>JARQZJ010000017.1:0-380000 GCA_030704895.1 Henosepilachna vigintioctopunctata
TTTTTGTTTGACTGAAGACTTGTACATTTTTGATGTATTTTTTCACTGCCGAATTTAATTTCATTTGTAACTTTATTCTAGCAAATTTGCAGATAAATACTTTTTATTTTAATACACATTTACAATAATATTATTATCTCCGTAATTATTAACTGAAATTCCCTTTTTTTTTCATGAAATGTGACGAAATTTGAGATTTTCGAATAATTATTCAATCTCGAACTAACGAGAAATGTACACAATATTCGAAATTTTATTTAATTCAGTTAGTTTGTCAGTAGTACTGAATAGTTGAAAATATGAATAGAAAGTTGCAGTGATTTATATCTCCTCAGTAACACTTCGTTTTGTCAATTAACTCTGGGACATATGCGAAAGCAGTGTTCAGAATGAAGTGAAAATTACAAATCGTCTTTGTACTAATTATAATGGCAGAGGCGGACAATGGAGTTAAACTGCAAGTTCGCCAACTTGGAGCGGCAGTTAGATCTGGCTCGTTGCATCTGTATAATAAACTATTCTGAAGCCTAGCTTTAATGCACACTTCCATTTCTGAATATTGAAATCAAGTTATTACGCCTCTGGTGACAATCACTCATTGAAACTAAGTTGAAAACTTCAGGTACTTTCAAGTACTTTTTGTCGATTGGACTTCTCTGAAGACACTTTAGAACCTCGTTCAAAACTATGAAAGTATCATTCAGAACCTTCAGACCAATCTTATAGTAATTCATTATTTTACTCGACATTCTCTTCTCACCTTGAAAATTTTCTTTATTGTTAATACAACAGGTTCAAAAATTATCGATTCATCTATACATATTTTTGCTTCAATTATATGACCAATCTTTGATTTCATAATTTATTTGCTGACTTCAATAGCTTCGATTGTGCCCAGTTTTCGTCCGTTGTTGAAGCAATATATCGAATCTTTGATTCCTTCATATTAACGTTTAAAGACATCTATGAAACATGGATTTCAACTTATTCTCATGTATTAAATAACACGCATCACACGCGTTATGAACTTTCTCTTCAGATGTTAGATAAACAATGGTACAATTTCACAAATAGATATCCATATAAATTCTGGAGTACCAGAACAGAGAATAACAAAGAGAAAGAACATAATCTAAGAAATAAAATTACAATGAAACAAATTACAGCTGTAATTCAAGGCAAGTATAACAATTTAAATTACATTAGAACAAAAGAACTGATAATTAAAAGTACGTATAAAAACAAAAGGAGGAATATCATCATTCTGACCTGCTACTTGAAATTGTTTTATTGAAAATATTGAAGCTTTAATATCAGCCCTTGATTACAAGTCAGGGGTTAATATTAGATGTTCATATTAACTATCAGTACTAATATTAATAATAATTTACTTAATAACGACTATTAAGTAAAATTCGAATTTTCGAGTTTATTGATTCGCAACGATTTTAGATCGATTTATTCGACACCTTCGTTTATTTAAAAACTCTGAACTCTGGCCTAAATGTATGACTTTCCTCTACCAATTGGATGGCAAAATGAGGATCCCTTATTATCTCCCCAGTCTTATGGAATTTTCTCATCTTGCTAAGCTTTTTTATAATTTTCAATAACATATCCAACCCCAGATTCTTCGTCACTTCAACTGTAATTATGTCATCTCTCGGCGATTTCCCATTTTTTTCATTCTTTAACGACATTATTTAGCTCTTCCAATTATATTTTTTGTATTTCCACTTCTTCGTTCTGGTTTTCAATTACTGGTTCTTCTGCGTTATTTTCATTTGTTTGCGTTTTTTGATCTAATAGTTCTTGAAAATACTCTCTCCATATTTTCATAATGTCTGCTTCATTGGTTAGTATATCTTGACTTTTATCTTTTTATGTACTGTTCTTTTAGGTGCTTTTCTGTTCTGAACAATTTTAAAACCTTGTAAAACAGTTTTTTGGTTTCTTGGGCTTTTCTTTCCATTTCATTGCAAAAATCTTACAGGCATTTTGTTTTGCTTTGATAACCAGATGTTTGGCTTTCTCTCTTTGATTTTTGTAGCTTTGATATTGTTCTTGTATGCTGTTTTTTAAATATTTTTTCCATTCTTCATTTCAACCTTTTATCTAATTTAGCTGTTCCTCCACGCTGTTTGTTTTCTCCATTGTCGGTTTTGTAAGCCCCACATATCTCAGTGGCAGTGTTAATAATAACGTTTTCAAATATATTACACACCACCGTCCTGTGTTTAGTTTCTGTATATACTTAGAGTTTTCTTTCAGCTTTTCTTCTGCTTTTAACTGGTATTTTGTTGATATATTTTTATTACTTAGTTTGTACGATTTTATCGACATGTGACTTCCTTTCTTCATAATATTGAATAGTGTTAGCGTTTAATAGATGTCAATCCATTATAATTGAATATAAACTGAAACTCAAACACTTGAACTTTTGATTTGTACTTTTATTGGTATCATAGAATGCCGCGTGTCGTGCTTACACAAACGACTTCTTCAGATGCTAATACAATACTAATTAATATTGAATAACTGACATTGAGTATTCCAGTAGCATCTGAAGAAGTCGTTTGTAACCACGAAATGCGTCACGCTATGTTATCAATAAAAGTGTAAACCAAAAGTTCAATTCTATACTGTTGTTTGTTCGGATTGTGTACTGCTTTATTTTATTTTTGCTTCCAGTAGATTGTGCTCGCTGTAGATTTCAAGCAAAAGATACAAGGAATACATTGGAGCTATATCAATCTTTAGGAACCAAGGAGGTGAACATTGTCATTATGAACTTCGGAAATCAGAATATGTCATCGGTAAGATCGTCAGAGTACAAGCCCAGAAGTTATCAAATCCCATATATAATCAATTTCATAACCCACAATTTCGATATGCCGCACATGTTTAAATAGCTCTTAATGGTAGGCCTATCAAAACAATGTCGGTAAGCAACATAACGAAACCTTTCGAAAGACCGAGACTCAGACGAGAGATCACATAGTTGAGCTCCTAGAAACTATGGAAATCGGCCACTAAAGCGATGAGATGCTGGATAAAGATGAAGTTGCGAACCCAGAGGCATACTGAACGGGTTACTTGAGATTTACTTACTATTGAATGGAGATCATCGTTGGAGATTGAAGCTGGGAGGATGAACAATTTATATTGATGTATTAATTATTTCATTGATTTAATCATCTGTTCATTGATCATTTATTGATTCATTTATTCGTTCACTCAAATTCCTACATGTTTATTATTTATTTATATATTTATTCGTTCTTTCATTGATTTTTTCATTAATTGATTCATTCATCTATTCATTAATACTAACATTCATACATTCGTTAATTCATTCAACGAGTTATACCAGAATGTGATACAAAATTAGAGGGAGTGTTGGAAGCGCTACAATTTATGTCTTTAAGGCAAATATTATATTGAAAAGTATGTACTTTCATTTTAAAGTTATAAATGGAATGGTATCTCAACAGTTAATTAATAAACTAGTCTTAGTAGGGGTCGAACACGACAAGCTTACAATATTATGATTCAATAAAAATTTGAAAAAAGTGTATTTTATGAAGAAAATGTATAATGATCTGTGGGCGGATGTGATAGACGTTCAATATTTGGGCGTAAACTAAAGAAAATTTTCTTAACAACTTATCTAGAATGTAACTTTCCTAGTGAAGTGCAATAATATATAATTATATATATATATATATATATATATATATATATATATATATATGGCGGCTCATTTTCGTCTCCCAATGAATATATTCTTATTTCAGCTTTTACCTGCCATCTTTTGGCTAATACAGCTCCCGCCGGGGTGCACTATTGAAGGGCCAGTAATAAAACTATTTATAACTGACTAGCTTTTACCTGCGACTTCGTCCGCATAAATTTATTTGTTTTCTCCTGGCTGTAAGTCCCCCTGCAACAATGTCCTACTATTGTCCCAAAATTTGTTCAAAAGCAACCTAAGCACATAATGGATAGCTCCGAATGTTTCCTTAGTAAATATAAAAAGTAAATAATGTAAATCGGTTTAAAACCTTTTATACCTAAAACCTAAATTAACTAAATAAATTCAAAAATATTGAATTTATGTACCACACCACAATACACAATTTTCTTCACTACTGGTACTACCTACTTATCTATCAAAACTAACATAAAAGTACTATAATATAATGACAAAATCTATTAATAAACTAATTTACTACGAACTATAAACATCCTGATGTGAGCTAAAAAACACTTAACCTACACATGAATTGAGAAGTAACAAATGAAAGCGAGTGCAAAAATAAAGAATAATACGTATCTGAGTAAACCTAGAGATATGAATGATTGGTTAAGAAAATACCTACATCCAACAGCTACCTTAACTACCTAATGCTTCTACCTGCCTAAAAAAAACTACCTGCCCGGTTGGGTAGGCACAGTTGGGCACGGCCCTACCCTCGCGCCGCACCGCCCCTTCGCTCGGCGCAGCGTCTTGTATTCACTACGACGACGTATGATTTGAAGGTTTGCGTTATATTGAATTATTTTCCCTCGTTGATAGTAAACAAACTAAGTGTAGGTGTTATAATTTCGGTGATGAACTGATTACCTATCCTGAACTGATTACTGGGCTTAAAGTTCGTATAAATGTCTATCTAATTACCTCCTCAAGTTTAAAGCGTAGCTAGTTATGTAGTACTATATTAATTCTGTGGTGTAGGTAATTAGATTTAATCTGTATGTAATGTAACAGTCAGTTGAATAAAAAATCGTATACAAATCAGATCAATAGTTTTGGCGTAATGTGATTCTAGACAGAGTTTTAATGTTGTAGATAGGTAACTATGTATAGGTTCCTGTGGGAATGAGATATTTTTCCGAAGTAAAAAGTAGTCTGAATTTTGGTACCTTCCTACCCTATAAGTTAAGTAGTGTGATGGAATGTCGCTAAGTTTCGATCCAAGTAAAACTGTTAAATAAAGACAGTTGCATCAAAATTTTATCATAAATTCCCTAAATTATGGCACCTATCTACCCTCTAAGTTAGAAAAGTGATCAAATACTAACTTGAAGTCTTAGTAACATTCAGTTTAAAAAAAAACCATCAAAATCATTTCAGTAGCTATGGCGTCATGCGCTTCTTGACACGATCACGCTAGATTTCCGCGGAAATGAAGTATTTTTCTGCCGTAAAAAGTAGCCTGTGTCCGTGCCTAGGATCATATCTTTAAATTAACCAAGTCTTATAAAAATCCGTTCAGACGTTAAGGCGTGTGTGAGGTAAACTTTTAAAACAAACGATTAAAAATCACTAACTTAATTAGTTTTCTGCCTACTGCCTACGCCTTAAGTACGATAGCATGAATATTAATAGCCCATATCTTTCTCTAGGTTACTCTCTATCACCTAACTGAATTTCATCAAAATCCGTTTAGCTGTTTAGGCATGATAGAGCAAAACTCCCAGCAAAAACCATTAAAAAATCACTAACTCAATTCAGTTTTCTACCTACTTCCTATCCCCTAAGTACGATGACGTGGTCATTTTGATCTTATATCCGTTTTTAGGTAACCATCTATTACCTTACTAAATTTCATCAAAATCCGTTCAGCCGTTTAGACGTGAAAGAGCAAAAGTTCCAACAAAAACGACTAAAAATCACTAACTCAATTTAGTTATCTGCCTACTGCCTACCCCCTAAGAACGATGGCGTGATTATTTATAGCCTATGACCAATTCTAGGTTATCGTCTATCACCATACCAAATTTCATCAAAATCCGTTCAGCCGTTTAGGCGTGAAAGAGTAACAGACAGACAGACAGACAGACAGACAGAGTTACTTTCGCATTTATAATATTAGTATGGATTTGCACGTCCCGTCTAATAGGGTACCCTATTTAAGTATTAAATTCTTTGTTATTCGGTTCTCAGACTCGTTTCTGAAGTAATCTATAGTATTGTATAAAAGCAGAGACATGGAAAGATTCGAGGAGAGTTGAGAAGAAACGAGTATAGACTACAGTTCGTCCTAATAAGTCATATCCTACAATATTGTTAGTTCTAAAATAAAGTTAAATTTAAAAGTTCTTCGAAGTGTATTTCAATTGAACCTTCCCTCACACATCAGATAAATAAACAGGCGGTAGTGTAATACAAGTTCATCAATTAATATAATACACACAACCCCGCCAAATATATATATATATATATATATATATATATATATATATATATATATATATATATATATATATATATATATATATATATATATACATATATATCAATCAAAAGTAGGCACTGTCGGCATATCCCGCAATCAGTAGCAGCCGTTGACACGTGCTTCGTGCTTATTGGCTCTCCTCAGAACGGCGTAGCCAAGTTCAAGTTGAACGAACCTGGAGATGGAAAAACAAGAAAGAAACAGACACTCCACTGAAGCAAGTCGACACATGTTTAAGCTAATACGTTTCTACTCTCCGGGTTGGAAGATTTAAAATAACTACTTCGCCCGTGAGGCGATTATTTATCCATCAGTAATGCCCTCTAGCCGAGAAATTATACAATATATGAATAATGTTCAACGCGCAGAAATAATTTCAATCAAAAGTAGACACTGTCGGCATATTCCGCAATCAGTAGCAGTCGTTGACACATGTTTGGAGCTTATTGGCTCTCCCCAGAACGGCGTAGCCAAGGTCAAGTTGAACGAACGTGGAGATGGAAAAACAAGCAAGAAACAGACACTCCACTGAAGGAAGTCGACACATTTTTAGGCTACTACGTTTATACTCTCCGGGTTGGGAGATTTGAGAAAAACTACTTCGCCCGTGAGGCGACTATTTATCCTTATTCAGGTCCGTACAACTTGAATTTGGCGTTGAGGAGAGCCAATAAGCTCGAAACACGTGTCAACGGCTGTATTGTAAACGTATAAGTATTAAGTAGAAAGTGGACTGTATTTGTAATTTGAAGGAGAAGCTAATTCGTAAACCAACGTACTGAGAATATATATGTTTTAATGTAAAGTAATATAATAAATAAAACAAAGTAAAGTAATCAATCAATGTAATGCATATACATACGACACTCCACTTACCCCGGGGTAGTCCAGGAAAGGGATAGAGACTTGCAAGGCAACTAGGACGATGTGGAATTGTCCTTCAGAGTCACTTGCCGTAATAAGTCTGTAAGGCACTATGTATTCTGTAGTAAAAAATGTACGAATTGAATTAATAGTATTCACAATCAAATATCCGTCACTCACGACGTCGTGTACCAGAATGTCTCTCTTATTTTCGGTTTCATCACATCTGGTCAAAAGGAGGTATTCAGATGGTCGTATGGTAAACAATGGAACGGTTTAAGTATAATGCGTATGCACGATTTAATGTAATAAATAAAAATGAAGTAAAATAAGATACTATATTCCGTCCATCATCAACTAGCATTCATATTAATTTAGTAAAGACGAACCAATGGCTAATACTGATTGCGGTATATGCCGACAGTGTCTAATTTTGACTGTCATTTTTTCCGCGCGTAAAACATTATTCATATATCATATAATACAAAAGCATCCTTGAAGGATAAATAATCGCTTCACGGGCGAAATAGTTTTTTTCAAATCTCCCAACCTGGAGAGTAAAAACGTAGAAGCCTAAAAATGTGTCGACTTCCTTCAGTGGAAGTGTGTGTTCCTTTCTTGTTTTTCCATCTCCAAGTTCGTACAACTTGAACTTGGCTACGCTGTTCTGAGGAGAGCCAATAAGCTCGAAACACGTGTCAACGGCTGCTACTAATTCCGGGATATGCCGACAGTGTCTACTTTTGACTGAAATTTTTTCCGCGCGTTGAACATTATTGATATATTATATATATATATATATATATATATATATATATATATATATATATATATATATATATATATATATATATATATATATATATATATATATATATATATATATATATATATATTATATATATATATATATATATATGGATATTTTTTTTCCTAGGTTAGGGTCAATTTATAACAATTATCACATTAATATTTAACTTTATTTACGCGTTTCGACTACTGTCATTTTCAAAATAATACATATCAACATTACATTAACAATTAATCTCAGTATATCGTCTCACTCCCTCTTAAGTCACGTGGTCTCTGTCATTTCGATGAATGATGTTGTGGTAAATTCGTCCGAAGTTTTCTATGTCTGCTCTTGAATTAACTGTTCTTTTTCTTCTTTTTGGATAGCTATTATTTCAAATACATTTCTTTTAAGTTGGTTTATCTCTTTTTTTATAATTTCTGTGTTTTCAAAATCAATTGAGTGTAGTTGTTCGATTGCATATTTTTGCAAGTGCTGTGGCTTTTTTATTTGTTTGTATTGAATATTTATGTTCATATATTCTTTTATGTAAATATTGTTTAGTGTTACCAATGTAACAGGCATCACACTCACTACAATTCATTTTGTATACCGTATGTGTTTCATTTCGTTGTTCAATTCTTGGTTTGACTTGAGTGAATATTGATGCCGTTACATTATTTGGCTTGTGACTTATTTTTATATCATATTTTTTCATGACGTTACTTATTTTGTAAGAAAGTTCAGGTATAAATTCCAATCCCAAATATTTTATTTCATGTTTATTGTTTTGTGTTTCATGCGAGCCTCGATTATATATTTGGTGAATTCTTTTCTTGATTAATGGTTCGTAAAATTTTTTGGATATGCATTTTTTTCAAGCGTTTCTTTGATTTTTTTAATATTTTTTGGTCTAATTTTGGGATCTGAAAATATAACTGCCCTATCTGTGAGTGAATTCACCACACTTTTTTTATATTTTGTTGGAACAAGAGATTCATAATTTAGGTATCTTTCAGACCATGTTCCTTTATTATACCAATCTGTAATAAGTGATCCGTCATTTTTTCTAATTATTGTCATATCTAAAAAATTTATTTTGCCATCTTCTTCTTTTTCTTTTGTAAATTGTAATCTTTCATGATATGCATTGAAAGCGTTTAATAATTCATTAATATGTTCTGGGTTTATTGCCGTTATGCAATCATCTACAAACCTTTTGAAAAAATGTGGTTTGTTTTTTATATTTTTTATTACTGTGGTTTCTAATTCTTCTAACACTAAATTAGCTATTGTAGAAGAAATCGGTGAACCCATTGCTGTTCCATAGATTTGTGTATAAAATGAATCTTCGAATCTGAAATAAGTCGATCTCAAACAAAATTCAACTCCTTGTTTGAATTCTTGTTTTGGTAATTCAGTGTGTATTTTTATATCTTCCCATTTTTTATCTAATATGTTCAATGCTAATTCTACTGGTACGTTCGTAAATAAGGAGACTACATCTAATGAAATCAAAATAGATGATTCAGGTATTTTCATGTTTTTTATGAAATTGTGGAACTGCCATGAATCCTTGATATAATGTTCCGAATTACCAATAACTTTTGAGATCGTTCCAGATAGAAACTTAGATAGGTTGTAAGTTGGTGAGTTTTTTTGTGCTCACAATTGGTCGACATGGTATATTTTCCTTATGCAGTTTTGGTAGTCCATACATATATGGTGCATGACCATTATGACATATTAATTTATCTTAGAATTAGAAACCACAGTAATAAAAAATATAAAAAACAAACCACATTTTTTCAAAAGGTTTGTAGATGATTGCATAACGGCAATAAACCCAGAACATATTAATGAATTATTAAACGCTTTCAATGCATATCATGAAAGATTACAATTTACAAAAGAAAAAGAAGAAGATGGCAAAATAAATTTTTTAGATATGACAATAATTAGAAAAAATGACGGATCACTTATTACAGATTGGTATAATAAAGGAACATGGTCTGAAAGATACCTAAATTATGAATCTCTTGTTCCAACAAAATATAAAAAAAGTGTGGTGAATTCACTCACAGATAGGGCAGTTATATTTTCAGATCCCAAAATTAGACCAAAAATATTAAAAAAATCAAAGAAACGCTTGAAAAAAATGCATATCCAAAAAAAATTTTACGAACCATTAATCAAGAAAAGTTAATGATTGATGAGGCCGATACTTGGAGAAAATTAATATCCATAATGAAAACAATATTTAGAATTTTCTCATAATTTTAATAAATATGCATGACGACGTTTCGAAGTACTACTTCTTTATCAAATGCTGGATTGATACTAGATGCAATTTTACAAAATTCACTACTTATAGCTATTTTTAGAACATTCCAGGTATGTATTATGACCAACTTAGAATGATTCTAAGTTGGTCATAATACATACCTGGAATGTTCTGAAAATAGCTATAAGTAGTGAATTTTGTAAAATTGCATCTAGTATCAATCCAGCATTTGATAAAGAAGTAGTACTTGAAACGTCGTCATGCATATTTATTAAAATTATGAGAAAATTCTAAATATTGTTTTCATTATAATCAAGAAAAGAATTCACCAAATATATAATCGAGGCTCGCATGAAACACAAAACAATAAACATGAAATAAAATATTTGGGATTGGAATTTATACCTGAACTTTCATACAAAATAAGTAACGTCATGAAAAAATATGATATAAAAATAAGTCACAAGCCAAATAATGTAACGGCATCAATATTCACTCAAGTCAAACCAAGAATTGAACAACGAAATGAAACACATACGGTATACAAAATGAATTGTAATGAGTGTGATGCCTGTTACATTGGTAACACTAAACAATATTTACATAAAAGAATATATGAACATAAATATTCAATACAAACAAATAAAAAAGCCACAGCACTTGCAAAGCATACAATCGAACAACTACACACTCAATTGATTTTGAAAACACAGAAATTATAAAAAAGAGAGAAACCAACTTAAAAGAAATGTATTTGAAATGATAGCTATCCAAAAGAAGAAAAAAAGAACAGTTAATTCAAGAGCAGACATAGAAAACTTCGGACGAATTTACCACAACATCATTCATCGAAATGACAGAGACCACGTGACTTAAGAGGGAGTGAGACGATATACTGAGATTAATTGTGAATGTAATGTTGATATGTATTATTTTGAAAATGACAGTAGTCGAAACGCGTAAATAAAGTTAAATATTAATGTAATAATTGTTATAAATTGACCCTAACCTAGGAAAAAAATATCCAAATGTATAATAAGAGTGGTCAGTAAAGATACGAAGTAAATATATATATATATATATATATATATATATACATATATATATATATATATATATATATATGAATATATAAAAATTATAATGTCTACATCAATACATTTGAATGTTATAATAGCGGTTCTTATAATGTAAGAAATATTTAACATATTAAAATAAAAGAAAAAAATTTCAACAAAGAAGTGAAAACTTTGAAACTTTTAGCGAAAAATAACGGTTACGACGAAAATATAATAGATAATCTCATAAGAAAAAAGCAACGAAAAATTCTTTTAGATTCAATTAATCCATCTTGTATTAAACCACAAAATTATTAAAAACGAACAAAAATATCATTTTATTAATTTCATACCTCATCTGAGTGAGAAAATTTGCGAAAGATTAAAGAAGAGAGAAATAAAAACCATTTGTACAAACAAAAGGAATATTAGGTCACTTTCAGTGAATAATAAAGAAAAGACACATGTTGATGACAAAAGCGGTATTTATAAGATTTTTTGTTTAACAATAAATTAATTAATAATTTTAATTTTTTGTTTTTAACAATAAAATAATTATTCTAAGAAGACAATTATTGTTAAGATTATCTGGGTAGTTCCAGAAGCTATAAAAGTCTCATAATAGCCGGACGGTATTTCATTGTCGTCTGCAACGTTGTGTTGACTCTTCCCAAATGTTTTGGGTGTATAAACGTGTACGAAACTGTGTTTCGTGTTTTATATATTAATTTTTTATATATCTCTTCAAGTACTTTCATCTTTAACTTGAACTACGCTGTTCTGACGATAGGCAATAACCTTGAAACATATGTAAACGGCTGTTATAAAAAAAAAAAATGTGTAGGTTTTCAACGTAAGTTTCTTCTTTACTTAATTTTAGTTTGCCTGCATTAAATATAATTCTTAGAATAATTATTTTATTGTTAAGATTATCTGGGTAGTTCCAGAAGCTATAAAAGTCTCATAATAGCCGGACGGTATTTCATTGTCGTCTGCAACGTTTTGTTGACTCTTCCCAAATGTTCTGGGTGTATAAAACGTGTACGAAACTGTGTTTCGTGTTTTATATATTAATTTTTTATATATCTCTTCAAGTACTTTCATCTTTAACTTGAACTACGCCGTTCTGACGATAGGCAATAACCTTGAAACATATGTAAACGGCTGTTATATAAAAAAAAAAGATGACAGAGTTAACCTGATTGTGAAGAAAAAGTTACCTGTTTTTATAAATAAATCATTGAAATTTATCAATGATGTTGGAACGTGATCACACATTCATAAAATCATACCATTTTTCGTTTTGTGTATTTCTATGAGTTGAATAGATTTCATTTCTATTATTGGGATAATTTGATGGTTGTTGAATTCTTATGGGATTTGTTCGTGTTTTCGAAATATGATAACAGAAGAAGTACGCTTTTGGGAATCAAAGCAAGTGCATCGATACACAAAAAACCTCAAACTCCTTCTTTGTGGTTTTTATTTTCTTCCTTTATTTTGTCGGCATCTTATATTTTTTTAGTTTAGTGGGAGTTACGCCCACCGTTTCAAAAGTTTTCGGAGAATTGTTCTTCTAACTATACTTAATACTGACCTATTTTTTGAAGTTCGAGTACATTTGGTGTGGGAGAGCACTCCAATTTATGGAAGGGACATTATTCATATTTGTTTTTTTTTATTTGACAACTTGAATTCGTTTTATATTATTGATTGCTTTACTCTCTTGCTGAAGGATGTTTGTTTTTTTGAAGATTAATTATATTTCTTTTGTTATGAGGATTGAGTCCATTCAGCTAAGTGAGAAATTTATTTTTCATCAGTTCTTTCTGCATCATCTCGTTACACATATTCAATTCCTTATATTTTCAATATAAGTTCACAAAACACATTTTATTGAACCAAAAGAATATTACTGTTAGGGAGAACTGAGATAAGAACGATTTTATCTGATGGAGTTGTTTGATCCACCAGAAAACCAATCGAATTGTGTCGAGAACTCTCAAATCTCTGGCATCTGGCATTCAATTTTTCTTACCCTATCAACCTACCTCATCTTCACTGCAGCGTAGCTAACTGTGGTGTGGTGCAATTCAGTAACTCAGTACTCATTCAGTAGACACTCAGGTTTGGAAGCAGAGGTTAATTGAAGATATACATCCTGTGTGTGTGATATTGTGGATGTAAAAAATGGATGGATGAAAATCTTATGACCTATTAACGATAGGTCATAAGAAGTAGGCAGATGACAATTATGGAAAAAATTATTATTTACTCTTAAAAAAAAATTAATGCAATATTCTTTATTTCAATATTTGCGATTGTGCCCTTCATTAAATTTATGATTAAACGACTAGGAGAAATAAAAAAAAGAAAATCAGTATAATCTGCTAATCATTTCTAGAAATCCAAATATTTCGACTTTATGGTTAATATTTCATTTTGGTTCTTTCTGTTTCATGAAGATATATCGATTCACCATCAACCTCAATGTGAGATAGTAAAATATTTCGCAAATTGTAAGAAAACTACATCCCATCAATAAACTGTAGATACCTCCAAAAGAAGCTGAAAATGCAAGAAAGCAAACATTACATTTCATTGTTATCAATTCATTGTTCACTTATAGATATTATTCATCGTACATCTGACTTACCAATCAAGCTAATTGTTGAAAACATGAGATCCCTTCGGAGTACTTTCTGGAATTCGACGAAGTATATTTTCAGCTGTGTTGTATGCTCCTCCAGTTTATCCAATTCATCGCTGAAAATAATAATAGAAACAATAATAAGTTCTTTCTTCTCAACAGGTGTAACACTAAATTACAGAAAATAATGATATAATGTTGAATAATAACTTAATAATTAAAATGAAACAGATATTACAAAGAGCTCAATCTATTCTGGAGAAACTGAAATAGTAACTGATGACTAAATAATAATGGGTGATTTTTTAAGCGTAGTTTTTTTTTAAATCGAATAAAACACTCAATTTGCATCATATTTTCAAAATCTTCATTGAGATTGATGGCTTGGCTTTCGCAATTTACATTTTGAAGATAACTTCATGTAAATGTTGTCCGCGGCTCCGTATCAAATGTTCCATTCGGAAGGTCCAATTTTGCGTACCTTTTTCAAGAATTTCGTCCTGTATCCCACAAATTACGCGTGTTATGGTATCCTGTAAGTCTTCAATCGTGTTCGGCTTGTCCACATACACTAACGACTTTACATAACCCCACAAGAAATGAGCCAGAGGCGTCAAATCGCATGATTTTGGCGGCCTATTCACAGGGCCATTTCGAGAGATAAGCTGCTCACCAAATTCATCCTTCCACATGTCCATTGTTTCACGAGCTGTGTGGCATGTGGCACCATCTTCATGAAACCACATGTCAACCAACTTCAACTCGACCAATTGGGGCAAAAAAGTTGCGATCATGGCTAGATATCGTCCGCCGTTGACGGTAACGTTTCTTCCACGGTCGTCTTTGAAAAAAAAATGAACCGATGATGCCACCAGTCCATCAACCACACCAAACTGTCGTTTTTTCGGGATGCATCGGTAATTCTTGTATGGCATGTAGCTGTTCATCACTACAGATGCGACAGTTTTGTTCATTTATATATCCGTTAAGCCAGAAATGAGCCTCATCGCTGAACACATTTTTTCGATAAAACAGCGGATTTTCATTGAGCTGTTCTAAGGCCCATTCACCAAAAATTAGACGTTGTGGTAGGTCATTCGGCTTCAATTCTTGCAGAAGTTGAATTTTATAGGCTTTCAAACCCAAATTATGGGAGAGGGAGAGTATGCAGCCTTGAGGAATACCACTATAATCTGAACTTCTTATGAATACTGTTCGTCAATTTCGATTGTGGCATTTTGATAGCGATAGAAATTAGTTGTATTTGTAGTTGATTATCAGATGCCTGTATTTTCAATGTCCATTGATATTCCATAATTTTAATGTTCTTCTCCAAGTCTGTACAGTTGGTGTTGTATACCTATTGAATTAAAACATTTTTGAGTCAGTTGAGACCGAACAAAGCTTCCCTGGTGTTCATTTCTCTCCTGAAGCCAACCTGACCTCTTGTCGACAACAATTTCAGCTTAATAATTGATTACTGTTGATGAAAGTGCTTTCCATGTTATTCGCAGGTCAACAAATTATTCGAAAATTTTGTTGGAAGAATTAATATTTGGTTGAAGATTTTCGGAAAAAATTTGCAATATGCAAGTGGAGCTAGCCTCTGAAGATTAAGAATACTCCTTGCCAAAATCTCAAAGTGTTTTTATTTTTCTTACATTTTCATGTTTATCCTTTCTGTCAATGTAACTGATTCTGTAGGTAGGTACATAATGATGATTGAATAAACTATTTTTATTTTTATTATTATCTGTAAAACACTTATTATATTTCTCCAACAGTTCTGGAATTGTAAGTCATCCTGTTTTTGTATTTAGGAATTACTGCAATATTCAGAAATTGAAAATGATTAGCGAACAATGAAACATAGAAGACGAATAAATTCAATGGACGATGAATCTACTCTGTGATAGTTCATATTTAAATGAGAGGTAATAATAAAAACTTGTCTAAAAATCACTGACTGAACAATTCTTTGTTCGACTAGTTTCGCCTTTTACAGCATTATCAAGACTGCAAGTATGAAAGAATCATTCTTGATGATGCTGTAAAAGGTGAAACTAGTGGAATAAAGAATTGTTCAGTCAGTGATTTTCAGACAAGTTTTTATTATTACCTCTCATTTATAGAAGACGAATACAAAAATTGGTATAGTGTGCAAACATTTAACACTTTCGACGAAATTATAACAAGGAAAAAACCATAACCGTTTATGAAACAAATGATTCGAATAGAAAACGAGAATCAACTGAAACACTCGACAAAACTCTGAAAAATCAAAGAAATGAAATGACAAAAGCAAAAACAAATAATAAGGAAATTAAATGTCAACATCGGTAGAAATATAGATACCCCAGTTTTGAATAACTAATATCAATTTTTTAGATTGATTACATGATGAAAATAAGCGTATGAAAGCGCGATACGTGATACTTGACCAGAAAAGTTGGATTATTAAATACCACAGAAAGGGAACGGTTACTTGGATTCTAGATTGGCGTGAAAATTCCATACAACTTTATTGAATACCTTCTATGAATTGGCTTCCATTTGTGATTAACAAAATTAACTGTAAATTCTGCAACCTTACTTACTCTGAAACTAGATGATGAAAGTTTCCTTTTTCAAGTTTCACATGGGTTGTTTTCACTTCGTAAAGAAAATCTTCACAAGAAGCTGGGCAGAAATCACTGGCCTCTTGCCATGTGTTGTTTTCTGAAAATTATGTGATGAATGCGACGATTTTTCTATTCAATCTTCGATATATACTCACTGAGTACATTATCGATGACACAGGATATTTGATGAATATTGCATTTTCGTTTTCCTGAAAAACAGTTTAGATTTATCAACCAGTTGAGTAAGGTATAACTTGATAATTGCCTAATATTTTACAAGAAGTTTTCCCAGTTACATTCAAGCAAAAATATTTATATAATACAAGAATGGGTCTACCAGACCTTCCTATTTTTATTTCTGTTTCAACGAAAAGATATTTGAAGTCATCTCAATACTAAAACAAGACTTTCGAAGTGGGTAATTCTAACTTGTTTGTTCTGCTCCTAGGTGAAAGAGATGCCACCCATAGATATTTCCGCACATCACATTGTTTCCTTTATAAAGAAATACTCGAATAAATTTCCTCAAATCGAAGAATCACCAGTGCAGAGAGTAAATTTTCTATGCAAATATAGAAGAAGGAACGACGGTTTTACAAAAAAATGTGCCACAAACAGGTAAAAGCTGTTTTGACTCACTAAAATACAAATATATCTATAGGCCTCGCTTACCCAGTTAAGAAAAATAAGAAAACGAATAATAATAATGATATTTTTTATTGCTGATAACATAGTGTTACAACAATAAAGGAAACAGATCAAAACAAAATATAATTCTTCATCATAATACAACCCTGCAATTCTCCAATAATTCATCAATGAAGTATGGCTCACATTCCATAATTTCTTTGAAAATTTCAGTTCTAAAATTTTTGGGATCTGTAATTTGTTGAATTTTGCGTGGCAATGAATTAAACAGTTTGATGCCCATGTAGAGACAATTTCTCTCTGTCACAGAAGCCTGATGCCTAGGATAAAAAAATGACATCACTCGTCTTGTGAAGTTTCTATTTCTGTGTTCCTAAAAGTAATGGGGATGCTGAAACACAAATTGTAACACTTTGAAAGCGTACGTTCCTTACATGGTCACCACACCAAGCTTCCTAAAACCACACCTACAGGACTCTCTGTATCTCAGATTAAAGATAACACGAATAGCTTTTTTTGGATTTAAAAAGATTTACATTTGTAGAGGCATTTCCCCAGAATATGATGGCATAACTGTAAATGCCCTGAAAGCAACACAGATACACCATCCTGAGAGTCTCAAACGATATTTGAGATTTCAGTGCTAGACAGTTAAATGCCCTATTTAGTTTTCCGGACATAACATCAACATGACTCTTCCATTGAAGGTGTGAGTCAAGCTGTACGCCGAGAAATTTGGCACTATCCTGTACATTAATATCACCATCGTGATGCAACATCGGCGGTATAAAAGAAGAAGAATTTACATGCGAAAAAATAATACACTCGGTCTATATTGAGTATAAGGTCATTCATTCCACACCATTCTCGAAATGAAACTAAAATTTCATCAGCATGCAAACCAATATTTTTTGTGCTGTATGATGAGAAGGCCATGGGTCGTGTCATCGGCGTAAATCAACGGAACATAATCCCCGTGTTTGAGGGACATAAATTCTGGCATTCATTAATATACACCACAAATAGCAGTGGGCCTAATATGCTTCCCTGAGGTACACCTGACGGCACAATCATCTCAGGGGAAATTTGTGTCACAGCACCCTGGCGTATCAAAACCTTCTGATATCGATTGCTTAGATAACTCCTGAGTAATTTGAGTTGTGCATTTCTCACACCACTTTCTTCAAGATTACGAACGAGAACCTCATGATTGACTCTGTCAAATGCTTTAGACAAGTCCAGCATCAATGATGTAGTGACCTGACCCTTTTCGATAGCCTGAACAACCTCGTTTACCAGCTCAAAGACTGCAGTTTCAGTGCTTTTTCCCTTCGTGAAGCCGTGTTGTCGATGTGTTATCACTTTAAACTTCCTGAAAAAACTCATCAAACGTTCTACCAATATCTTTTCAAAAATTTTAGAGAAAGCAGGGAGAATGCTTATCGGAAGATAATTTTCAAATTTATTAGCATCTTCTTTTTTATGCATGGGCCTTACCACTGCTACTTTCAGTGAATCAGGAAGATGCTATTTTCAAATGATTTATTTATAACATATGTAAGTGGTTTAAGGATATGATTCATTGATTTTTTATTATAGTCATAGGTATATCATCATCGCCAGCACAAAAGCTATTTTTTAGGTTTTTACAAGTAATATTTCTTTATATATATATATATATATATATATATATATATATATATATATATATATATATATATATATATATATATATATATATATATAATGACAAAAACACAATTATCGGTATAGCCCGCAACTCAATTGGAAGCAGCCGTTGACACGTGTTTCGAGCTTATTGGCTCTCCTCAGAACGGCGTAGCCAAGTTCAAGGTGTACGAACCTGGAGATGGAATCCACAACAAAAGAACACACCTGCAAAGGAAGTCTCCACTGCTAGGCTTCCACGTTAACTCTCCGGGTTTGGAGATTTGGTCAACGTATCGCCAATGTGGCGACTATTTATCCTTTATAGAGTCTTCAACCGACTAAGTAAATAAGGAATGAAGAAGTTTCTTGCGGTGAAAAGTATAAATGACAAAAAACACAATAATTGTGTTTTTTGTCATTTATACTTTTCACCGCAAGAAACTTCTTCCTTATATATATATATATATATATATATATATATATATATATATATATATATATATATATATATATATATATATAAATAATAATTGCTTCACTTCAAAAAATGTCATGTTACGAAAGATCAGCATACAAATTTCACAGCTCACCTGTAAAATCGAAGTAGAAAGGTACGCAACCGCAAATTCTTATGAACTCATCAGCTTCTCGTTCAATCAAACAATTTGCGTCCGAATACGTTTTGAAATACTTCAAATGTACTTCATCAGGAAATACACATTCCCGTTGTTCAATAGCCAACTCAGCCACTTCAGCACTACACATTATCCTGGTTCCAAGAATTTGCATGTGTGTCTGTGTGCCAGTAGTGATGATTTTTTCAGTGCTCTGAACTCAGGATAACTTAAAGAATCGTGAAAAAGAACCTAAAAAGACAACTAAAGGTATATATGATTCACATACATACAATATTATAATATATATATATATATATATATATATATATATATATATATATATATATATATATATATATATATATATAAGTATGCTTTTTATCAACCACCGTTTTATCTTCATATATAAAACAAAGCTATGTTTGTTCGAACACCTACAACTCGGGAACGGCTCAACCAATTCTCAGGGTATTTGTCTCCGACCCGAATAGCTGTAAAAGTATTGAAAATATTGGAAAAAAAAATTAAAGGAAAACCATTTTTTCATACAAATTATTCATTCTGGTTTCGTAACTGCTTTGAAATGAAGTTAATAAATCGACAAGATTTTTGGAACTTTCAGTAGTCATTATCTATCAAAGTCAGCTTCGTTCGAAAACTCAATTCGAGAACGACTCGACCGATTCTCGTGGTTTTTGATTTCTTGTATTTCCCCCGCCTCGAATTGTAGAATAACCATCAGAAATATTGAGAAATTTACCAAAAAATTGAATAGAAGGAGAAATATTATTTCTCAAAACATATTGAAGATTTCAACAACATGTTCATTCTGTCAATGCGGTGTAATATTCAATGAAATTGAAGAATTGACGTATTGAAATGAAAGTTTTGAAATGACAATATATATATATATATATATATATATATATATATATATATATATATATATATATATATATATATATATATATATATATATATATATATATATATATATATATATATATATATATATATATATAAGAAAATGAACACTAGAACATTCATTCGAAAAATTCGAATTAATCAAGAGAATGTTATAGTAGAGCTAGATATGTGAACGTGTACGATGTGATGTCTCCACCATCCTTCAAGGGATAAATGTTAGAGAAATATTGAAATCGATGCCACACCTGATGAAAGTCCGAGACATATATGTTTCGTTCTGCAAGGAACTCGTCAGTCGCACCACGTCCATCGAAGTGAGGCAACGATTTCAACCCCAAGCATCTTCTTGTGACTCCAAGTGGAAGACCGTAGAGTTATGAATACTCTACAATTCCATCTATGGGAATCAGTAGAGAACACCTGTCAGATTATAGACACTCCAAGCATCGAAATTTCACATATCTTCTATACCCGTAGGTATCTACTAAATTGCAATGTCTATTTGACAAATATCATCCTACGATGTTTTTAAATGTCGATAGGTTGCGTTAGTAGTACGCTCGCGTTTATTCCCGTATTTCAGGGGGCCTGTCCGGCGATAATTTCAAGGAAATGAAATTTTGTTTTGTCAACCTATTGACATTTAAAAGCATCGTTCGATGATATTTGTCAAATAGACATCAAGCTGCATCAATAGACATGAGCTCCCTCTTTCGAAGAGGTCTTTATATTCTCCATAAACGTTACGAAAATTAAATATTTCAAAATAAACTGAAACTGTTATTGAATCATTTCAGAAATTTCGATAATACAAGACATTTCGATTAGTAATCAATGTATCCACAACCGTTGTCAAATGAAACATTACTAATATTATAGTTCACTTGACAATATTAGTCATTTGAACTATGACTATGAGATTTCAAGTACCCACCTTAATACTTCTAGGTTTCATAGAATATGTGTTTTTCTCAATCATAGGGTTGATTATTACGGATAGAGTTCCTTCTGTGCCATAATTCTCTGTATAAGTATGCTCATTTCTCACCCTGTTGAAAACATTGTACATTCAGCAAAAATATAACAAACCTTAAGTCCAAATATGCAAACAATCACGTAATAAATTGAAAGCGAATTGTTGGAGCCATTACATCATATTAAAACTACATAATTGATATATTTCTTCTGTAATCATTATATTTATTTCAATTATTATATTTTTAAATCGATATTGTTTCCAAATATGTTCATTAGGTTACATACAATTCATTTTGTGTCAAGTAGTTTTTCTCGTGAATATTATAAAGGAGAGCTAAAATAGAATTTCAATTTCATGAATCTAATTAAGTGAACTTCAAATCTGAGTTGGTTACAAAAGTAGATAATAACGAACTCTTCCACGAATTCCCAATGAATCTTTAGAATTGCTGGGATCTTGTCATCTAATTGAAACAGTTCGAATGTGAATTCAAATTGGAATCCTAAACTTTTTTGTGGCAGAACACTTTTCATTTACAAGAACATCGCCGGTTTGAAGGAAACACTTCAGAACGAGAACATGACAATAACTAACGATTTTGTTGTTTGACGATTAACACCAATTAGGAGACTCACATTTCACTTAGTATTAGGTGGACGAGCTTTAGCATTGTAGATAATTTGCATAACTAGCAGTTGAAATTATGGTATATAATGGTATACATAATAATATTAGGATTATTATGACTATTGTTCCCCATGAGGAGGGCTTTTGCTTCATCTTTTTCGCCTCTCAAAAACGCTCCATTCTCTTTGAATGCCCTTTCTTTCGTTCATCCGTCCATTGTATTCCAGTTTGCCGATTCGATTTTTGCTCGAACTTCACATGTGCGATTTTATAGCTATACTCATGATTTGTGATAAGTGCGATCTTCGAGATTTTTTATATTGATCTGTTGCAGATCTTTCTGGACCTCTATCAGCCACTCCGTTCCGCATTTACTATTTATAATTATATCGAGTAGTTTCTTCGGTATTCTGGACTGTTTCATTCTGTAGACAAGTGCATAGAACATTGATCGTCGTTGTCTAATTTCTTTCGTTATCGTACTCGTCTTTTCATCAGAATGCTGTTTCTATTGATTGGTCCGTAAATCTCTCTGAAAATTTTTCATTCTTGTTTTTCCTTTCTCTAATTCTTGAATGACCGTCAATAACCATTGTTTCAGGAAGAAACAATGATTAGAGGATTGCTTCTGGAAGAATCGTTGTGTCATAATGCCTGAATTTGGCTCCTCTCGAAATGAACTTTTATTATGGTACGCCCATGTTAGTTTGTAGGACCTTTGGAGCTTGGTAATTCCCTGTTCATTAGCGATTCTGTATAAACGTGAGTGCTGTATAACTTCTTCGAGGTATTTGAAGTGAAAACTTGAAGAATTTCCCCTTGAACTTGACTTGAAAGAAATGTTTTGTGATAAGATAAGATTTAGTTTTTTATTTTCTCTCCATGTATTTGGTTTTACCATAAGAAATTTGTAACCCCGTGTTCTGCACAACTTCATGTAGTTTTTCCACGGCAAGCATGGCTTCAGTTCTGTTGCTACGATGATAGCATTATCGTCTGCGAAGGCTGGACATTTTACGTTTATTCGATTTTCTTTTTTGATGCCCACTTGTATGCCCTTCACATAAAGTTCCCATTCCCTAATGAGTTTTTCTAATACATTATTGAAAATGGTTAGCGAATGTCCCCCTGACGCTCATCAGTTTTGATTTCAAAGGATCTGATACTTCACATATTTTCGCTAGATTGAATTTCTACTCAGGCATCCAATTTCTTTCATTGACCTCATACTGGATTCATTTTAATGAAGCCGTGAAAAAAATTAAGTCCCGCATTGTGAAATTAATTCAAGGTAGCCTGCACATTTGTAGACTGTTTGTGCTTTGTCCTCTGAGATAATGTTTCAGAAAACTATATAAGATATTCAAGATTTTCAATATTCTCACGATAATAGAAGCTGGCATTGTCTATTGAATTAGGAAAGCAGAAAGACCAGATTTCACAAAGCATTATATCGGTGGATTTTGTTAGATGTATAGAATTTTAAATTGCAATAAAACAACGATGGATAATTCGATTGACAAGAATTTTTTTTTATTCGAAAGATAATCTTGTGGCATTACATTTTGAAATATGATTTTTGGCATATGACCGCCACAGCTGGCTCGGATGTAGTCCAATCTGGACATCTGATTTTCGATGATTTTTTCCAACATTTGTGGCCGTATATCGGCAATATCACGGTGAATATCCGCATAGACCAATGACTTTACATGGCTCCACATAAAGTAGTCAAGCGGTGTTAAATCACAAGATCTTGGAGGCCAATTCACAGGTCCAAAACGTGGAATTAGGCGGTCACCAAATGTGTCTTTCAATAAACCGGTTGTGGCACAAGCTGTGTGACATGTTGCGCCGTCTTGTTGAAACCACAGCTCCTGGACATCTTGGTGGTTCAATTCAGGAATGAAAGTTAGTATTCATGCCTCTTTACCGATCACCATTGACTGTAACGTTCTGGCCATCATCGTTCTTGAAGAAGTACGGACCAATGATTCCACCAACCCATAAAGCGCACCAAACAGTCAGTCTTTCTGGATGTAACGGTGTTTTGACATACACTTGAGGATTATCTTCACTCCAAAAATGCGGCAGTTTTGTTTGTTGACGTAGCCATTCAACTAGAAGTGAGCTTCATCGCTAAACAAAATGATGCGCGATACGTATTCCGCACAGAACCATTATTTTCGAAATAAAATTGCACAATTTGCAAGCGTTGTTCAGGCGTGAGTCTATTCATGATGAATTGCCAAACCAAACTGAGAATAAATCACTTCTCAGCTGTTAAATCGCTCGCCATCTTCAACAGTAATGCCAACTTTTAGTTCTATAAATCTACCTCTTAAAAAACACCCGTTATAACTAATAATTTCCTCAGATTATTGGGGGGATTCAATCCCCGAAATAAATACAAACCTCCCGAAAACAAACTTTTGTGGATGCATGGCCCCTTCAGGCCATATGGTGTCAGCGTCACTGGTTATTCACCATTGACGTGGATTTTCCAGATATTTAGAGGATATCGAGTCTCAAACTTATGTTTCTCATTTCAGTTACCATAAACCTATAGTTTCAATGATAAAAATTCCTGAATAACCTACATATATAGTAAAATATATTATAACAATACATATAATAAAAATATTTCAAATGAAATTAACTTCTCATTTATTCTTTAAAAGAACACAAAATGTTTTCTTATCATCCATTACGCTCAAAAAGTGTAATTTTAATTTATATCAAAAAAAACTGCACAAATAAAAGATAAATAAATAATTATAAATGCATAATTTGATAGAAAATGCTATGCAATATCTTCACCGCGACAGTCCCCGAGTGCCAAACATTTCATGTTTCACCTGTAGGAAAATAAAGACTTACTATTATTATAATTTTAATTAATATTATTATTATCATTATCATCAGAGGGGAACTTGGTACGCCCACATATTCTTCTCCATGTGAGCCAGAAGCTTTATAAACTTGAATGCCTGGTAATAATGGCACACAACATTTGTCAACGCCCTTCAGCCATGATTTTTTCAGCACTGCAATCGATTGTCACGTTATAATTGAATGCAGCTCAAAAGGAGTTAAATACAACATCTCTATGTTATTGATTTCGATTCCAACGATTACCTACAACTTCATTTCGCGCTTCGCGTTGCTCATCAGTTCAACTTGCACGTGAAAATCTCTGACTTGTAGTATCAAGAGTTTTGAGACTTGAGTTTGTACGTGTGATTACAGGCATCTTTAAAAAGAAAATTAAAACTGTCAATTGAAGAAAATTTCGCATTTCTTTATAACCAAGTATACCACATGTTTTTTCAGTAACTTTTATGTAAGTCTATCCAAATTTTCCATAACTTAATATTAACTCTTGTTATTCACTCTTTCTCTTTCGGAAAAGGTAAAGGATCTCAGTATAGTTTTCGATCAGAAACTTCCCTTCATTCCACACATCTTCCAATTCATTTCATCTGCTTCGAAAATATATGAATTCTTTATACGCAATGGCAAATATTTCATTAATTCCTCAACATTTATAGGACTATTTAATGCCCCAATCCATAGGAAGTTGGAGTATGGCAGCATGATCTGGCATCCTAATTTCACTGGCCATCAAGACCATCTTGAGGCCATTCAGAGAAATTTATTGGAATTCTTCGTTTATGGGATTTATTATTAGAAAATTTGTAAACAAAGGAAATTCACTAAAATGAATTGATTCAGACTGACTCCTTTGTGATATTTCATTTTATTTTATTATTTAGTTATTATTTACCTTTTCAATTCAAATTAAGCTCTTTGTTATATTTCTTTCGTTTTATTTATTAAGTTATTTTTCAACATTATGTTATTATTTTCTTTTATTGGGTATTATACCTGCTGAGAATAAAGAACTTATTTTATTACTATTATTATTTATATATCAAATTGAATTTTCGAGTTTAGGCGTGATAGGTGTGACCCAATCATGATAAATTTTTGTGAAACCACTAGAAACTCAACTTTTTTATATCCACTTCACGAGCCAAAATAAATTAATCATTTTATATGTATTTTATCCACTTTCATATCTCCGACTGAAGCATCTGTTTCAATCGATATTCAGTTTTTCTACATCCTCGTTATCAATATTTGCAACACAAATTTTGTCAAAATATATGAAATGCCACACGGTTAAATGAAGAAAGCTCATATTGTCAAAACTGCTAAGGTTAAATTGGTAAATCATCAGAAAATATGATATTAATCAGAAAACTCAACATGATGGTTGAGTATTCTTCAATACCTAAATTTTCACGCAATTTTCCTAATATGTGTCTTCAAAAAAACCTTCTCCTCACAATAGCAAACATAACAAGGAAAGAAAGAGCCGAATCTACCCAGCCGTTCACGCGTGATGATGTGATCAAGGGAAATAGGAATTAATTTTTATATGAGGTTGAACTTTATCATATATTAAATGCTAGATTTCTCCGCCTTTGAAATGTAGAATATCACCTTTTAGTTCCATAGAAAGTACAACATAATCCGTATTTCGAATAATTCTCCATGAAAATTTCCATACAGTTGACGACTTTAAATTCCCATTGGCACTTCACCAAAAGCTCCTTACAGTTTTGGCCAATCATTTCCATGACTGTCTCGAGGTTATAATTGTTCTCGTTGAGAATGTCTGATAGGTTTCGCATCAGCTCTTCGTCCCAAACCAAAGATTTTGGATGTGTTAGAGCTTGTAAAGAATGAAATGCCTTTTTAAGAATTGTATCGCTACAGTTGTCACATTTTCTGAAAATAAAAATTAGAATGAACAGAATCTCAACCTACTTACTTGATTCGTTAATGATTCGTCAGTTCAACTATGTGTGCAATAATTTTTATATAAAGTCTGCTTCTCTAAATTACATTCATAAAACAATTGTTGGACAAGAAAGAAATCTCTGTGTCGTTCTGGTTCCTCGTGACCAACAAATACGAAGCAATAGTGAAACTGTTTTGTACAGAAAAATACTCACTTTTGATATTAAAAATAATGAATACTTTTTGAAATTGTTTATCTGTAATTTCACACAATAATTTCCTTCAGATCTATGAAACTATCAATTTTGCTACAGTGTGATATATTTTCTCGATTGACTGTGCCTGGAAAATTTCATTACTTTCATTATAGGCATTTATTTTCATTTCTCGATAAAAAAGAACTTTTACACGTACCAGTTTCAATTGAAATGCAATTTAATCAAATATTTCAATCAAAGGATGATGTTCATTCGTCGAATTATCTAATTCTGTTGTAATTATTGAAACCATATTAAGTGCACACAATCAATTACGAAAGAAGCTGTTGTTAAGTTTTAATTTCGTGAATAATCAGTATTCATTTTCTCTTTACTTATAACTCTAAATTTACATAACATATACAGGATGCTGTCTCTTGTACTGTCTTGTTCTGTTGAGCTTCTACGTTCTTGTCCTTATCTCCAAGTGTGAAACTATCAATGGGAAAATATTGCAATAATTACAGCATTATCAAGAACGATAATGCTGTAAAAGGCGAAACTAGTCGAATAAAGAATTGTTCAGTCAGTGATTTTTAGACAAGTTTTTATTATTACCTCTCATTTAAATATGAACTATCACAGAGTAGATTCATCGTCCATTAAATTCATTAATCTTATTATATTGAAATTTATGAGACCAATTTTGCTCTGTATTTAAACTCGGTATCTCGTATCTCATTCGAGAGTAAATAATTTTATTTTTTTAAGTATTGATAGAAAAACATACTCACAAAGTATCGATAAATTTTTGAACTTTGGACTCTATTACAATGTTCTCATTACAAATAGTAACAGCCGGAAAAGGCAACGCTAAAGTTGGAGCATGTAGCGTTCTTATAGTAGTTCTTGTTGGATTGCTTGTATATCTATCCCAAAATAATGACGTCATATACAAAGCCATTCCAGTTCCACCAATTATCGCCAAAGTCCAAAATAATCTGCAAAATTATTAATTTCACTCAAAACAAGACATATTAACTAGGGTTGTAACGGAGGTCTCCTCACCGGAGGCGGAGGCGGATGCGGAGGCGATGAGTTTTGCCTCCGCGGATGCGGAGGTTAACGGAGGCGGAGATGAAAATGGATATAGAATATTATTCATTTATGGTATAATAAAAAAGTCTGTATTTCAATGGAATAGCTACATACATTGATAGTACGCTCTAATTACTTATTTAATCAACTAGTATTCAAAATTGAGAAGAGGCAAATTATATTTGACAAACAAGAGTTTGGCGGTTTGCCACCTTCCAGGCTTTTTCTGAGGGGATCATAAATAAAGCCAGTTGAACTAAATAATTGTTCACTGGGCACTGAACTCGGCTGCGCCGATAAATATGTGAGACCGATGGGAGAAAAAGCTTTATATTTTGTGTTATGTCTCCACCACAATAAAGGGTCTTCATCTAATTTGAGTCGGTTTTCTTTATTTTATTTAGTGATGAGTGATTTCCATATGAGAATACTATTGTGTCACTTTCGGTTTCCTCTTCACCGTCACTGCTATTTTTCAGCATCTCAGCCAGGTTGGAATGCACACTTTGTGTTGGTGATAAAATCTGGAAACTCGTGCTCGGTTCGTCATGCACTGGATTTGATTCTACTCTGGCATTTTTGGCAGCAGAAGCGCCAGAAGCTTCATAATCACCAACTCTATTAGCAACATTTGATTCATGTATGGTCGCTGCTCTCGAGTTTTTGTACCTATTAACGTAAATACACCTCCGTTATAACTCCGCATATATTTTACGGAGGCGGATGCGGAGATACAATTTCTTGCGAAGCTTCCGCAGTAACGGAGGCGGAGGCGAAGTACCGTTACAACCCTAATATTAACAATATTGTTCCATTATGGATATTAACATATTAAAAGCCCTTTAGTTCACATGTAATTCAGTACAATTGAAACAGTTCACAAATTTTAAAGTACAAATTCCCTCAATGATTCTCTGAACTTTATGTTCACGGGTAGTCACCTCGATGCCGTGTATAATTAGTACATCTTTAACCATTCGCAGATCCTCTCAGGTAAATATCGAAGGGAAATTCCTTGTTATTGTTTATACCCTACTGAATTACTAGAGTTATGAATTCAAGAGCATAATACCCTTTGTTTTTTATCACTACATCATTATACTGCAGTTTCGTATTATAACTACGGACTGTGCTTGATAATAATGAATATGAATATGAAAAACACGGTGTATTTTGTCTATAAAACTATGCATTATCACAAAATTAATGTGGAACCTATCAAATATCTTATAATGCAGATCCGAATAAAAGAACGATATGGGATTGAATAAGTAAATTCGTTAAATGTTATTTTCTGAAAACAATTATTGCCACGAAGTTTATAATTTGAACTCGTAAATAAATAGTTAAAGTATATGTGAATAATTGTCTGAACAACTCAAAAAACAATGAAAACTAAAGAATATTTGATGATATCAAATAGATATTCGAAAAAAATCAAGTAGTGGAGCGCTGTAAGGCATAAAAATGGTAAAACCTCGGAACCCAGGGCCAGTCAATGAATCTGTATAACAAGTGTTTGACTGTATTATTAAAACCTCAGATAAAAATGTTAAAAAAAAAAATTGTCCGATCTCGATTACAACAATTGTTATAAACAATTTACTGAAAAATGAAAGGCGAAAGGGGGAAAGAATGATTACAGTAAAGATCTTAATTTTATATGTATCATTTTAGTACCTTGGATGTTAAATATGGGGACAACACTATATCATCATCCCAATCAACGAAGTTTCTTGGAATATATGTAGACAGAAATTTGAGATGGACAACACACATTGAGGTCTTATATAAAAAATTGAGTAACTCATTTTTTGCAATCTCTAGAATCAAGAACATCGTACCTAGAAACTGTGTTATGAATGTGTATTACAGTCTTGTATATAGTCATCTAAATTATAATATTCTGCTGTGGGGTTGCTCTACAGAAATAAATAGGGTGTTTATTACACAGAAGCGAATACTTCGATTAATATTCAATATTCATCAGCGAACATCTTGTAAACCTATCTTCATTAATAATTACATACTCACCTTACCGTGTTCATATATTTATAGATGTTTGTTATATGTTTAAAAATGAAGATAGGTTTATTAAATTGAATAGTAATCATGAGTATTCAACAAGAAACAGGAATGTGCTACTTATTCCTATGCATAAAACAGCTAAATTTGAGCACTCTCTATTGTCAGAGCATTAAAATTTTCAACCATTTACTATCGAATTTGAAAGTACTGAAAGCTCATTTGTTTAAGAGGAGAGTTAAATCTCTGCTCTTAACAAAGGCGTACTATAGTGTGTCAGAGTACTTCGATGATTCGGATGTAGGCAATAATGTATGAATCAATTTTTTGTATCATATATTTGAATATTTTTTTAACACTAATGTTCTTCATCATGTGAAATTGTCTCAAATGTTTAATATATCTGAGGAAATTTTTATTTTCTTTTCTTTTCAATCAAAATTGTATATTATTGTAAATATGAATTTCACCAAGATTTTTGTTTGAACCAATATTTTTGCTCGAGGGCTGAATGGAAGATCAGACTCCAAACTGAATTCGATCCTTTTGAGAGCATTTCTCTTAGTTGTAATTATTTATCAATTGAAATGAATGTAATTTTTCTATGTAAGGAATGTTTCGCAATAAAATTATATTATTATTATTATGTAATAAATTGTGTTTGCAGAGCAAATTTAATGTTAATTTATTAGATTTTCGCAAAAAAATGATTTACAAAAGAAAATTTAACCTTAACTATATCGATTATTGTTCATTATTGTCGCCGTCGTCGTCGATTTCGTTGATGTAGATTGTAGGTAAAGGATTAGTACACCTATCACCATTGCATTCTAAGCAAGCTGCAGTGCAGTTTAATCCACTTTTCCTGCGAACACAAGATGCTCCACATCCTGTTTTGCATGCGCAAAAAATAATTTTTAGTAAAGATTCTGGAGCTGGTCGCTGCGTCATTGTTTGCGGTATCGATTTTCCGCGTTCATTTTTCCAACCCCATTCTTCTGGTGATATTTCTTTTCCGAACCATGTTTGAACTTGTAAATATACTCTTTTGAAGTGTTCAAAAGCGGCATCTGCAGTAGGTGGTAAAGACGGCAGTTTAACGCAGGTATTTTTGGCAGTTGCTTTCAGAAAAGAGTTATATCTCAATACATTAAAATCTTTCATTTTTTGGGGGGCATTATATAAAGCAAGAGTGCATGTAACACCAGCTTCAAAAATTTAGTGGTGATATAAATGAACGAGGCCTTACTGCAGATATTATCGCATGAGCTATTGAGATGCATTTCGTTTGATAATGATTTATAGACTCTGGTTTACCTCTTTTGTCATTTAAAATTCTTTCTGATAAAAAAAAATGATAGAGATTTTGGTTTTGTCTCATGAACATGGTTAAACATTTTATCACTAGCCGGATACATTTTATTATCATAAACCTGCGTCCGAATGTGTCCTCGTAAAATTTCACCAGCAGCCTTCAAAATACAATATTCTTCTTCTTCATCATCTTTTGACCTCTGACTGTATCAGTTATCGGACAATATATCATATTGTTGTTTTTTAAAACATATGATTGTATTAGATCCAAATTTACTGGAGAATACAATATTATCCTCATAATGGTTCATTAACCTCATTTTTATCGTTTTATCATCAGGAATATGATCAATTGTCACAATACTTTTCAATTCTGCCAGTGAAAACTGGCAGTCATCATTTTCTTCAATATATTTGAAAATCTGCTTCATTGCTGCATCTACTTGTATTGTGACTGGATGAATTTTTTTATCCCTCTGGGTCGGTTTTACGGTAGTTTTCAAACGCATATAACAATCCTCGTGATACTTAGCGTCCTGAGCTACTAGATCTAACACACCTACAATTCTTTTATGGATATTGCGACAATATTCGCTTTTCTCTTCGCTTATCAAATTTAAAATAGTTTGCTTGAACTCAGAACTAGTAACGTAGGTGATTTGCTGTCTTACCGATTTGGACTTTCTTCTTTCCTTCATTTCATCCGCTTCTTTTTCACATAAAAAGCACTTATTTTTATCATAATCAATAGAAGTAGCCGTTCGCACTTTTTTTTCAGGTGGAGAGCATGTTGATGTAGTGTTCTTTTTTTTTAAATAAGCATTAGTACATCCTTTATTGATATATTTTTGTCTGCATACTGAATGCACGTAGACAAATTCGGAAGTATTTAAATACTGAGAAAGTCCATCCCCTATTTCCACAGAAGCAGCTTTCGGTGTTGGTATTCCTCTAGTGACTTCTATAATATCTTAATATAATAATTCTTAGCTCAGAGCTTAATTCAGAGCTACATCCAATTTTGTCACAAATGCGGCAATCATTATTTATATTATCACCATTCGATGGTTCACCCATTTTGAAACGAGACTGTAACAACAAATATTACTAATATCAATATTTAACCTTTATATCACAATTAATTAAAATTTCAGATGTAAGGATTGGAAATTTTTTTTTTTCAACAAAAATGTGAAAAATCGGAATTTTTACTATTTTCCCGATTAATTAAATTATTATTTCTGCATAAATAAAATACATAAAAATAAATCAACTGTTTGTGTAAGCACTATCTTATAGGAAATTTCATGCAGATTCCAAATATATATTAAATTTTACCATTACATTCTAACTTTTAGATCGATCTATTATAAAATATACTATTGAATATTCACAGTTGTTTTCAAAACCATGTAATTAATATAAATAATAAACAAATACTTACTATTTATGCCACTATTTTCAAAGTTTGTAAAACTCAGTAATTCACTTTTATCACACTCACTGCACAATAATATATTTATTTTTTAATTATTTTAAATTATTTTTTTTTCGGAGCAAACAACAACTACATATCAAGCCTAGCAAGTTGCCACGTGTACTATTCTGTTAGGGCCCGCGTTAACAACACAGCTGCTCTTGCATATATATATATATATATATATATATATATATATATATATATTTCGAGATTCACGAATATTTATAATTAGTCATTACTGAGTGAGTCGGAATACTGAGCACTGAGTATCACTGTCTACACAGTGGACCTACTGTAAACAGCTGCCTGAGAGTTTTATTTGAAATATTTCGATATTTCTATTGAGAGATTGATATATGTTTATGAATAAATATATATAAATATAATTTTTTTACCATTGAGTGGAACTACATCAAATGAATAAAGTGAAATGAAAAAATATTTAATATAAAAATCTCTACTAGCCTTTCAGTGATATTCACATTTTTTCGGCATATATATTTGAATCCATGTATGCTGGTCTGTTCTGTAAAATCTTTGAAAGTTTCAGAAACAAACTGTAAAGAATGTAAATTCTTCATACTCAATGGTTTGAACTTCGACAAAGCTGGTCTCTTCTACTTTACCTATGAATTGTCGTAAAGAAATGTCCAAAGTCCGAACAGGAAATACATCTTTCAAATATGCATGATATAATTTTGTTTCGCCTTCGGTATAATCGACGCGTAATTCATCACATCCGTTCAAAAGAATTACGTTTATTTATTTTTGCCTGGTGGTAAAAACAAATTATTGATTTCCCATAATATACTTCCTCCATATCAGGAACTTTTTTGAAGTTGAAACCAGGTTTTCCAGGAAAAACAGTCACTGATTTCCACGGAATTATACAACGCCAACTTTATTCTTTGAATGTCTAATTCACAGTGAAGTCTGGAGGGTGAAATCACCTTACTATCTTGAAAGTACATGATTTTTATAAATTGGAAAATTGAATATACACTTAAATTCCAACACTTGAACTTATGATTTACACTTTATTGACTACATAGCATGACGCGTTTCGTCGTTACAAACGACTTCTTCAGATGCTTACAGAATAATCTGGTTATTATTCTGTTATTATTCTGGTCATAGAATGTAGGCATAGAATTTCAGGCAGAAATGCCTGAAATGACACAAGTTAATTGTTTGACAATGGTTTCAACTCACTACTTCTCTGCAAGACTTATACAGAATGAAGTTACCCGAAAAAACAGTCCAATACTTTTTATAGTGCAAGGATGCTTAGAGTTTCATATTTTCTGAAAATATGAAACACAAACGAAGATTTTATGATTGAGTCAAAAATTATTGAAAACTTTTCCGGCCAAAAAAGATTTCCGGTCCAACAACCTTTTGTTGATCATGACAATTGAAAATTTTTCTTCAATCTTCTATCGCATCAATACGTCCTTATGTTTGTGATCGAATATTGATATAAACCCAAACCAAGATTTCATGATCTGTTCATCCTCCATCAACAATATGGCAAAATATGAAATATTCAATAGAATTTCAAAAATAGAATAGAAATTCAATATCACTTGACTCAAAAATAATGCAAATTTTGGAGATTCACACACGTACATCAGATTCAGAAATTCGAAATCAGAATCAGACTAGTCACAGACATTTTTCTCTTTCACCCGACAAATGCGGGGGGCAGCAGAACGCTTTAATGGCGCCATCTGTGTTAATTCAGTACAAATCACTACTACGACAAAAAATTAATGATTTCCTCTTTGAATTATAAGTATTTTATTTCAAATATTTTTTGGAAGTTAGGTCAATCCTAAGTAACCAAAATTGTCAAGTATATAAAATGAAAATATTGGCACAAAATTAATCGAAACTAATACATTGAAAATAAAATAAAATATTGAACGAAGTTAATCGTAACTAATACATTGAAGGAGCTTTTTCAAGGATGGAAACTACGGTGAAAAAATGCTTGAGGAAAAAAGCAAAAAGCCACATAATGGGAACAATGGTCAATAAGACAATGTTATGATTTTGTCTGTCAGTAGAGTCTGTTCAATACGAGGCCTACTTGTTTTTTTATCTTCGTAAAATTTCAATTAATTCTGGTGATAATTCCAAAACTTTCTATGTATTTCTCATAGCCTTTCTTATAATTGAAGTGATATTATAAATTTACTGCACTTTTGTTCAGGATGTTATTCGGCATTTAAGGTTCACTTGCCACTTTTTCATTGAAAATAATCTCTCAGGATTATCTGAAATGGCAATTTTCGTTTCTAAATAATGGAGTTATTCACTCGAGTTATTTACTCGACTTTCATGATAACTTCAAAGCAATTTCAACTTAGAAGTTCTCATTACGTTCTTGCGATCATAATATTATCCCCAAGGTACCCAAATGGTCTATATAAAATTAGTTCCGCTTCTTTCAACTTGACTATTTCATATAAAATTCAATCCGACCGTTGTCTGAGTAGTCTCATGCTTCTGTTTTCTTCATGAATAAAATATTGATATTCTTGAGATATAAATAAATCAATTCATAGCTCCAAAAAATTAAAATCGGAAATTTAAGGGAGATTAGAAAAGATAGTATATACACAGTGGCGGATTAACGTATAAGCACTACAAGCACGTGCTTGGGGCCCCTGTTCTCCAGGGGCCTCCATCCTCTGCTGGCGTTTCATTTTATACCTACATTTTATCGAGATTCATCCACAATATGTCCGAAATCACAAGGCGCGGGCAGTCCGGGAGTGACCCTTCATACACCCCCGCAGGGCCCTGCCCCCTCCGAGCGCCGTGAGACCGAGTGAGTGAGTTGTCTTTGCATTGCAAATGATAGCGCCCATACGCATTACCGCACGTACACCTACTTTATTTACGGAGTGGCTTTGATTGAAACTACACTTATCGTTACCCCACACAAAGGTGGTAAAAGTGTCCGTTTTTGCACACCACGTCTATTTTTCGGTAAAAAGCCAAGGGTGAAACATATAAACCGGAATGGATACTTTATTCAAAAACAAAAGGATCTTTGTATTGCTTTGTTTGCAAGTTGTTTGCTAACAAATCCATCGCCACAGCGCCGAGCCAATTTGCAGCTGACGGATTTGGTGATTGGCGCAACGTAATTGCAATTGAGCACCATGAAAATAGTTCAGCTCATAAGACTTTATGCTAACTTATTTGAGTCGAAGACAAGGTCTAGGGATCACCAAAAATCTAGAGGCACAAGTGAAAGAAGATATTGGCAAAATGTATTGCAACGAGTTATTGCAGTTATACAAACGCTTGCAGAACGTGGTTTGACCTTTAGGGGACATGATGAGTCTTTTGGCTCTATAAATAAGGAGGATTTTTTGGGTTTACTTGAACTTGTGGCTCAATTTAATCCATTTTCAGTAAGCCATATTGCAAGATATGGAAATAAAGGTAAAGGCAACCCATCATATCTATCGAAAACAGTATGCGTCGAACTTAGCGATTTAATGAGTGATAAAGTTCACAAAGTGATTGTCGAAGAAATACAATCAGCTGGGTACTTCAGCCTCTCAGTGGACTCCACGTCAGACCTTTCACATACGGATCAACTAAGTATTATTTTGAGATACGTATCGCCGTCTGATGGTATGCCCGTGGAAAGATTTCTGAGGTTGTCAAATTTAAAAAGTCATACCGTAGAAGATATGGCAAACATAGAACTCAGTTATCTAGAGGGTTGCAAAATAGATATTGCAAAGTGCAGAGGACAATCTTATGACAATGCTGCTAATATGTCAGGACGATACAAAGGGATGCAGCAAAAAATTTTAGAGCACAACAAATATGCTGTATTTATACCATGCGCTGCACATACCCTAAACTTGATTGGTCGCAGTGCTGTTGATTGTTGTACGAGTGCAGTGAATTTTTTTTCAATTGTGCAGTTGTTATACAATTTTTTTTCGGGTTCTACTCATCGTTGGGCAGTTTTAAAAGAATTAATAGGAAACGATAGTGTTCTGAAGTCGCTGTCGGACACTCGTTGGGAAGCTCACGCTGTAGCTACGAATGTAATATTACAATCCTATCCGAAAATTTTGGATGCTTTAGATGAAATTGCTGAGGACACAAACCAAAAAAGGTGAGACCAGGTTAGAATCACAAAATATTTCAAACAAAATGCAAGAGTTTGAGTTTATATTTATGCTCAACTCGTGGAATTATATTCTACAAGTTTTTCATCGCACCAGAAAAGGACTCCAAGAAGAAGGATTAGATCTTAAAACGTGTTCCAATTGGTATCATTCTTTATCGGGTCATCTCGTTGAAATGAGCAATCAAAATTTTTCCTAATAGCAATATAAGGAAACTCGAAGACGAATTAGGAAGAAACAAGTAAATGCAGAGGAACTTGATTTGAATCCTAGAGAAAAATTCCGCATTGAGACTTTCAATGTAATAATTGACACACTTAATGCTCAAATGCAAAGAAGAGGTGATGTATACCACGAAGTTTCACAAAAGTTTTCATTTCTTGCGAATCTAAATAAGTCATGTTCAGAACATGAAAAAGATATCCAATTGCTCTGGGAATCTTACCCAGAAGACTTCAATGAAAACTTCCTCGGCGAATTTAATCATTTTCACAAATATGTTCGAATAAAATATGAATCTTCAGAAACAAAAGTCACCCATTCCGATCTATATGAAATGATTATTAAAGATAAAGTAAAGTGCGTATTCCCAAATATAGAAGTTGCGTTTAGAATCTTTCACAGCTAAATGATTACTAATTGCTCTGCTGAACGGTCCTTCCCAAAACTAAAAAGATTAAAAAACCTGCAAACAACAAAAATCCGCTCAGACAAGCTTAATTCTTTAGCATTAATGTGTATTGAGGCAGACATACTTCGTCAGATAAATTTCGACAATGTAATCTCGGAGTTTGCTCCGATTAAGGCAAGGAAAAAATGTTTTAAGTTTTAAATTATACCTACTACACTTTCTATTTTGATCAACTTTCATTTTGTACTTTCTACCTTCCATTCCATTCCTTCCATTTCTATTTAAGCAATAGAGGGCCTACACAGGCTCTGTGCTTAGGGCCTCGGATACACTTAATCCGCCACTGTATATACAACACTCACATCGCTTTCTTCTATATCAATACTTCATCATATTTCATTTTGTTAATCAACCTGTTAATTTGTTGAAACTTAAGTATTGTGATAAATTCTTGGATGAATTTCAGTCTCCTCTCTCATTTATCATATTTTCGAATTCAATCCAAGCTCCTGTTACATTTATGAGTAAACTGCCTCTCTATTGATCAATTCCTCTGGTTTTCTGAAATACGGCTTCGGTTTTCTGGAATTCGGCTTTGGTTTTCTGGAATTCAATTATTTCTGAAACATGACTAATATTCTTCAACGCTCGCTGACTCGTGAAGTAGATATTCTAACTTTGTTCACTTTTGATAGCTTCGTCTAATTACTCAATTCCAAAGGTTGTGCCTGTTTTTGATTCACATTGAACTCAGAAAGATTTAATACGTCAATATGGATGGAGATCTTTCTAGAACAGCGTTTGCCAAAGTAAGATTCGCGGGCGCCTAGAGCAGGGGTCACCACATGGCGGAGAGCGAACCCAATTCGAACCCCCAATCCATTTTATGCAGACCTGTAACAATGCAGAATATCAAATATCAACATGTGTAGGTACATAATTTGATAAAAGAGGTTTGTCTCGTAACGGTGGAAGAACATGCAAGCGCGAAATATGAGTCTACAAGAAGAGAATCTTCTTGGAGATGTGTTATATTAACAATACTCCTAACAACATTAACAAGAGAACAGATGTTGAGAGTCTTAGTAGTGTTCACAGTTACTTGCTATCGTTGGGTGAGCCTGACCAAATTTCCAATGGCTAGGATAATCGGTTGTTGTTGATTGTTTTCTGTGTCAATACAGTTTTCTACGTTGACAAGTCTTACTATGTGTTCGATGGTTTAACCTCGATTCAGGAGTTTATGTATATGTCATTTATATATCGTACGTCCTTAACACTGCTGCATTTATTATTTTAATATTATCATAATCATTAATTGATGCCTTTTGTGTCGTTTTTGTTGGCTTATTGACTTGTGTCAGATGTAGGTTTCCCTTGTTTTACAAGTTGTAACTGATTCATTATCACCTGTCTATATTTTTAGTATTCCTGAGGAAGAACGAAATTCGTTCGAAATATAGAATTACTGACGATTAGTCGTTTAGATTAGTTCTACCTACCTTTGCCGATAACCCAAAAATATTTTGAAAAAAAAAAAAAATATATATATATATATATATATATATATATATATATATATATATATATCTGAGACTCTTAATCGAAATATGTCAAATGAAACTCTCTGGGAGCTGTCTACACAAATGTTGTCAACGAGAACGAACCCATCACTTTCGAGAGTGAATATTAGTGAGTTTCAAAAAATTCCTCGATCCTGTTGAATGATAATAGGATACATTTGTTTCATCATTTTTATGAAGCATCAGTCCATATTTAATATATCAATAGACATCTCCATGAGAGTTTCAATTGAAATATTTCGATTAAGAGTCTCAGTATTCACTAGTATGAATGGTTTGTGAATCTTGAAATTAGCTATGTGTTAAACAAAGTGTTGTTTTCCTCTCAGTCGTATATAGGACCTGTGGGCATTTTGAAAGTCATCGGTTCTTGATTAATTGATTGACGAACTAGTGATTCATAATAATGATGAAACAATTCTATCCTATTATCATTCAACAAGATATATATATATATATATATATATATATATATATATATACATATATATTATCCACATGCACATTTCTCATACGTAATTTCTTGGCGAATTGACAAAATTTTGATTCTCCTGCATTCAAGCCTAACCTTTCATCACACTGCCACGTAAATAAATTGTTCATTTCATTATTCATTTCCGAAACCATTTTATGTAAATCTTTCCCCACTATGGTGGAGGAAGATCATCATCGTCTCATCAACAAACAGAGTTATTTTAGATCTTGTGGCTAACTTAACTATGACATCAATTTATATCAAAAGCAGTAACGAACCCAGACGTGTCCCCTGTGGTAGACCGTGACTTACACTTAATATCTCAGACTCACAGTTTTTATATAGTAGTCTCTGCACTATGTTAGACATTTTCTGTTAGAGCTAACGATTCCTGCTGATGAAACAGAACAAAGTTGTTTTAAGAAAGTTTATTCAATTTTTTTTTAATAGAAATCACAAACACAGCATATGAATATAGAAAATCAACAATATGAGTATGGTAGCTCACTCTTGATTTGAGACTTCTTAAATTCATAACATAATTGTAAATTCCAACTATAACCATGCATTAATAGAAAAATTTTAATAGAGTTAGGTTTGTTTATGAATACTCCGTTTGTTAGTGATGAACTGAGTATATCATATTTCTGAAATGCAAACATTATACAAGTGTACATAATCAGTCTTTCAACTTGCCAGTTTTCATCGAATTTTATATAAGGGAGGCTTTCGACTGATTTCCTGTGACATCGAATTTCCATTGACATCCTTCGACATTCAAAGATTTGCATAAACTGATCTATACCAGATTCATCTTGAAGCTTTTACAGGGCTTATCCTCTTGCTGAATTATGCTCATAAAGAAAGTATGCAGGAGATTCGCTATCATGAATACCGATATCTTCGAACTGAGGATGCAAGCACAGTATTAAAAATAAATAATGCCTTGCATAAATTTTCGAGATAAACGTAACCTAATTTGAAAATATTAAGGAAGTGCCCGTTTTCATTAACATCTCTCAATGCGAAGAAGCTACAGTCCCTAAAGCAAAATTGAAACAGTTCTTATGTAGCAATATTAATTCAGCAGATGAAGGCAATGAGTGAATCCACATGAGGGTTCTTTATTAATTCAAGGGAATATCCGAAATAATTGATGTGTTCTGTTTAATTATTCGTTGAAATTGAGTTAACATTTTGATTACTTCGTTGCGCATAAATTAATTCACACTTAGAAAGTTCATCCATTTGCAAATTGCCTCGGAAGCGAGTATATGCAATAGCGGTAATTTCGCTCAGTTGAACAATGGAATATAGGTTTCACTGATTTGAAACAACCCAAATACATGATGTACATTGAATGTATGCACTAAAAGACATGAAGAGTGTGTCCTTTCTTCTTAAACTATCTCGACATTCTTTCTGTTCTTTCTGGAAGTATCTTCATTTCAAAGATTCAAACCATAATGTTTGAATCATTCAGCCATAAATTATTTAAGAAAGTATTTGTATCATAATAGCCGCTCTTCAAGAACCCATGATTTCAACTTCTGGAGCATGTGGTAACGCCTTTCATGCGCCTTGCAATGTCAATGAGAATACGTATAATTTTGTTGTCGATTCAACGACTCATTTAGTCAAATTCAATTAAGCTACTCGTATAAACAAAACTGTAAGGTGATTAATTATATTAAACTAGAAGAAATACAATAAGATACAAAACAATATAATACAGAAGAATACATACTTCTAACCCTCAATTGAAAAATTATGAAAATCAATTTAGGGCTAGCCCCCCCAAATACGCAATACTCTATTATTTAAGCATCTGAACCATAAAGTTCGCGACTGTCTGTGGCACTGAAATGTAAGTCATCACTTAGTTTATTTGGTAATAATTATCATTGAGATTCTGACTATTTCACAGGTATGTTATCCTTTTGTTTAAGTTTCAGAGAAAAAGGACCTACAATCTAATGATATATATATATATATATAAGGAAATGAAATTTTTTGTGCTTATGGCACAGAATGAAATATTTAATAATTTGATTAATTTCAATTTTTCAAATGAATGTTCTAGTGTTCATTTTCTTATATATATATATATATATATATATATATATATATATATATATATATATATATATATATATATATATATATATATTTCGTTATTCTTATTATTATATTTGATATACATAATTCTGATAATGATTTAAAAATACACCACTCTTCTAAGCTCATCCAATCAGATCGAAACAATATTTGAGTTGAAAAAAATTCAATAAAATTCAAAACTTTTTTAGAACTAAACAAGAAGCAGAACCGACAACTTACAAACGATACATATGAATTTATGTCCAGCCAATATGTGCAATATATGGAGGCGTTGCATAGACCAATATATTGCAATATATGGAGACCATAGCAAGATCTTCAGTTGAAAAGCTCACAAGTATTTGGAGGAACCGCACAATAACCAGAAACACAAAGTTTCGACTAATGAAATGCCTAGTCTTTCCAATCTTCTTGTGCGCAGCTAAAATATGAACTTTGAGAATGCAAGATCACGCAAGTCTGCATTCGAATACGCAAAAGAGAATAATAAAACTGTGCCGGAATCCTGGAATACAAAATTAATGGCAGGTGAAGATTGACTTGGTAATTTTTTGAAACGTCATCCCTCGTTATCAATTAGATTATCAAGCTACAAGTCTGTCGAGAGCTACTTCGTTTAACAAAAATTGTTTTATTTTATACTAATCCTCCTTATTTACACTACTTATTGCCTAGCTCAATCTACCCCATGCTTATGGTCAATCTACCCCGGATATGGGGTAGGTTGACCAAGCGTCAGAGGTTTAGAAAATCAACTAAATAAGTATAATACCGAGAAATATATAGGTTATGGAATAGAACTTTAGGTACCTGAATGGTTCTTCTATCTGTCTCAACTCTCGTTTTTTTATATTAAGTTAAATATCGGAAATATAAAAGCACAAGTCAAAAGTTGGTCAACTCTCCCCGGTCTTATTATATTGTGAAAGTATCAAAAACATATACTTCAAGTATATGTTTTCGATTCTACGAGAGTAATCTCGAGTCGATTGGCAGTCATCCAACAATCAAGTCTGAATCTAAAGTCGATTCTTCGACTTGAAAACAAATAATGAACATTCTCATATAATATATGAAAATATCATATATCATTTAATTTTCTCTGTTTATAATTGTACATTTCAAACTGTTATATTGCCGTTCTTTGTCGCTTAATCGGGAGAACACCCGTCTGTAGTGCAGTAGGAGTCAGGTTCGATACCTGATAAAGGCATGGGTGTATGTGTTTGTCTATGATTCAAGTAGTTCAATTCAAATTTCCAAGTTACTTCAATTCCAATGGTAATGACAAATTTCATTCTTCAATTTGTGAAAAGCATACTTCACACCCCTTCATTCTATCTCAAATAAATTAATTCAATTCTAAATGTTATACATATACTTAGGCAATTTTCAATTCAATATAGTTTATTGCAGATTAAGTTTGCTCCTTCGAATATCCTACAGCGTAACCCATTTTATCTTATAATTCTAAGAGAAATTTCTCGTTAAGCTTTGTAAGGTTAGTAGTGAATATACGTAATTTCATGAAGCTTCAACACACCTGGTTGCCTTACTTATGTGCTTATATAAATACTAGGTTCTATATTTAATAAACTCAAGATGCCTCTTTGTTTTCATACCCTCCGGGGAATTCAGTGTACCACAAAAACCGCAATAGCGTTGGTAAATTCTTGAGTGGAGGGAAATTTATCTCTGAATTCAGGATGGAATATTAAACAAGCATGAAATGTATCAAATTCCGCTGATAATTGCATAATTTGTATTTGTGGTGTTTATCCTCAGTGCCATTATCTCTTCGCGAAAGGAATTTCCTTTTTTCTTTCAGAAGGAACACATCTATATTAAGGTTAATCGACTTACCGCATAGCACTTCGTGAAACATTTTTCAGAATTATATCTTATTCATCAAAAACATCTAGCTACATACTACAAAATTATTCAAATCATTCCAAATATGTTTGCGGGTTTAACGCACTTTCGAGTGTTTTGCGCCTTTCCTCAAAAAAGATACAATCTAATTATTAATTTCATCCAATGTATCTATCGATATTCTTTTCAGTTATATTGTGCTTTTCACCTAAAGAACCACCAGTCAAGTCGCAAACTTAATGTTATATCCCAGATAGTGAGCTGACGTAACATGACGTCTTATTAGGGTCAATTTTCGGTCAATTTTGGTCAGTAACGTTATTTGACCGTTGAATGACGTCTTTTTAACGTCAGATAACTGACGTTCATAGGATGACAGCAGATGACGTCAGCGCGAAGTACTATTTTCGTCAATTTATGACCAATAATTTTTTAAGAAAAGACAGATATTCTTTTCACTTAGATAATTGTAGCTCTCACACATTTGAACAATAATATTCATCCATGCGTCAATTGTTAACATGAAAATTGTAGTATAGTGTCAAGGTTCTGAGTTGTCATTTGTTCTGTGAGCACATATCTCATGTTCTGTGTCTGCGTTGTTTTGCATTCAACGTATTCAGATGGAGGAGTTGTGTTCGTGTTATAATATATATTGAAATATCTGCTAAGAATTGGGGTGTACATCGAAATGGCCAATCTTCCAAGAAATTGACCTTGTATATGAATGCGATAAACTATGCGGAAAAAGCAGATGTAATATGCATAGCAATAGAAGCCAGATGTCAACAAAATACCACTTCGAATAGTTCGAAATCTTTATGCATAAGAGTCGAATTCAAATCTTGAAGACGATAAATTCTCCTTTAAACGAAAAAAGGTAAGTTAATAAGATACATGTAATGCAAAAATATATACATGTTGCTTAAATTTTTTTTTCGAAAATGCAAATTATTAACTATATTTTTTTAAGATTTGCTATGATTTTCAGAAGCATAGTTTCACGTTCGTCGAGAGTAAATAATACAGAATTTACAATAACAACAGTCAGTACTTCAACAGGCAAATACTCCAGTTTCATCTTGAGTGAATAATGAATATACAAGAGTAAAACTTCTCACATCATAATGTAAATGTTATTTGTTTATAAAGACAGTGTTTGGTTACAATAAAAAAAAATTTCAACTTTTTAAGAGAGAGTGATTCTAATACTGACTCAAAGCAGAGAACAAAACTGAAAATAATGCAAGATACAAAGAGAACAAAAGTACATCTCTGAGTATTTCAACTGATCTTAATGTTGGAACTTGTAACGTGTGAATTCCCCACACAACCTCCGCCACTGAATTGTTGTTTACTTTTCATGTTCTTCGTCGCTGGACTCGATCGAGTTAACATGCGTACATCTAAAATGCAGATATAGTGGGCTGAATTCTCTGTTTCTTTTTCGTTAATTATCCATCTAAGAGGTAACACCGTAATCTTAAACATAAGATTTTTGGTAGATTATAATTACTCTTATTATATTCTCATATTAATTATTTAACCAAGTGGTTTAATTAATTATCCGTGGCGTCTAAACTGACGGTAATTTATGAAAAGACATTCTTATTTTCGTATAAATGCATTGTCTGGAAAACCTGAGTTGAATTTTTTATTTTATTGATCTCGCCATTTTCATTATTTTTTATGATACCTTCTCAAATTGTTTATCTTTCAATATTGCAGTAATCATTATTACATTTTCTAATTTAAATTATTCTCGATTTATCTACTCATTCAATTTTTCAAATTGGCTCAAGATTTTTGTGGGTTAACGATGGCTAATTCCATGTGTTCGTATCTCATGTTCATATTTAATGTTAGAACACTTGCTCTATCTCTTAGTATATTCTAAGTATAATTAATCCTTGGAATAACCTCAGCCTAAAATGGGATGTTGATTTGCCTGAGTGTTTTTAGTCACCTCCGGTGGAGCTAAAAGTACGTTCGCTGGAACTGTAATTCAACCTCTGCTGAAACTGTAAAATTACCTCCGATGGAGCTAAAAGTACGTTTGCTGAAACTATCAAACTACGTTCACTGGAGCTATACTTCAATCTTGCTGTCTCTTGCTTGCAATCTCTGCCATGTATATACATTTTACAGTGTCTGCTGTTTGTTCGCAGTAAACTGCTAGAGCTAGATACAACTTCTAGTTTCCACAGCTACAGCACGAGGCATAATTTCACCATCTCTATTCCGACTCATAAAACATCTAAATTTGCATCCTCTCCATTATATGTGGGCATCAAGTTATTCAACCATCTTCCTAGCCACATCGAGTCCTTGTGTCGGTCGAAATTTAAGAAGGAAGTTTGCAGAGTCTTATTACTTAATTGTTTTTATTCCTTGCAAGAATATTTTTCGGCTGAAATTGTTCAAGTGTAATTGTAATTGTTAATGATATTCTTGACGTATCCTATACATATTGTAATATCATACATAATAATAATAGGACAAATAAACATCATTATTATATATGTATATATATATATATATATATATATATATATATATATATATATATATGTACTATTATAGTATTATATGCAAACACGAATATTTAGCACTGGGCACGTTATGTAGAAAACGCTGTTTTCGTGATAAGCTTACTTGAACACTGTTGTCGATGGCAAATTTCCTGTAGAGTAAACTCCATTCTAGATAAGCTTTCATGCAATGTTCTCGAATGAAATTCATTTGCAAGTAACCCCTATATCTAATTACCCTGCAGCATAAATATTAGAATAACGGGTTACATTTGTAGAGTGTTGCGTCGCTGCATGTTAATTGTAGAACTCAGTTGAGCACGTTAAAGATATTTCTTGAATATACGGAAAATGATATTTTAAAATCTATTTTGTTAGTCATAAACAGATCAGTTGATCAGAATCACAAGAATTTTTACTTCATAACTTTCACAATAACGTCGTTTCAATGAAATGTTTTCGCTAGTGCCACAAGCCACTAACCGAATAAATATCGTCAAGGATGCCAGTAGGGGGTGCAGAGGACTGCATTTGTGTCATATTGGTAAAAGAAAAAAGTACATGAAGAAATTTACATATTTCTCACACTATCGAAAAGTACACCATGAAAATGAATTACATAAAGAATATATTTTAAAATGTTGAAATTATATGATGAAAATATATGAAAAATATTTGGTATAATTTTCACTTAGAAGTGATATATATGAAAAATTCATCCTCAATAAGTGACTACCTGCCATTGCCATTACTGGTTTATATTTTCAAATGAAACAATAATAACATTTTTCTCATATAATAAATAATAATACGCATGACGCGTGTTTCGAAGTGCATATTCTTCTGATGCTAAATGAACATTGATTTCATCGGTGTTAATTTAGCATCAGAAGAGGTATTTGTATCTACTTCGAAACGCCCGCCATACGTATTTTTATTTATTATATGAGAGAAAATCGAATATTTTTTCATTATGATTATTTATTTTCTCCAAGTATCTGCCTCATCAATAATCAATATATTTTCAATATAATAAGTATTCAGAATATATTTTGACTTTTGCGGAAATGATTGGAATGTTCAGAGAGAATATATGGAGAATTACATGAGGAAGATATAATTAATGTATCTTATATATATATATATATATATATATATATATATATATATATATATATATATATATATATATATATATATATATATATATATATATATATATATATATATATATATAAGAAAATGAACACTAGAACATTCATTTGAAAAATTCAAATTAACCAAGAAAATGTTTATAGAGCTAGATATGTGAACGTGTTCCATGTGATGTCTCCATTATCTTTCATTTGTAATATGAAAAGTGACACCATATTGCTAGAAAAAGGTGTTGCAGTTGTAGCCATCCTGGTTTTCCATTTCTGTAGTTAAAAATGCCGGATCATATGGCAATATCGATTAGAATCAGCAATATGAGTTCGACCTCGGTCATCCTTAAAAACATAAGGACCGATAATATCTTGACTTGATATGGCAGCCCAAAAAATAACTTTTGGAGAGTGCAAGGGCTTCCGATGCAGGCTTTTAGCGGATTCTTGGAGGCCCAGTATCTGCAGTTTTGTTTATTCACGTGACCGTTGACGTGAAAATTCGATTCATCGGAGAACCAGATAATATGGGAACTCCTAAAACGGTTCATTGTCCTGCAGAATTCGACTCATTTATCAGGATCAACAGGCTTCATTTCTTGAACAATTAGAATTTTATAGGGGTGAAAATATAAGTCTTTCGAAATAATGCGAAGAACCGTAGATGTTTTCAAATTAAGAAAAGCTTTAGTACAATCCATGAAATGAATATCTGTCATAGAATAGAGTGTGGTCTAACAATCCCATCATTAGTTGAGCTGGTAAACTAATGCAAATAGGACGCTTCCCAAAACTTTCGCAGTTTGAAGTTGAATAATTTGAGCTTTTGGTATAAAGTCTATATTTTTCAATTGTGGACAGTGTAATACATGTGCAGATGTTGATAATTTGTTGAAATCTCATCATCAAACTATAAAAACCAAAGTGATTAGTTTGTTTACAAATTTCAGTGAAACGAAAGCAATTTTGTGTTGTTTAAGACTTTCGTAGTTTGAAGTTGAATATTTAACGATTTCAGTTCTAATCCTCTATTCATCAATTTTCTATGGTGTTAGTTAGGTGCTAGTGTTGATAGTTTGTGGATAACATAACATCAAATTATAAAAACGAAGTGTTTTGTGTGTACCGATTTAATCGAATCGAAATCGGATTTGTGTTGTGTTTTGAATACGGATTACTTGCAAATAATTATTTTGTGAAATATAGTGTAGAGGATAGGTATTCCGTAGATGATTCAGTAAGTTTCAAGCTTGGAATAGGTTTCTTGTAAGTATATTTTCTTAAAATGACGAAAACTTATTGCATTTCTGGTTGTAAATCAAATTACAAATAATTTGATTCACAAATAACAGCACCCTGCGGGCGGGTGGGCAACTAGTATCGACTTTCAGTTTCCCTAAAAATGAATTTTTAAACAGTATATGGATAAAAAGTATACCACGAGATAATTGGGCTCCAACAAAATATTCAGTTGTTTGTGCCTTCAATTTTCTTTGCATTTGAAATGTCTTATTTCAAATCTGTGCCATATTTGAAAAAATTATTAATGGCATTTCTCTCGAACGGGCCCTTTGGAATAATATACACCAGAAAGCAATTTTGTGTAATCTTACCATTTCAAGCGCGTCATTGGATGAGTCCATGAAAGATTTTTATTGCGGCGGTTTATGTGGTGAAGACAATGAAATTATTTGAACATGATGTATTCCATTTTTTCCGAATATCTTATTGAATGACTACACAACAAAAAATAATGAAGCCGGACACGAGAAAACTGAATCAAAAAATAAACGAGGAAAGCTCAATACTTTCATAAAGTAGTTTGTTGGTTGCGCTAATCCAAAATATAATATTCATTCAAACTTAGGTAAATAATTCAATTCGAGTCATTCCTACAGCGTTTCTTTCAAGGTTCCTTTTCTCTCATATAATTCAATAAATTTGGTTAGGCAACTTTTCATGTAAATAAATCCCACTGACTAATAGAAGTATTTTTTACGAAGTGGGGCTTTATCGAAAACATCGTTGTTTTCTTGCAATAATAAATGTTTTACATTTTTCTGTTACAGAAATATGTGCTCACAGTATCCAATATAATATTCTATATGTTATAAATAGTGATAATATTTCTTGTTTGTACGCAATATACGAAAAGAGTTGAAATAATGCTTGAAAGTTTGGGAACAACCGACTAGGATAGTATACCACTAAGCACAATTTGGCAACACCGAGGGACTACGCTCTTCATGGCCTGTATTAAAAGTGGCCATGCCACTCCACTCCCCATGCTACCTGCGGTTGGCGAGTAGTGGTCAGCTCAAAAACGAAAAACATTCTGAGAAACCCTTTACTACGCCGGATTTCATGCTTTCTATAATTAACCAAGAATCTTGAAAACTAGTGTTAGTGTTAAGATATTCAAGCTTGAGCTAAAAAAGTATAGTTCAGAGAATGAGAGAGGTATGTATTCCAAAATCGACTTCTCAAAATATGTTTCTGTATAGCATTAGCTGAATTTAAGCTCAACATTCTTATGAATCTTATTTGAATTTTTGTCGTATTTTCATTTGCCATCATATACGTGATGGCACCTTGCGTGACAGTAAGGTAAAAGTGCCTCTCTGATTCGAAATCAATATTTTAGGTGATTTCGGAATTGATTCTGTCCAATGTTCGTTAATGATTGTAATATAAACACTAAATACATGCTTCAACGATTCGTAATTATGCGTTCGATCTCATTCATGTTAGCATTCAATCAATGTAAAAGAAAGAAAATGATATGTAAACATATGTCAATAATACGACTCATCGCTGAGTATTTTGTGAAGCGGATTGGACACTGAACTCAAATCATTTAGTGATATGTCGATTCAAATCATTTGATTGAAATAATTCGAATCATGCCAACCACTCGTAGATTCGAATTGCTCTTCCATTAATTGGAGTTGATTCGGGTTTCTGAACAAAGTTACCTCTGTTGTCCGTGGCGCAGGAACCTTCATCCGAAAGTTCATCAATCGGTTGATTAAAATAAGTGACGACCGAAGACGGAAGTTATCTTTACAGTCTATCTCAAATTAGTGACTCAAATATTTGTTTAGTAGTTAGTTTGCTTCGAATCAATCAAGAAATCACGTGTACACAAAAGGTCTGATCTTTGGAGGAGTAGATATGAATACATATTTTATGCTAATCACTAAAAAATTAGCACCCTTTATTGGTCACCCCTGTTCATTAAAAATGCTACTTATTTTTCATGTATCACTATCATATATTCACTTTTTTGTTGAACTTCCATCGCCTCTGAATTGAATTCAGAAACAAACTATCATTAAATAAAGATTGAAAAATGAAATTAACACGATTGAACTGAAGAAACTGAAAAATATTGATGATTAGAGTCCACAGAACTGAAAGAGAAATGTAAAATGAAATTAAAAATTAATTTAACAGAATAAAATCAAATTAATTTCAAATGCAATAAACACGAAAATAAATAAACGAATGAGTTTTAACCGTTGATTAACAAAGTTTGAATCGGAAATTGAACGTTTGAACGAAAAATAAAAGAAATAACTTATAAACACATTGCATCCCAAACATCTGAGATAATGATATAAAAAGGTTTGTTTTGAAATTCTCGATTTCCTTATTCATGAAGTTAGTACGATCATCTTAAGTTACAGTGAACACGAAGTAGTTGTTTAAGATTTTAATATTGTTGATGTTTTGTTTTTGGTTATTGGTTTGTTCTATGTTGGATTGTGTAAAGCTTAGATTATTAACCTCACATACATGGTGTTGCGGTAAGCTCTACAGATGAGAGAAAAATGGACTGTAATTTCAATAGGGCGTGAAAAATATATGATTTTTATTCGAGACAATTTTGACTGCAATAAATCTACTTACTCGATGGATTGTGCAGTCGGTCGTGGGAGAGTACTCTCGTAGGGGGCTATTTCCTCTAACAGCTCGTCCTTGAAAATGGCCACAAACACTACACTTCTACGGAGATTGATAATCCAATATTCTAATTCACATTCGTCGCGGGTCAATACAAAGTTCATAGAAACAAGAAAATAAACAATTTGCGAAAAAATGAGGTTAACGTTGCGTTTGTCAAAAGCGTTCTTTCACTACTACTGTTCGTACGTGGTCGCGCATATATACGGGAACACCTGTTCCCAAAGAGATTTAGTGCAAGTCTTTTTTTCGAACAATAAATTGATTAATACACCAACACATGGTAAGTTGTGATTTGTACATTATTATTAACATTGATACATTTTTGTTGTCATATTATAGAGTGACTGAAGAAGGAATAAAGCAATTCCGAAAGCTCTCACCGTATAAAGAGTATTTCTTAAATCAAACAGGCTGCGTTCCTGTTAATGAATTAATCTTGAATATCCTACAGCCGTTATACAGACCGAATTTATATATATAATAATAATAATAATAATAATACAACTTTATTGAACGGCAACTCATTACAGTGTTTCCTTAAATATAAACAACAAACAGGTAGAAGCACATAAGCAACGGAAACCATTTCAAAAGGTGGTTAATATTGGCTTTCACCAGTCTTACTATCAACCCCATAGAAGCAATATATTATTCCTAAGAATGATTTGCTTTCCCTTTTTTCTGCTCATCTAAGAGTATATTTTTCATTTGTGTTTTGAAATGCAATAGTTTCATCGTTTTGTATTTATTATTCAGTTGGTTGTGATATTTAGAGACCAAGTACGAAAATGATGCCTGAAACTTCATGGTATTATGTTTTGGTATATTTATCTGCATTTTGTCACGAATATTTCGAGAATGTAATTTATTTCTAAAAACAATTTTTTCGGCCAGATACTTGGAACAAGATGTTGATAAAATTTTATATATAAATACATAAAATTGTGATTTAAACCTGAAATCCATTTTTAGGATTTCAGGTTTCAAGATTTCAATACTTTGCTTATGTTTGGATCATTTGTACAGAATTGCGTAACAGTACATAATTCCTTCGAGAGGAAAGCATGGAAAATCGAAGGTGTATATAAGGTACATTATCGGACCTAGAATGGTGCCCTGTGGAATACCCCTTGTCACATTGGCATAGATATATATATATATATATATATATATATATATATATATATATATATATATATATATATATATATATATATATATATATATATATATATATATATATATATATATATATATATATATATACGAATCAGCAGGAGAAGATGGGATTATTGTGGCACTCTGGAAACTAAACGATCCTATTTTGACGCAAAAACTTCAACATTTATTATCAGAAATCTGGAGGACGGAACAAAACCAGAGGATTGAAATGCGCGCTGACACATCAATTGCACAAAAAGGGGAAGAAGCTGGATATCAATAATTACAGGGGAATTTCCTTACTCGCGGTTGCTTACAGAATACTTTCTAAAGCACTCTAAAACAGAGTAGAGCACCAAACGAATCTACTAATTGATTGGAAATTGGGATTTGTTACCAGCTTGGAAATCAATTGGAAATTGGAAGGCCAGGCTGAATTCACAAAAGGCCGATCATGAGCTGAACAATTCTGGACCTTTGAGAGGAAATGTAGGAATACAGTGATCAGATTCATTGACATCAAGAGAGCATATGATTCGGTAGACCGCGAAACCCTTTTTAAAATCATGAAAGAATTTGGAATCGATCTAAAGAACCGGAAAATTAAAAAACAGACACTTACAGGTACAACTTCCAAAATAAAATTTATGGGCGAAGTATCAGATCCCTTTGAAATCAAAACCGGTGTGTGGCAGGAGACGGACTTTCACCAATCCTTTTCAATATTATTTTAGAAAAAATCATTAGGGAATAGAAACTTCATGCGAAGGGCATACAAGTTCGTATCAAAAAGAAAATCAAATAAATGTCAAATGTCTCGCCTTTGCAGACGATATTGCTATCATCAGAAACAACAGAACGGAAGCCGTTTTCACCGTAGAAAATTGGGCGGAAATACATGAAATTGCGCAGAGAACTGGGTTACAAATTACTTATGATAAAACCATATATGTACATGGAAAAAAAACCAAAAAACAAATCTCCTCTTATTACAAAACATGGTGAAATTCTACAAGTTGGCCATTTTAAGTACCTCGAAAAAGTTATACAGTCATCAGGGTTAAACCGAATTGCTAATGAACAGAGTATTATCAAGCTCCAAAGGGCCTACAAGCTAACATGGCCGTACTTTAACACAACGTGTATTTCCAAAGGCGCCGAATTGAGAGTACTATATAACACAACGATTCTTCCAGAAGCAATCTACGCGGCTGAAAGTATGGTTATTGAAGGTCATTCAAGAATTATACAAGTACAAAAACAAGAACTGAAAATTCTTGGAAAGATTTACGGGCCAATCAATAGAAACGGCATTTGGATGAAAAGACCTCAGATTGAACTTTATCAAAAAACAAATACGAAAACGGAAGAAATAAGAAAACGACGAGAAAAGTTCTATGCGCATGTCTACTATAGTGTCACTATAAAATCGCATATGTGAAGCAAAAATCAAATCGCCAACCTGGAATAACATTGACAGACAAACGAAACAAAGAGCATTTAGAGGGAATGAAGCATTTTTGGAAGGCACAAAAAATGTAGCTAAAGTCTTAAGAACTGCGAATTCAAGTTCAATCGCTCTCCTCATGGAGAACATTGAATTTATATATATATATATATATATATATATATATATATATATATATATATATATATATATATATATATATATATATATATATATATATATATATATATATATATATATATATATATATATATATATATATATATATATATATATATATATATATATATATATATATATATATATATATATATATATATATATATATATATATTCAGCTGTTCTCATTACGTCTTCGATATATTTGCATACGTGCCTGGTGATGTTCAACGTAAATAATGAAATCCAATTCCTAGAGAGACACTTGTGATTTGGTCGAGCCTTACTTTTAACTCCAGGCTCCAGGGTATATACTGAAGCCTCAAATTGAAACTCTGTTTCAACTCCAAGGGATATGTTGAACAGGATATTATTTCAAACAATCAAAAAAACTTATCAGTAGCAATATTCCCTCGGAATCCAATATCGGAATAAATGATATTATAACCGGATTAAACTGCTTACTTACATCTTCCTCCCCAGTCAATCATGAGAATGACATTTTGAACTGAAAATGTTACCCGTCTGCTGATGACCAAAACACTCAAAATATTGACAAGTGAAGATTCATTTCACTTTCAATATTTACATAAAATTCTGGTAAGTAACAAATATGGAAAATTATGGTTACCATAACAAAAATAACGATTTCTTTCATTCAAATGAAAAATCGACTTTTGAACACATCTTCTTTATGTACTTACCCAGCTAATTTTATTCATGTTCTCTTACTTTCATTTCTAAGTAAAAGTGAATTGAAATTCAATGTTCATTCCAATAATACTAACATTATACTTCACTGCCCTTATCAAGCGAATAAAAGATCTTTTATTATACTTTTTTATAGACAGACTAATACCAAAAAGCAGCGAATATTTTATCGGTGTTCGGAACAAAAATCGATAAAATGCTTAAAATTTAATTACTGGATTGATGATACATACATTTAAAATAATCGAAATATATTTCAACTGTTTGTAATTGCATCAACCCTCTTTTTCATGGGCTACATGATAATGCTCTTTATAAACGCCGATTCCATAACACAAATAATTGAACAAATTATTTTCGGTTGTATCGTAATGGAATTAATTCAACATCTGTGCAATACGTTTGACACCAGCAGTTTTAATCGGTTATATTCAACATAATATAATTTAATATGAAACAAAATTCATCACGTTAAATTCGATGAATAATCACATGCCATATTATTTGTAGAGAAAAAAAATATAGACAAAAATTGTGTTATCAATTTACCTGAATGTTTTGATATTTCAGTGGATACATCATTGTGAGTGTAAAGCTCATGTCGGTATAAATGATAATGAAATAGTGGATAGAATGCAAGAGGCAGCTATTTTGGCCCCAAAACCAGAACAGGGTTCAGTCTACTCAGAATTATTTCTATTATATAAAGAAAATATATAATAGATCTATAATATTATAAATAATAATAAATAAAGTTCAAGCAAAAAGTAAATCGTCAACCTGGAGTAAAGTGGACAGATGAACGGAAGAAAGTACATTCAGAGAGGATGAAGCGTTTTTTGGAGGCAAAAAAGATGAAGCAAAATTCCTAATGATTGCGAATTCAAGTTCAGTCGCTCTCCTCATGGGGAACAATCGAAATAATAATAATAATAGATCTATAATATATTCGAATATATAAAATATATAAGAGAAATTATAATATTCCTTGATCGGAAATATGAAGAAATACAAAAATTTCAGTTAAAAAGTCCATGGCTCAACAACTTTACAGAAGATAGAAATTTCATAAGGATTATCAGTAGACTCAGAAGTGGCCATGCTAAGTCATCAACTTATCTTCATAAAATAGGTGTGAAAGATTCTCCAGTGTGTGAATGTGGAGAGAATGGTACATCAGAACATCTCATTTTGCAATGCAGTAACTTCAGGTATAATTGTACACAAATACTAGGTCGAATTCCGACTATTACTAAATATAAGCAGCCTTTTAATCTATAAATTCAATGGACGATGAATCTACTCTGTGATAGTTCATATTTAAATGAGAGGTAATAATAAAAACTTGTCCAAAAATCACTGACTGAACAATTCTTTATTCGACTAGTTTCGCCTTTTACAGCATTATCAAGAATGAATACATATTACAAAGACAACCTATAAATATTTTGCAGATCTGTTCGGGCCACCTTGAATTTCGTCATAGAGGTGGGGGTTTCCAAATTATCAGAGATTCAACAGCGGTGAGTGGTTTAGGTCTAACTGGTCATTAGGAAGATCGTATCTATCGGATTTTTGAAGTTTATTTATTTCCATGGCTTCCAGGTAGTTCATTTTAATTCCTTTTTCACAGTAATGAAGTATCTTAGGTTTAAAACAACTTGAGATCTTTTGTCCTGTCGACTCTAGATGTTCCCGAAAAGCAGATTGTCCGGTTTTTACGTGTTCTTCTAGCCTAGTTTCAAAACATCTTCCGGTCTGGCCAACATATGACGACTTACATTCTTTACAGTCCAATCTATAAATTCCAGACTTCTTCATTGGCTCTGATTCGAACAATGTGTTATTAAAGATCATTCTATCCAATCTGCTGTGACTTGAAAATGCTATATTTAAATTATTGTTTTTGAAGAACTTAATGATTTTTGAAGAGGGAACGTGTGTATAAGGGATGCTCACATATCTTAATTCATTTCTGTCATTATTACTATTGATGTAGTGTGGCCTATATAAAAGTCTATTGATGGAGCGTTTCTCTTTCTTTATAATTAGTGTATTGATTATTTTCAGTGGGAACTGATTGTTCCTACCTATCCTCTATTCCTACGATATATTCCTTTTTTATAACCTTCGAAATACCACAAGAACCAGGTTTTATGAAATAGCTCAATTCGGAGAAGTAATGGTCTCTGTTCACCCATTAACTTGACTGAATAAATAATGGTATAGGTACCTATGTATTTCTGGGTAAACTAGAACTAAAACGCTCTGTAATAGGATAGACTTATGTTTAGTTTTTCATGGACCAAAACATGACATCTCTGTTTTAGTTATTCGTTGGCCAGATTTTGCACATTATAGCCAAATATGAAACAGCACTGCGGTTAGAATGGTTGACTATCAGGTTTACTTTCAGATAGCGCACATCTACAACGCAACAAACTATTGAATCTTCACTAAAATTCGCAGATTCCATCCAATCTTCGATATAGCATATGTCACATACGACCGAGAACGTGTCTCAACAATCAGTGCAGAAATTTCACGAAAATATTAACTGATACACACGTTTTGCATAATATTTCACTTTCAAAAAGTGAAGAACATGTTGAAAATAATAACCGTGATAATATTCTATTCATTCGTGGGAATGTTAATAACTAATGATGGAAAACTTCCATCATTAGACATGCTACAAATCAAAGTATGTTTCGATTTTGACAATTTTGCATCCACTTATAGATGAAATGAGTCTATACAAATTGACTGCATCTGATTTTTCATGCTGTTAGCATCCTGATAACTTGTAACCAAGTTCTGTTGAATCTAACGTGAAATTATAGACCTTATTCACTTATATCAAAATTGAACAAATTTTGATAACAGTCAGGTAGTTAACTACAAATAATTGAAGAAAAGCCAGTTAGTAACTTATTGAATGTAGCCCAGTTATTTCGACCATGTCAAGAACACAGAGCATGATCAAACTCAACAATGAAAATTCCAATTGTAGGTCGAATGCAGTGAGAGTTTCATGTTTTTCCTTTGTGCCATGTCGAAGCATAAGAGAAGTCACTACAATAGCCGCTTACTTCAGTCACTCAATGTGAATTGTTTATGAGTATGGAAACTGAGGTTGAGCTTCACTCACACTCAGGTACATAAGTGTTGATTTAAATGTAGACTGAGTGTATGATGAGTAAAATCTTTGAATTTGGTCCTAAGTTGTTGAATAATAAATTATTTAAGTTCTTTTCATATTCATAAGAAAGAAAATGAAAATATGATAATATATACTTGAACTTTTTTTGAACATTGTTCATCATTACGTTGATATTGGTATTTAGTTTCATCTTAAAACTATTTAGTTCAAAAATGAAAGTACTGAATTGATTCTATTAACATCAATTTTCTGTCAGAGAAAGTCTAGTCAAAATCTGTCCAGCCGTTTCAAAGATAAGCCGGACGTATAGACAGACAGACAAACACAAACTTAAATATTGTTTTTTTTTTAAACTGGTATATACCGTATGTTGATATATAAATACAGTATATTCCCTCATCTGCGAAGAATGTAAAATTGTTAATTTGAAATAACGAACGCACACCTCAATTTCATTTATTTCCAGAAATCCAGAATCAAAAATTTCCAGAAAATTCTCAAATGGTAATGTAATGTTCAACAAAAACATTTCAGAGAATATTTTTCACTGCCATCATATATTTCAGGTAGAGCTGCAATATCGTGTCAGTTTTCAGATTCTTGAATAAGAGCTTATTTCAACTACATAGACAAAAGAATTCTTATCCGAAAGAAATTTTAATCAGAAGAATGTATAGCTCCCAAGCAGTTAGTAATTTGACATGAATCCTTAGAAACGAGTAGCCGGTTTTTTCTTTTCTAATCCGAAGATGAGTTTGTGTTTTCCAGCTTTCGCAGTTCAACAATATATGAAGTTCTGCATTATGGTAATGTTTTGAATGGAAATATTCAGGACTTCATGCCTAACAAAAATTTCACTCGAAGGTCTCAACAGAAATACAAATTCAGATTATATATATATATATATATATATATATATATATATATATATATATATATATATATATATATATATATTTCAGTGTTTAACTGGGATTGCAGTCTAGGACCGGAAAATCATTTACCTCGTTAGTATTTTCCAAGCTTTCGAAAATGTTTTCTTCTTCTTCAGGGCTAATATTATATATTAACAGTTTATATAACAAGCACTATCGAAAATTTTTTTTGCAATTACTATGGAGTTACTCCGAAAGTACATTTGTTTTTTCAATTTTGAAAATGATTACTAGTGTTCCCAAATGCTTTGGGTTCGAATGCATTAGGTTTTGGTACTTATTTTCAAAATTCAAAAAAATCAAAAATCTACTTTCATAGTAATTGTAAGGAGAATTTTTGATAGTGCTTGTTATATAAACGGTTGATATTTTACTGTTCCAGCCCCGAAGACGAAAATAAACTTTTACGGAAGCTTGGAAAATACTAAAAAGGCAACTGATTTTCCTGTCCTAGACTGCAATTCCAAATAGACTCTGAAAATACATATCTAGTGAAACATATATATATATATATATATATATATATATATATATATATATATATATATATATATATATATATATTCAGTGTTTAATTGGGATTGCAGTCTAGGAGAGGAAAATCAGTTACCTCTTTAGTATTTTCCAAGCTTTCGAAAATGTTTATTTTCTTCTTCAGGGCTAAAATAGTACAAAAATTAACAGTTTATATAGCAAGGCACTATAAAAAGTTTTTTCCTACAATTACTGTGAAGTTAGTCCGAAAGTACATTAGTTTTTTGAATTTTGAAAATAAGTACAAGTGTTCCCAAATGTATTGGGTTGGAATATTACTGCATTCTACGTGCTAGGTAGTCGAAAGGAAGCGACGACTATGACTGTATTTCTCAATTTCGCTTTTCAAGTGGAGTGTTCCCAGATGTTTTTAAGGGCGTTTCTTAAAATGCATAACGTTGGCCGAAGTTTTATGATTAACGAAAAGAGAATGAATTTGTTTTATGTATTTAGAATGGATTTTTCGGTGAATAGGATATCCGAATATGAGCCATTAATCAGAAGAACTTATGAGATTTATATATATATATATATATATATATATATATATATATATATATATATATATATTGCTTAAATTATCTGTATCAGATTTTTGTTGATACAATTTCCTGTCTTTTTAATATGAACTATTTCTAGGAAAAGGCGTTTGTTGTAATTATTTGCGTGATCTAAAATTTTTGTGGCATTGTAATTCATATTATGACCAGTGGCTTGTACGTGTTGGGTTAATGCAGAGGAATTTGTCTTGTTGGTATTTCGGCAATCACTTTTATGAGAAATTATCCTTGAATGAAGATTTTGGGATGTTTGACCTATATATACAGAATCGCAATTTTGACAATGAATTTTGTAGACGACATTTGATTTGAATTTCAATTCTATCGGATGTTTTGTGCGAGTAAATTAATGATTGTATCGTTAATGTGTTTTTTTGGGCTATTTTTATTTTATTATGAAATAATTTGATCAGTTTTGGCGTTAGATTATGTAAAATAAATAAAATAAAATAAAATTGTGTAAATAATCTCCCCGAAGCCCGTTATTAGCGGACATATTCATGGACAACATGGAAACCACAATTTTAGAATCGGAGATTTCAAAAAAACATATAATTTTTTGGAACCGCTATGTGGATGACCTCTTAGTTGGGTGTAGTGGAACAGACCGACATATCAGTTCATACCTGACATATCTTAATTCATTACATGAGAAGATCAAATTCACGGTAGAAAAGGAACAGAATAATTCGTTGAATTTTCTTGACCTAACAACAAGATGAATTTTCGTACAAAACATTCAGGAAACCTACCTACTCTGACGCCATCATAAATTTTAATTCGTTCAGTCCAATAAGCCATCGAATTGCAGCTCTCAATTCAATGATTCATAGGGCTTTTTCGATTCCCTTATCAAAACAAGACCTTAGGGAAGAACTTAATGTGATTCGTACGATAGGTAGGAACAATCAGTTTCCACTGAAAATAATCAATACACTAATTATAAAAAAAGAAAAACGCTTCATCAATAGAATTTTATATAGGCCATACTACATCAATAGCAATAATGATCGAATTGAATTAAGATATGTGAGCATCCCTTATACACACGTTCCCTCTTCAAAATCATTAAATTCTTCAAAAATAATAATTTTAATATAGTATCTTCAAGTCACAGCAGATTGGATAGAATGATCTTTAATAACAAATTGTCCAAATCCGAACCAATGAAGAAGTCTGGATCGGACTGTGAAGAATGTAAGTCGTCATATGTTGGCCAGATCGGAAGATGTTTTGAATCTAGGCTAAAAGAACACGTAAAAAACGGACAATCTGCTTTTCGGGAACATCTAGAGTCGACAGGACATAAGATCTCACGTTGTTTTAAACCTAATATTCTTCATTACTGTGAACAAGGAATGATAATGCACCTGGAAGCCATGGAAATAAATAAACTTCAAAAATCCGATAAGTACAATCTTCTCAATGACCAGTTAGACCTAAACCACTCCTCGCTGTTGAATCTCTGATAATTTGGAAACCCCCACCTCTATGACAGAATTTAAGGTGTATTCTGTGGTCTGAACAGATCTGAAAAATATTTATAGGTTGTCTTTGTAATATGTATTCATTCTTGATAATGCTGTAAAAGGCGAAACTAGTCGAATAAAGAATTGTTCAGTCAGTGATTTTTAGACAAGTTTTCATTATTACCTCTCATTAATTCTTCATTCGACTAGTTTCGCCTTTCACGGGATTATCAAGAATGTAATTCATGAATGAAATTATCATTCTTGATAATGCCGTAAAAGGTGAAACTAGTCGAATAATGAATTGTTCAGTCAGTGATTTTTAGACAAGTTTTTATTATTACCTCTCATTTATATATAAATATATATATATATATATATATATATATATATATATATATATATATATATATATATATATATATATATATATATATATATATATATATATATATATATATATATATATATATATATATATATATATATATATATATATATATATATATATATATATATATATATATATATATATATATATATATATATATATATATATATATATATATATATATATATATATATATATATATATATATATATATATATATATATATCTTTCAATTAGTATTTGCGCATTATCAATTATGTTAATCCAATTTGTCCGCCATTACGTATACCATATACCCTCAGGTCCGTTTGAATTACACCTGGACGATGATTCGACTTCCCTTTGAGCTTATTCCTTGATTTCTCGATCCATCCCAAATTAACAAACAAGCGTAGCGAACAGTAATATATCATTTCCAGTATTGTGATGATGCTACATCCCAAGAATAAACTGTATATACCTCCAATTGAAGCTACAACATTTACTAATGAGAATAATTGCAGGACAAATTGGCAATTTCAGAATCTCTCACAAATTAAATTCAGGTTGGTGGTGTATACATCTCTGGATATAATAGTGTTGGCTTTAATGAAGAATATATTAACTCGTATACCATCCTGTTCAGGAATCTTGTGCTGATTTCTGAAATAAATCAATTTTAATATATCTTATTTATATTCATCATTACCTATATCAACTGAATTCCCATAAATCGAAGTATGTTCACTTGCTTATTTAATAATTAAAAATAGGAGAAAGAAAGAGAATAATTTTTTTGTCAATACATAATTCTACAAGTCATTTAGCAAATTTCAAACGTAATAATATGTAACTAGGAACATTACAGTATGGTACAAGAAATATATATACTTCCAAACCTAAATTGATTAATTATGGAATTGAAACTACTGCAATATGGAAGCATCACAAAGTGAGACTGCCTGGGGTCTTCATAAGTAAACTGAACAAATTTACAGGTACAAACTTGATTAATCAATCAGATGTAATCAATTCAAATTAGTAACATAGGAACAACATAACTCAAGATTTTCATTGAATTGCTTCATGTAATATCTCACTTTGAAATTTCATCAGAAATTGTTTGGCAGCTCGAGTAGGAATTTCTACATTCTCGCTTTACCTAGTCTCTAACGGTAATATTTCAAAAATCTGAGGACCAAGGTATCCTATGCTTTTTTGAAGGAACTATTTTGAGGAGAATAGGGTTTCATACTGTAAAACTGCGCTACGTGTGCCATAACCGGATCCACGGCCGATAATTTATGTTTCGATTTATGAACTTTGGTCAATAGTTCAAGTGCAAAAATGTTTTTCAGGCTCAATACTTCACTATCCTCCTAACGTCTCGAAATATAAGTAATATAGATATATTAATATTGGATTGAGCCGTGTGTGAATTTGTGATAATGCATATCATTATAAGGAAAAAGAGTGTTTGTTTTTCAATACCATATCAAATTTTTCGAGACTGTACTTTCTTAGTATTACTACATTTTGAAGTACATGAATTGTTTACTTGTATTCATGTGCTTGAAAATATTTCAATAATACTAAACTTCAGTCGCGAAATTATAAACATATCGATGAAAAACAGAATGTGTTTTTCTCTATACCTTCAGAGCCCCAACATTCGTACACTCCTTTTTCTGTGATGTTTTTTTAAATGATATCTCAATATTTTGTTGAGCATTCTACTTTAGAAACGTAAATAATAATAAAAATAAGTTCTTTATTCTCAACAGGTATGATACCTAATAACAGATAATAATAACGAAATGTTGAATAATAACTAAATATTTGGAATGAAAAAGATATAACAAAGAGCTCATTCTAATCTAAGAAAATTAATGATAGTAACTTATAACTGAAAAATAACATTCAATGAAATATTACAAAGAATTAAGTAAAAGAAACTTACGTTGAAAACCTACACATTTTTCTATATAACATCCGTTTACATATGTTTCAAGGTTATTGCCTATCGTCAGAACGGCGTAGTTCAAGTTAAAGATGATAGTACTTGAAGAAATATATAAAAAATTAATATATAAAACACGAAACACTGTTTCGTACACGTTTTATACACCCAAAACATATTGGGAAGAGTCAGCACAACGTTGCAGACGACAATGAAATACCGTCCGGCTATTATGAGACTTTTATAGCTTCTGGAAATCCCAGACAATCTTAACGATAAAAGATATTAATTACAAAGAACTGAATATAATGAAACAATATTTAAAATTTTCTCATAATTTCAATACAAATACTCATGACGACGTTTCGAAGTACCACTTCTTTATCAAATGCTGGATTAATACCCCATTTTATTAGGGGTATTAATCCATGGGTAATCCAAGAATAATATATGGGTATTAATCCAGCATTTCATAAAGAAGTAGAACTTCGAAACCTCGTCATGCGTATTTGTATTAAAATTTTGAGATAATTTTAAATATTGGTTCATTATGGATATTGATTTTCTCCGAGTATCCGCCTCATCAATTATCAAGAACTGAATCTGAATCAATTCATTTAGTCAATTTTCTTTGTTCACATAACTCCTAATAATATATTCTATGGAGTCAAAGTGAATGTCACAATTATTCACAACTCTATTGAATGTAGATTCCAAAAACTAAATGGGGTATTGTATTAGGGCGTTTGTCCTCGGAATCTCTAGGTGGAGTAATTCTTTATTACGAGCATTTTGGCTAGGAACACGCAATTTCAAAGTGGGCACGAGAGGAGTACCACCAATACTATTATGCAGTAATCTGTACAAAAAGTTGATTTATAAAGTTTCTCTCCTCTGCAATGCTATTAAACTGAATCGACTCAATAATTCGTTATGATTGACACCTCTCTGTGGATAAACCTTATCCTTTCTCCAAACTAAGAATTTCAAGAACCTCTTCTGAATAGCCTCAAGATGGCGTTGATGGCAAGTGTAAATAGGATGCCAGTTCATGCTGCCATACTCCAACTTGCTACGGATTAGAGTAATAAATACTCAAGATGAGTACGTAATCTTGAGTTTTGAATTTTTTGAAACTTTGAATTATTGAAATATTTGCCATTCCGTATAACTAATCGATATATTTTCGAAGCAAATGAAATAAGTTGGGTGATGTGTGGGACAAAGGAAAGCTTTTGATCGAAGAGTACACCAAGATCTCTCACCTTATCCGAACAAGAAAGAATCTGACAATTCGGTCTCTTCCTGATGGATAGTGGTAGGTGAATTTGATTGATGGATTTTCCCTTAGTTAGTTATTTTCATTCATTTCTAAATTGAATCGAAGCTGAGATTAGATCAAAATTCAAAAATTTTCCTATTCTGGTGAATTTTTTTTTTGCTATCCAACTTAGTATTTGTATACAATGTCGTATCTGTTCGATATTTTAGCACCAAAATAGAATTAACATAATTTAATATACAATCTTGAAATATTTGACTTGAAATCACATACGTTCAATTATCTATGATGATTTGTACAATATAAAATGACTGCGCATCTGGGAAATTTATTCAATATTATATCGGAAATACACGAAACTGGTTTAAGCGTATAAAATGGTGAATGCACTAGGTTTTCAGCATCTTCGTGCTTCTGAACCTAACTTCTGATATACAAGTACATCTTGATGTTGTATATCAATGTGTACATTATATGTATGGGTGGTGACTGTCTCAAAAATAAATTGTTTTCTAATCATAGCTCAGTCTAGATATTTTATATGAATTCATATATTATGAAATGAGAAAAGTTAGTGTGATGTATCAATAGCCATTTCATTCATTTATTTATCTATATGAAATCTCAAAGTGAGAATTTGTGACGCTTATATTTTTTCAAGCAAAAAGCATCCATCGTACTGAAATCGAACAAGTGATCAAATTAGGTAGGAAATGAACGAGAATTTCAGAAATGATTTTTTGTAAGAAAAGTCAGGAGCGTGCCAACAGGGTCTGTCAAAAAGTGCAAGCCAGTTTTCGCAGAAAACCAACTGTAGAAATTGAAAAAACATAATTTGGAATCTTCAAAACATAAGATCATGTCATGTTTCTTCTGAAAATTATTACGAAACGTACAGTCTCTAGTATCATCAACTGAGTACATAGATAGGTGTATATATATATATATATATATATATATATATATATATATATATATATATATATAAATATATATATATATATTACCTAGTTGGTAGAGCAACAGGGCGTAAACCTGAAAGACCTGGGTTCGTATCCCAGTCGAGGTTGAAAACTTTTGTGGTGTAATTTCGATTCCAAATTTAAACAAAAGAGTAATTAGATATAGTCGGAATTGCATCGCGAAGTAGTAGAGCTCGGTAGCTTAGTTGGTAGAGCAACATGGCGTAAACCTGAGAGACCTGGGTTCGTATCCCAGTCGAGGTTGAAAACTTTTGTGATGTAATTTCGATTCCAAATTTAAATGTTTCTTCATATACTCTATATATATATATATATATATATATATATATATATATATATATATATATATATATATATATATATATATATATATATATATATATATATATATATATATATATATATATATATATATATATATATATTTATATATATGTATTTGTTGAAATTCAAATGTACTCATTCAGTTTACCAGTTATTATTTATTGTTTTAGCATTCACAACCCATTAGTTGCTTCATCAGAACATCGATAAATAAAGAAGCAGATAAATATCGTACTCTACTTATATGTACATAGTATAATATAATATTTTACATATAAACATAACTTGCACAATGTTGGATTTATTGTACTTATGAAGAAAGATATTAGAGGTTGGCAGTGTAGACATTTTCAAGACTAAATATAAACAGTTGCTTCGAAAGCGAGAAGATGAAATATGAAGTTGAATGGACAGTTGACAAATGCAGCGACTCTTCTTGAATGTCATTGACGTGAACATAGAGCGTATACTGTGTGCGTTGGGTGCGTTCGAGTTATATTGTTGTACGTTCACTGTAAGCACCGTATGTGATTCACATGTGGGAGTAAGCCATCATGTCTTGTAATTTAATGGAAGTCAATTTGAATTATGAGTGAATAGATACGGTGCAGAATGCGGATGTCTGATTTTTTGTGAATGCAATTAGGTGACTATGTGATCCAGATTATTTCCAGGATCGATCTTGTTCGTTGTTTGCTGCATGTATGGTTATATATGGTTACCTTATCTACGTCTCTATAACTCCTTATTATGGTGTGCTGTTAATGCATGTTGGGTGAGTGCACATCTTTTTTTGTCTAGTCTGCAATCACTTCTATGCGCTGTTCTATTTTTGATGGCTCTGGATGTTTGTCCTATATGATGTTTGTTGCAGTCTCGGCAATATATTTTATAGACAACACCTGCGTTGCGGTCTCTTTGCACCCAATTAACCAATTTATATATATATATATATATATATATATATATATATATATATATATATATATATATATACACATATATATATATATATATATATATATATATATATATATATATATATGTATATTTATATATATACATATATATATAATTTAGTTATTTTTCTATTTTATTTAATAGTCAATGACTCTCGATGAATGTTTAAAACTGAAACAAGGATTTATTCAATAAATACAATATTAACTTATTCTAAAATATAACAAACCTGAAACAAGAATCGAGAATTAAAAGTCGATTGAATATTAATCTTTAGCTCTGCGCCCACAAAATATACAAACAGAATAGGAGGTTAAAATAATATGTCGCGCCTTAAGTACTGTCAGACCGTTCACAGAATAATATGAGTATCACAGAATGATACGAGTACAGGTACAAGGATTACAGAATTTGTGATATGGTCTCTACCGTAACATAATACACTAAATACTATAACGCCAGTGCATAGTGCACTAAATGGCGTTACATATATATATATATATATATATATATATATATATATATATATATATATATATATATATATATATATATATATATATATATATATATATATACTTGAATATATATATATATATATATATATATATATATATATATTCAAGAATACACTTACATACTGCTTACAGAATCATTCTGTAAGCATCTGAAGAAGTCGTTTGTAACGACGAAGCGCGTCATGCTATGTAGTCAATAAAGTGTAAATCATAAGTTCAAGTGTTTGAATTTGGGTTATATTCAATTATAATGGATTTACATCAAGTAAACGCCAACACTATTAAATATATATATATACTTCTTCTCAGTCGTTTACTCTTGATAGCCGACACCTCATCAAGACAGAGTGGTCGTATCTCAGTCTTGTGCCACTGCGTCCCAAGCGATACGGAGCCACACTGTTCTATGTTTAGCGGCTCTTCATTGATGCTTAAATGCGTCACAGTTTTTATTAGTCTTGAAAGTACTTCAAGTACTTTCATCTTTAACTTGAACTACGCCGTTCTGACGATAGGCAATAACCTTGAAACATATGTAAACGGCTGTTATATAAAAAAAAATGTGTAGGTTTTCAACGTAAGTTTCTTCTTTTACTTAATTTTAGTTTGCCTGCATTAAATATAATTCTTAGAATAATCATTTTATTGTTAAGATTATCTGGGTAGTTCCAGAAGCTATAAAAGTCTCATAATAGCCGGACGGTATTTCATTATCGTCTGCAACGTTGTGTTGACTCTTCCCAAATGTTTTGGGTGTATAAAACGTGTACGAAACTGTGTTTCGTGTTTTATATATTAATTTTTTATATATCTCTTCAAGTACGTTCATCTTTAACTTGAACTACGCCGTTCTGACGATAGGCAATAACCTTGAAACATATGTAAACGGCTGTTATATAAAAAAAAATGTGTAGGTTTTCAACGTAAGTTTCTTCTTTTACTTAATTTTAGTTTGCCTGCATTAAATATAATTCTTAGAATAATTATTTTATTGTTAAGATTATCTGGGTAGTTCCAGAAGCTATAAAAGTCTCATAATAGCCGGACGGTATTTCATTATCGTCTGCAACGTTGTGTTGACTCTTCCCAAATGTTTTGGGTGTATAAAACGTGTACGAAACTGTGTATCGTGTTTTATATATTAATTTTTTATATATCTCTTCAAGTACTTTCATCTTCAACTTGAACTACGCCGTTTTGACGATAGGCAATAACCTTGAAACATATGTAAACGGCTGTTATATAAAAAAAAATGTGTAGGTTTTCAACGTAAGTTTCTTCTTTTACTTAATTTTAGTTTGCCTGCATTAAATATAATTCTTAGAATAATAATTTTATTGTTAATATTATCTGGGTAGTTCCAGAAGCTATAAAAGTCTCATAATAGCCGGACGGTATTTCATTATCGTCTGCAACGTTGTGTTGACTCTTCCCAAATGTTTTGGGTGTATAAAACGTGTACGAAACTGTGTATCGTGTTTTATATATTAATTTTTTATATATCTCTTCAAGTACTTTCATCTTTAACTTGAACTACGCCGTTCTGACGATAGGCAATAACCTTGAAACATATGTAAACGGCTGTTATAAAAAAAAAAATGTGTAGGTTTTCAACGTAAGTTTCTTCTTTTACTTAATATATATATATATATATATATATATATATATATATATATATATATATATATATATATATATATAGCGAAAAGCAAGCATCGTACTCGAATCGATCAAGTGATCAAATCAGGTGAGAAATGAACGAGAATAACAGAAATAACTTTTTTGTAATAAAAGTCAGTCAGTGTTGGCGTGCCAACAGGGCCTGCCAAAATGTGCCAGCCATATTTCGCAGGAAACCAATTGTGGAAGTTGAAAGAATGTTATACTTAAAAAACGACTCTTGATGCCTTCTAAATATCTGGACTACAATTACAGATATTATGTCATAATTTGGGATCTTCAAAACATAAGAGCGTGTAATGTTTTTTCTGAAAATTATTACGAAACGCAGAATCTTTAATATCATCAACTGACTACATAGATAGGTGTATATATATATATATAAATGAGAAAAAAAAACACAATTATCGGTATAGACTGCAACTCCATTGGAAGCAGCCGTTGACACGTGTTTCGAGCTTATTGGCTCTCCTCAGAACGGCGTAGCCAAGTTCAAGGTGTACGAACCTGGAGATGAAATCCACAACAAAAGAACACACCTGCAAAGGAAGTCCCCACCACTAGACTTCCACGTGAACTCTCCGGGTTTGGAGATTTGGTCAACATATCGCCAATGTGGCGACTATTTATCCTTTACGGAGTCTTCAACCGACTAAGTAAATAAGGAATGAAGAAGTTTCTTGCGGTGAAAAGTATAAATGAGAAAAAAAAACACAACGGCTGCTTCCAATGGAGTTGCGGTCTATACCGATAATTTTTTTTTTTTTTCTCATTTATACTTTTCACCGCAAGAAACTTCTTCTTCTTATATATATATATATATATATATATATATATATATATATATGAATGAAATGGCTATTGATATATCACACAAACTTTTCTCATTTCATAATATATGATTTCACATATAAAATATCTACACTGAGCTATGATTAGAAATTAATTTATTCTTGAGACATTCACCACCCATATATATAATGTACACATTGATATACAATATCAAGATGTACATTTATATCAGAAGTTAGGTTCAGATGATGCTGAAAACCTAGTGCATTCACCATTTTATACGCTAAAACAAATTGTGTGAATTTCCAATATAATCTTGAAGAATATTGAAACTTCCCAGATGCCCAGTAATTTTATATTTTACAAAACATCATAAATGAATGAAGTCATGTGATTTTAGGTCAAATCTTCCAAGATTTCATATTAAATTATGTTAATTATATTTTGGTGCTAAAGTGTCGAACAGATATGACAGTGTATACAAAGATACAAAGACAGCTTAAAATAAGTTCAACAGAATAGGAAAATTATTGAATTGTCATCTGATGTCAACTTCAATTCAATTTGGAAATGATTGAAAATAACTTACTAACGGGAGAACCTTCAATCAAATTCATCTACCAAAATTCAGGAAAAGAGGCCGAATATCACTTATTTCATCTGCTTCGAAAATATATCAATTCTTTATACGCCTTGGCAAATATTTCAATAATTCCTCAAAAATCATAGGAGTATTCAATACCCTCATCGGTAGCAAGATGGAGTATGGCAACATGATCTGGCATCCCATTTACACTTGACATCAACGCCATCTTGACGTTATTTAGAGAAGGTTCTTGAAATTGTTAGTTTTGAGGGAGGATAAAGTCTATCCACAGAAAAAAGTTAATCATGACGAATTAGTTTAATCTGATTGCAGAGCAGGAGAGAAACTTCATCTCTAGCATTTTTGTACAAATTACTGCACAATAATATTGATTGTTCTCCTCTCCTGTCCGCTTCGAAATTTCGTGTTCTTATACGAAATTCCGCTAAAACAACTATTTTTCTGCATTCGGGATATAATTAATGAATTTATTAATTTGCATTGAGTTCTTTGAGTTCTAGATCATGATTTTTACCTGCTTTTTTTATAGATCTCCTGATGAAGCAACTATATATATATATATATATATATATATATATATATATATATATATATATATATATATATATATATATATCAAGTCAAGTCTGACCAGAGACTTTCTCTGCTACTGTAACAGCGTAAACAGTACTGCCAGTGTCGCTGGCAGCGTCTGCACCCACATTGGGCGGCTAACGTTAAACTCGCCAACTCGTCTGGCAAGCGTGGCGTTTTATTTCCAAATACCCCATATGGATATGTCGAGCGTTAAACTTTAAATACCCCAGGTGTGTAGAGCTGGTAAAACCAGTTCAGAATCCCACACTGGCAATTCAGTCTGTCTCATGGATTCTGGGGGGCAAAAACTTGATTTCCAGTCTACGTACGAAAAAGGAGTAGCACACAATATTCAACGTTTACACGTACAATTGTCGAATGCTTTCAAGCGAAGCAAAACTTCTAGAGTTGGAGAACGAACTCAGTAACATCAAATGGGATATCGTTGGTGTCTGAGGTGATAAGAAATGGCAAGAGTCTGACCACATGTTCTACTACCGAGGAACTGATACCGGAGGAACCAATGGTACAGGTTTCATAGTGAATCGACGAATGGAAAATCCTATCACCAGCTACGAGAGCACCTCAGATAGAGTCTCCAAAATCTAGATGACGATATCACGGCAATACAGGCTCATGATTCTTCAGGTTTATGCCCCAACGGGTTCCTACACTGACGATCAGGTCGGAATATTATACGAAGAGGTACAAGATCTTTATGAAAGCAGCGATGCATACTTCGAAATGGTTATAGGCGACTTCAATGCTCAAATTGGAGAAAAGCAACCCCGAGAGCGGCCGGTTGGAGGTTTCGGATATAGCATGCGAAATGATCGAGGAGGCAGAATGATAGAGTTTGCGGAGGCTTGTTCTCTTGTTGTGGAGAATAGCATGGTTCAGAAGAAGCCGTCCCGGAAATGGACTTTGCATGGGCCTATTAACATCAAAAAGGAAGTTGTCTATTTTGTGGTGTGCTGAACCGTTTTGTCGCAGGAAGAGATCACTGCAAAGATAGGCTTCTAAAGATTTTTCAATTGATGAAATACAAAACCTTTATCCATCAATTGAATAGAATTATCTAAAAATATTGAGATCTTTACGCATCAATATGAAACATCTTCAGTTGACATAACGTCAACTAAAAAAATATATACATATAAAAATAATAAAGAACTTCATATATATATATATATATATATATAAATATATATGAACACAATAATCACTTTTGATACTCACTCTTCTATTAGTGCTTTCGACACATTATTCAATTTTGTGCTAGTTGTACGTACTCTATACTTCACTTCGTCGCATCTTGCAGGGCAATAGATATTAGAACGCATCGAGCCATAATCTGAAAAATTCAATAACCCATAAACAGAGTTCTCAAAGCATTTTATGGGTTGTTAATAATGAGGAAATATTAATCACATTGAATTTCCATAAAATAAAGTCTAATATGACCTTCTACGGCGGTCTTTGTTTCTGGGATATTATCTGCATTCAGTTGAATATAAATCTGTTGTGATTTCTGAGTTTGTTAGTCTTTTCTTGCTCCCACCTAATATTCATTACTTCTCTTTCAACACTTTTATTTTTCTATTCTATTTTTCAATGCCTTGATATTTTTCGAAGATTCACATTCGACATAGGTTTTTCAATAGGATTATGTAATTGATAATTCACATATATTCGTGAAATTCGTTAAATATTTCATCACGCTGAATTGCATACCTACTACAGAATAGCTCTCATCATCAATATCTACTGTTGTTTCAAATGCTATCAAACAAAGTTTAACTTTTCACATCTCTCATTTTTGTACTCTCACCATTTTTTTCTATATTTCCTTTTATCACAGCTGAAATTGCGATTTATTCATAATATGCTACTTCGAAATGCATGGGCGTAGCGAAGTACTGGCAGGGAGTAGCAACTGCTCCCTCCACTAGGAAAACAGTAGCCGGTCACAACTAAACTCTAATACTAACGCCAGAAAGAAAAACAGTTCAGTTCAACTTACACACATAGATAGTTTCACAATTCGAACGAACGAAGATTCACACTGGAAAATTATATATACAATCAAACAAACAACCTAGTCAAATAACTTTCAAACACAGTAAAGCAGACTTCACTTCGCACAGCTTCATTTTTTCCGAAAAATTTGCTAGAGCGATATTATTTCTTGGAAATGAGTCAAGAATTAGATATGCCCAAACGTTGTTGGGTCCCCCCTCAGAAGTAGTATGACTATGCCAAACATGATGAAACTGCTAATCTGAAGGAGAAATTTAACCAAAGGTGGTTGCAAAATTATTATCGTATATTTGAATTATCTGAAATATGTACTGTGTTTATATAGCGTACTTTTTCCATCAGGAATGGTAGTTTTGTGTTCATTAGTAACTTAATCGTTTTACTGTTTGAGAAACGTCCGTGCAAACTGTTTGAAGCTTATCTCATCATAATAGTATACACTCAAAATAGTACCTATACATAGTGGTTCTTGTATATATGTAAGAGATTTGTTGTTTTTATGTACACATATTCTCAATGTGGGACATTTTTCCATTGAGGGTCATGTTGAAGTATGTGGAATGTTTGCAAGAACAAAGAACTGTACTAGGGTGCTGCATGTCTTGTTTTTATATAGGTCATGCTCGGGTGATTTCATTCGGTTCATAAACTGCCTCTCTTCTGCTTTGAGGAATCTTGTTGTTGGCAAGAGCTCTTCATTTATTCCGGGAGATTTAAATGTTGATTTCCTTTCTGATTCTCTGAATAGAAACATTTTGTGTGATTTTATTAATAGTTTTGGTTTGTCTAGTGCTGTATCTGAGTATACCAGGTTTTTCACTAATAATGCAGGTTATACCTCTAGATCCTGCTTAGATTCCTGCTTCGACTAATTTGAATTCTGAACAATACAAAAGTCACGTTGTCAAAAGGACTCGTGCTTGACAGAGCATTTATCTGTATTGGTGGATTTTTTTTGTCTGAAGATGCACCTGTGCGTGTTTACAGGCCTCGCCGGACCAATGAAAACCTTACGACCTTCAAATATCTTGTTCGGAGCTATGAGTACTGCGATCAGATTATAAACACACCAGTCTTCTGCCAAATTGAAGTCTGAATATAAAAGAAAACTGAGAGACCATAAATTACAGATCGAGAGATCTGAGCAATTGTATCATAAATTGAAAATAGAGAACTCTAGGAACAGAACTAGACAGTTATGGAAAATAGTGAGAGGGCAGGTAGGACTTAAGAGAAATTCAGTCTCCATGAATCTGAACTGGAGAGGAACCCTGGAAACACAGAGTTCAAAAGTTGCTGATATCTTCGTAAAATATTTTGTATCTGTGGGACGCACAATGTTGTGTGATTATTTTCGATCTAATATGATTCTTCCACCAGTGTTCATTTTCTCAAATATTTCATTCAGTGCCATAAGCACAAAAAAATTTCATTTCCTTAAAAATATCGCCGAATAGGCCCCTGAAATACGGTAATAAACGCAAGTGTACTACTAACGCAACCTATTGACATTTGAAAACATCGTTCGATGATATTTGTCAAATAGACATTACAATTTAGTAGATACATACGGGTATAGAAGATATGGAAATTTCGATGCTTGGCGTATCTATAATCTGAGAGGTGTTTTCTACTGATTCCTATAGATGGAATTGTAGAGTATTCATTACTCTACGGTCTTCCACTTGGAGTCACAAGAAGATGGTTGGGGGTTGAAATCGTTGCCTCACTTCGATGGGCGTGGTGCGACTGACGAGTTCCTTGCAGAACGAACCATATATGTCTCGCACTTCCATTAGGTGTATCATCGATTTACATATCTAGCTCTGCTATAACATTTATCTCTTGATTAGGATAATTTTGGAAATGAATGTACACGTTTCATATTAGCTCTTAAATATTTCATTGAGTAATTTGAATTTTTCAAATGAATGTTCTATTATCTTTAATATTTCTTTCAGTGCCATAAGCACAAAAAATTTTAATTATATATATATATATATATATATATATATATATATATATATATATATATATATATATATATATATATATATAAGAAAATGAAAACTAGAACATTCGTTGTAAAACCTCGAATTAATCAAAAAAATATTATAGTAGAGCTATGTGAACGTGTACGATGTGATGTCTCCATTGTCCTTCAAAGGAGACATCATTCGAGGCTTCATTCGACGCTCGGATTGTCATCTTCGAAACCGCAGGCGAAAGTGAGTCAACACCTACCCATCCTTCTAGATGTATTAATATGGTGGATAAAGCCGCCAAATTAGCATCGGCGAATTCACCTGAACCGTATAACCGTATGTACTTGGTCAGATATATATATATATCCGATTTAAAGATGAAAACTTGAAGAAGTGGAGGTCAGAATATGAAGGAAGTACAGTTGGTTCGATGTATAAGGCTATCCATCCTGTTCCTCCCACTAAGATCTGGTATAAGGATATATGTAATCACAAAGAATTTGTTACAGTTATTTCTCGTTTGAAAAGCGGACACAGCCTATGTCCCCAATATTTGTATAGGGTAGGAATGTCAGATAACCCATTATGTAGTTGTGGTGAATTGGGCACCTCAGAACATTTTATCTTGTCCTGCAATAATTTTCGGAACGAAATAAGCATTTTGCTCATGAAATTGAACAGAATCGTTAGATTTAGTCAACCTTTTAATTTGTGTTTTCTTTTGTCACTGAACAATATAGATGTTTTTAAATTGATTTATGATCATATTAAAAGTATAGGATTGAAATGTTAATAATGCTATTAATATTATACAATGTTAAAGCCATTACTAATGGATACCCATTAGTTTTTATACTACCCTATGTTTTTATCCCTAATGTGGTTTCCTATCCAATCCGTGGCTTATTTCTGTTTTGAGTATGAAGATGAAAATCGCCTTGATGAGCCCCTTGGCGTATTGTGTCCTTGTTATGTCCCCATTCAGTATTTTGTTCTTAGTTTATATTAAAAGCACTTTATATTAAAATATCCTGTTGGCCAATGACATATAGTCAAAGCCATTTTACTTTAAAAAAAAAAATTTTTTCCTTATGGAACAATGATAAATATAGTACAGTTTTCGTGTTAACCAACTACGTACGTATATGAAGAATGTATTAATAATATTACATTATATATATATATATATATATATATATATATATATATATATATATATATATATATATATATAGTACATACTGAGACCCTTAATCGAAATATAGAAATATTTCAAATAAAATTCTCAGGGAGCTGTCTACACAATTGTTGTCAACGAGAACGAACCCATCACTTTCAAGAGTGAATATTAGGAGCGTTTCGAGAAGTTCATCGATCTTGTTGAATGAGAATAGGATACAATTGTTTCATCATTATTATGAATCATCAGTCCATATTTAATCAATCAATAAAGAATCGATTACTTTCAAAACGAACATAGGTCCTATACCAAATTGAGGACAATTTACCGAGTGAAATATTCACTTAGGCTCCCTCTATCGGAGAAAGGACGTATAAACTCTCCCTGCCGTTCAGGATTCCTACTCATGACAACAAGAGTGAGAGTAGAAGGCTTTGTAGATATTTCATTCGAGCACTACAGAAAATTGTCCGCAATGTGTACGAATGATCCCATGCCTAAACGCTCCAGATCACGCCCTAGCGGGCAAAAGTGTAGCTAGTTTCAAGATTCACAAGTCATTCAATACTAGTAAATACTGAGACTCTTGATCGAAATATCGAAATATTTCAAATAAAGCTCCCTGAGAATTTTATTCATTCCATATGTCATGAAATGAATGAGGAGACAAAATTCAAGATGACTTTTTTCATTGTTCTTTATATTTAATTTTTTTCCCATTTCATTACGTACGTTTTTCTTCAAATATAGGTGAGAAGAGTGATCGGTATGGTCAAATTCTGTCTATTCACTCATTTTTGAAAAAACAATCCCTTACAGTTGGCTTTTCACTTAACGTTCAAATAACAAGCTATCTGTTATTATGACCAATGAATCCCCCTCTAAAGTTTTCACATTTGTTTTGGAACACACTGTATATACCTATATATATATATATATATATATATATATATATATATATATATATATATATATATATATATATATATATATATATATATATATATATATATATATATATATATATATATATATATATATATATATATATATATATATATATATATATATATATATATATATATATATATATATATATATATATATAATCAATTAATTCAATGTTCAGCTAATCATAACTATTCCAATTGATTTGTTCATCTTCTTACCTTTGAAAAAAGTCTGAATGCAGGGTATATCCGTTATATTACATTTTGGTTTATCTGAAAAATTCAAATTCGAAATTATATTTCATATATACACCACGTAACACATAACCAACATTACCTGAAAAAGTATGATAAAAAAAGACGCATCCACAACTCTTATATAAATATCTCGCATAATTTTCCACCATACAATTGGAAAAATAGTAATATTTATGATATGTCAAAAAATATTCATCAGCAAATACACAATGCCTCTCGTCGCTAGTTAAATCCCGAACTTTTTCTGTATTTATCTGCTGAGTGGCTAATATTTGGAAGAAATATGTATATCCCGGAGAAGCTATGTTAGATGAAGTTCCATATGCTGGATACTCAAAGGGGTTGTGAATATGAACCTTAAAAGAAAGAAATATTGAACAACAATTCAAATGTAATAAAATTCTCAACATAAAGGAAAATTCGAAGTAACCAAGTACAACTTGTGAATAACGTGCAGTTCAGCGTTTACCTGAGTCCATAGTGATCAAAAATATATATGAAGCCTTAAAATAAGATTTTAGCTCGAAGCCTGGTGTAAAATATATTCTATTACATAATGGAAATGAATACAATGGAACCTCTTGCATATTGTTGTTGCATTTGATGTTCGCAGACGATTTGAAACTATATCATGAAGTTAGATCACAGGACAACTGTGATCACGTGACAACTGTGTTCAACTTCAGCTCGCGCTGGACCATGTTGCTAGTTGGTGTGACGAAAATTATTTGAGTTTGAATGTGTCAAAATGTAATGTTGTTTCTTTCACAAGAAAAATCAATTATTTTTTTAGTAAAGTTTTCATCAGTAAATACATGCTTTTTTCTTTTTTATACCTGCATAGCTGAAACTCGGAAACTAGAGCTGAAAAAATTTTCCAATTACATCTTTGAAAATAGCAGATCAGATTTAGTCTGCGACAGCCAAAATTTCTTCAGCAACAGATGTACTGTAAACTAGTGTCATTATTAAACAAATCCTCTCATTGTTGACAACATACATTTTTGAACAGAAAAGGAATCTCAAGTTTTATATGAGTCTTTAAGAATCTTAAGTCTTTCATATGAAAATATGAAACTCATATGAAGTTATGAATGATCCAATTTGAATAACCACCTTGGGTGACTCCTTTACAGGACATGGGATAGGAAGGATTTCTTCATTCACTAAGGTGTACTAAAGGTATATTCTGAAATTCTGCAATAGAAATGTCTAAACTGACTAGAGTATTTTCATATTTTTTTCTTGATGAAACAGATGAATATGAAATTTGCAGTAAACTTCTTACCATCTCGGATCCTACCCCCTTGGATAATCTTATGCCCCCTTAGGCGGCATAAGATGATCCACGGGAAGATCTGAATGAAATCCTAATATATTTATTGAAATACATAATTTCGCATGCTGCGCAAATGATCTGCTATTCGTACTGACCAATATGAAGCTAAGAATTCATCAATTGGTTGAAAAATAGCATGCAAAAGATTCCTAAAAATTATTAATAATATGTTGTACTTCAGTTATTCGATTATGGGCCCAGTTTTGATATATAAAGTTCATTAAAGTTTTCATCGTTGGTTTCATTTCCATCGTCATTTTGTTTGGTTAAGGTTTCGTAATATTTGAGTGTAAACTTGAGGGAGGAGAACAGAATGATAGTTGGGAACCCCTGTACTAGACAAAGAGGGCAGTGCAATCCTCCCAGATTGTTTGAATCAATCTTTCAAAGAACTTTTGCATTTGTATTTGGAAGGTTTTCAATCGTGTCCAATTGAAGGAATGTAAAATAACAATTTATTCAAAAGGAGTCTAAGAGCGTTTTCTCTAAGACATCAAAAGGAATTCTGTGTCGTCAGCGTAGCTGTTTAAATAATTGGGAGTGCAAAATCAACTTGGAAAGTCATGTGTTGTATGGGGCTTTGGTTTTTGTAGTTTTTATATTATGAAGTTTCGAAAATATATTGTGTCAATTTTTCATGTCTCCGACACAGATGCAACTCACCTACCGGCTCCCTACATATTAATTTCTTCATTCATAAACTTTTCCTCTATATATATTTATTTTTTTCTGCATATCAATTCCTAATACGTAAAATATGAAAATATTATTTCAGTTTCGAAATGTTAGTGTAACATCAAGAAAAATTATTATATATTTCTATTCAGTAATTGAGGCTTCATTGTGAACAGATAAAAATATCCGTTGAAAATCAAGCCATTGTTTTTCTAAATAATTTGGTAAATACCTTAATTCCTAACGCATGAATTGAAGAATGTTGAATCCTTTCAACCATTGGATTTAAAGTCAACATGAGACCACTATGCCACCCGGTGGAGGTGGTTCTAGTGGGTTCGGAGTTTTGGCTGAAATCAAAGAGATATCCACTTTATAAAGTAACCTATTCATATTTTATAGAGTACATATATCATGCATGTATCAAACAACAAAAAGATACAAACTGATGGGCGGCTACAATCAACTGGATGAAGGGAAGTAATCTAACTTAATATATATATATATATATATATATATATATATATATATATATATATATATATATATATATATATATATATATATATATATATATATATATATATATATTCACATAATTCAATATATAAATACTGAGACTCTTAATCGAAATATCGAAATATTTCAAATAAAACTCTCAGGGAGCTGTCTGCACAAATGTTGTCAACGAGAACGAACCCATCACTTTCGAGAGTGAATATTAAGAGCGTTTCGAAAAATTCATCGATCTTGTTGAATGATAATAGGATACAATTGTTTCATCATTATTATGAATCATCAGTCCATATTTAATCTATAAGTGTAGCTAGTTCAAAGATTCACAGGTAATTCAATACTAGTAAATACTGAGACTCTTAATCGAAATATCGAAATATTTCAAATAAAACTCTCAGAGGGGATATGCAGAAATACAACACAAGGACGGTAAGGCAGGCTATAGAAGATGCAAAAAGGTATAAGAAAGCTATCTCAAAAATTCAAGCGTAGATAGAATTACAAAGAAATCCGTAATTCTAAAAGTCGCCACTAGTTCTACAAACAAGTCTATAACAAATAACAAACAAGTCTATAACGATAATATCCGACGAAGAGCCATCGGAAGTTCTGGCATCAGAAACGAGAACTGCAATTGAATCCTTGAAAGCCAACACCTCTCCAGGTGAGGACGATCTCACAGTGGACGTTATCAAGTCGGTGAGTCCACTACTTCAGCGCTTTCTATCGAGGCTCCTCAGTCACTATTTGAAAAACAGAAACATTCCCACCTCGTGGAACAACGCGTCCTTGATTCTGCTCTATAAGAAAGGGGATGCGGAGGACCTGAGGAACTACAAACCGATAATTTTACTACCCACAGCATATCAGATATTAATGAGGATAATTACAAACCGCTTATCGGGACCACTGGACTCATATCAGCCAATTTCTCTATATATGGCATTTATTGACTATAGGAAGGCATTTTACCTGCTTAGAACTCTACCTGCAACCACCTCATTACTGAGAATAGGAATGCCATCTTGCTATACCGAACTGATCCAGAATATATACGAACATGCCACAGCAACCATCAAAATAGACAAATACTCGGAAGAATTGCCAATAATGAGCGTTAGGCAGGGAGACCCGTTTTCCCCAAAACTGTTCTCAGCTGCTTTGGAGTGTATGTTCCAGAAGCTGGACTGGAGCGAGAAATAGGTGAAAATGGAGAGAGCAAATGGAGGTGGACGGATCCCCATTAGAAATAGCAGCGACTTACACATATCTGCGACAGATTCTCACGGGAGATGGCGATATTATACCGGAGATCATGCAAAGAACCAAAACAGCTTGCAGTACTTTTGGTCGAGTGAAACACATCTTCAAATCAGATATGCCACTATCCTTAAACAGCATCAAGTGTTTGCCCAATGCGTATTACCAGCGATGACCTACGCCAGCGAAACTTGGACCCTGAAATCTGCTCACATCCAGAAGCTTCCCAGCGGAATCTAGAATGCGCTGCAGCTGGATAGGATGTCAAACAAAGGTGAAGGATGTCGTGAAGTGCGTACAAAATTCAAAGTGGAAATGGGCAGGCTATTTAGCACGAACAAGAGATGAGCGTTGGTCTGCTGTGGTTGGTGATTGGGAGCCCAGAAACAGGGTAAGACCAAGAAAGCGCCCTCACGATCTATGAGATGAGGAGCTTGTGGATCGGCTGGGCGTTGCCTGGAAGAGAGAGACTGCCGATAGGGAATCTTGGCAAAGACAGGGGGAACTTCATCGAAATGAACCACCCTTCACCTTTTCGAAATTAGACCAAGATGAATTTCGAAAACACGAAAGAACTGTTTGTCATTTTGAAAGAGTCAGATTCCATTCGGAAATGCCATGATGTAACATAAAATGGGTACGGGGTAAGATGAACTGAAACAAACGAGCACAAAATATACGGAATATATCGTAAAATGGAGAACAAACAACCGACCATCACTGTTGACCATGTAAGCATGCTACCAGCTGAGAACTAACCAAAGGTTCTCCAAATTAGTTTTTCTCGCAGACACCCTAGATAATAATCAAGTAAATTAACATCTGGACTATGTTTCCACCCTTAAGTAGAAATGGTAAAGAAAAAGAGAATTACACATTTTGTTCTATTTTTTTCATTCCGATATTATGACACAATATAATCGAAATTAAACATCAATAACGTTTCTTCAACAATAAAAATCTACAATTCGAAAAAATAGTCATTATTTTATCAAGAGGTAGCTATGTACTCAATGGAATGACAGAAAATTAACAATATGCAGTTCTGCAAGTTATAACAATAATATAGAACATTCCTGTTCTGTGATGTATAGTATGCTTTTCGTTGTCACAGAATTTGAAAAGTTCAATACTTCGGCTCTACTTATATATATATATATATATATATATATATATATATATATATATATATATATATATATATATATATATATATATATATATATATATTTATGTGTGTTATAAACCATTTTCATTTTTCTGATTATCAACACATCGTAGTTGGTGTAATGGATCTAGCTTCCAGTTCCATCAGTATGTCAGTTTCTGACAAATTACACCACATTATCAGCGTGACAGTGTTATACACAATTCCGGCTGCTTTGTGCGGAATTCGAATAGGTAGATAAGATCTGCCATTTGATATCTTGTCGAGGTTCGCCATTCTATAGATTTGTGCATATATTGAACTGTTCAAAAGAATGATAGCAAATGTCCTGTGCGAGAGCAGAGGACCTATATTCCTCAATTAAATTAAACATTATCCAATGGTATTTCCGTGAGGAAATTGTACCCAAATAAAATGACAACATATTTGTTTCCACCTGAGCTTAACTCGATTTTGTATTAATGATCGCATGAACTTGTAATGCTTGAAAAGTGAAAGCTCCAAATTTTGTCAAGTTTATTTAAAAATCTGAAGTTTGACTTTTACGCAGCTTTGAAAATAGGATATTACGAATAGCATAATTAAACAACTGAGCAGCATTGCTGATATGAATGTAGTTATCATATAGAACTTGCACACATATTCACTAAACCTCCTCAAAAATCTAGACAGAATGTCCAAAAATTGAGAGGTTAACATGAAATAACATACCAATTATTTTAATAAGAGGTAGTAAAAATTTTAAATATTCAGTGATTTCGAAACAAGTTTGCAAAATTAATCCTCAATCGGTTCAATTTGAGCTTAAGATAACCATTTTTTAGTTTATTTGCAGTCTGCAGGTACCTATTATGTCAATTTTGATACTACTAGGCCTCAAATCGCTCCTCATTCATCCATTGCCACGCTGCTTATTCAAATTATTTAAGAAGAGGAGGCGTGTTCAATTTTTATAGCGAAGTTTTCAGATATCAATATTTTCGTGTTGAAAATTCATACGTTATGAAGTTATCGCATTCTAAGAATATTCTGTTCAATATATATATATATAAATATATATATATATATATATATATATATATATATATATATATATATATATATTTATATATATTGAACAGAAATGACTCTTAAATGACTTAAAGAGCTCCAAAAAGATCTACATCAGATCAACATGAAAAATCTCGAATATTGCAATAAATGTCGGTATGAAATCGCAAATGTGAAGTTTGAAGTTTTTCACCAACCAGGAATAAAATGGGCAAATTAACGTAAGAACACGTAAAAAACGGACAATCTGCTTTTCGGGAACATCTAGAGTCGACAGGACATAGGATCTCAAGTTGTTTTAAACCTAAGATTCTTCATTACTGTGAAAAAAGAATTAAAATGAACTACCTGGAAGCCATGGAAATAAATAAACTTCAAAAATCCGATAAATTCAATCTTCTCAATGACCAGTTAGACCTAAATCACTCCGCGCTGTTAAATCTCTGATAATTTGGAAACCCCCACCTCTATGACGGAATTTAAAGTGGTCCGAACAGATCTGCAAAATATTTTTAGGTTGTCTTTGTAATATGTATTCATTCTTGATAATGCTGTAAAAGGCGAAACTAGTCGAATAAAGAATTGTTCAGTCAGTGATTTTTAGACAAGTTTTTATTATTACCTCTCATTTAAATATGAACTATCATAAAGTAGATTCATCGTCCATTGAATTTATTGGTTTTACTTCGAAAATTTGTTTCCAATAAAAAAATCTAATATGCCGCAACTGAGAGCTCAATTCACGTCTAGAAAACCGGATAAAACATGCTGCCCTTAGATGTCCGGATAACTCTTCTACTCTATTTTAATGATTTTTATTGCATATATTTACGTTTAAACACCAGTGTCGAACTAATATTGGCCTACTAGTCGCCGGGGCTGAGTCCACAGCGCTCAGGTGGTAATGATAAGCCGCAGGTGATGAGGAACAGATTCAAGATTTTCCTTTATTATCAAGATTATATGATGAGAGTAGCCTTGTACGTAAACCAAGCAAAAAAAGGGTTCGTGGAACGTACATGATACGTTTTCAAAACGTTCATGAAATGGTTAGTTAATTATCTCTTTTCGTTTAATTTTTTCGCTTCTTTTCAATAATATATTCAACAAAAGTGAGCAACAGAAAATGAAAGTTAAATCAGTCGAAACTAATTTCGATTTTTAGTAAATTATTAAATTTGAAGTAATCAGATATTCTATTGCGATATTATGTTAATTTACATGAGAATATAATTTTCTTGAATACACGGAAGAACCACAGTGATATTGAGGCTGCAGGAGTTCAAAACTAAATCACAGGTGCCATTGCAGTGTTTCTGTTAGTCAAAGATCGACATACAAAAGCAAATATTTTTCTATTTAGACTTACCGCGATCTGTCGAAGTAGTTGAAACTACAGCAAAGACCTTCTAAAGTATAAGTTTCTTCGAAAATGCTCGTGCAATTTATCAATTCTTCTTTCCATTTACACTGAATTAATATTTCTTCGCAGACAGAACCAATTTTTCGAAGAATTAAGTCTGTATAGAAATAGTCATTGCGGTCGAAAATCTGCTTCATTCTTATCAGGTCAGTAAAATTTATAGTAGTTGGTCTGAAGAAACCAATCAATTGAGGAATAGCCCTTTGCAGCAATTCTTCATTGTCATCAACCAAATCGCTTCAAAGAGAGAAACTAATTTTTTAAGCAATTCAAAAAAATAACAAATTTGATAAGACTCTCGATGTAGTATGTTCATCGAAATCAGAATAATAAATTCACATTTTTCAACAATTTCTTTCATGAACTTATTCTTGTCACAAGACCGTGCAATATTTTCCATTTCAATATGAAGTAGTCAATCCTTTTAATTTGGGATTTCCATTGTATTATTCTGTGTTTACGCTCATATACTAAACTACGATGCAAATGAAACAAAGAATGAAAAATTTAATGAACTTCATCAATCAAAAGTGGGCATTTAATGAAAAAACAGAATCACAACTTTATATTTATGATTTGAACATTGTGCCTGCACTTCATCAACAAATTGATGAATTGTTAGCATCTCATTGGTCATAACAAATAACGGATCGTTTACACCACATGACAAATTATGAATTTCAGTAATTTCCTACGCAGCGCAATGCGCCTCCCTTGAATTTTCCTGCGCCCCTCCCCAAGTTCACAACCACTAGTTAGGAACCCCTGCGTTAGACGATAATTACACTTCAATTTCATTCTCAAGAAAAGTCCATATTACTTACTTGAAAAAAGTGATAGTATAACTTTCGATTACATCGATTATAATATCATATGGTTAAAGTCAAAATGTCAAATTATATGGTTTCTTGCTCTCTTGATCCATGATTTCGTAACAGATGAAATATATCACTATTCTTATATATCATATTATGTGCCAAATTCTAAAAGCCATAAACTGTATGAACTCGATGAAACTAAATTAAACTGTGAGTATTGATACTACTTATATGGCCCTGGAAAAAATTTCCTCTGAGGTATTCTAGAGCAGGTTTTTGTTGTCCACTCCTAGACATAATGATTTCCGCTTGCTTACATTTTTCTCGGCTCCTTACCTCTTCCATCTTCTAGGAAGTCGCCAGACACTTCCTTTTTGTAATCGCAATGTCAATCATGTCAATCATCAATGTAAGTCATATTTTCTAGAGATATTTTCTAGAGATATAACCTGCCCAAACCCACTTTAATGTTGCTGTTTGTTTAGTCACATCCTGTTACTTTGTTTCGATGGATTTGCCGTTTATACCGATACAAGTCATGCGTCTCTTTATTGAGCGTTGAGTTGTTTTGAATTCGTCCAGTGGTCTAATTGTTAATGTAGTTTTTTCCAATTCGTAGGGTGCAACGAAGAGAAATCAACTATTCATTCAGATTGAGGGAAATGTCCTTGTTTTTCAACATGTTGCTTATTTTTCCTGTAGCAGCTCATGTCACTATTATGTTAATCCCCGATAGCTAGTTTAATCAGCAACAAGTATTGAGGAGCAAAAAACTTCTAATACGAATCAAAAACATCAGCGAAATTTCAGAGCGCTGTATTAAGAATAATAATTTCATAGATATGAATAAACAAGAAATCACTGATCGCTAAAAAGAATAAACCATAAAACGCAAGATGAATCATAGAACTTTATATGCAGTTATGTAAATAGTTAAATTATTGGTTTTTCAAATTTAATTATCAAACTCTTGAACATGGGTGGATACCCTGAAATCTTATTCAAATATATTAAAAAATTGTTGTGGTTTGAACAAGATTTTCTAATTAGATTACTATAGTCAGCTAGATCGTTACTGACTTTATTCGAAACTGATCTACTAAAAACTTAGATTTCAAATTGTGTATAAGGAATTTATGACGTAAATCAAGGCTGCTCAACCCTTTTATTATTCGGTCGAAACGGTTAATTCAGATGTTTTTGACGTGCTACTGATTCTGTTACTGTTTCAATTACTCTCAAATATAAAATATAAATACAAGTATCAAAATAAAAAAAAAGTTGATAAACATCTACAAGTCTGGATTTTAGATGTGATATAAATTACATGTTAGACGCTGCAAACATTGTTGGAGCACCTATATTTCTGTTTTCCCTCCTGATCTTCATTCCCGATTTTGAATCACCTATTCTTTCATCCCTTTCTTGATTTCTAGCTTTCTTCTTCATATCTACACAAATAATGATAGTGAGCGTGAGTTTGTACTCCCTTGTAGATGTTCTAAGATAGTAAGATACTTCTGCCTTTGAAAAGAGTAGCTATCGAATTGTTCTGCCTTTCTTATTGTTGTGCTTCTCATAATTAATAGAAATAGTTGTCTTAAAAGCAGAAACCATCTCATAGTTTTTCTTTAAAAAATTTTCAAACATTTTTCAATCAGTACAGATAATTAATGAAGCATCATCATAGTGGCAGAATTGGTACTTCTTCTTATGCAGACACAAGTCTGCAAAAAAAAATTTGAGAGCGGTTTCGATTTTTCTTGCCGAATTGCATGTTTTTGGGTGTGCTGAATCCGAAAATGATTTTCATTTTGTCATAGAACGTCACGTTTTCTGTTTTCTTTATTATCTTAAAATAAAGGATGAATAACTGAAATAAATTTTTTTGCTTATCATATATAATGTACACATTAATTGGTATTAAATATATTTCTTTTTCCCGGTGAGACCCCTTTTGGTACATTTTCGCTTGTAGAAAGCATCTGGAAGGTCTCTCTGAAGCGTTCAGTCATAGTTTGCCGTCATTGAAATGCTCTATCTTCAAAAGTGAAATCATCCATTTTTCTCTTCACTCACATTTCCTGAATTCTCTGGAAATTGGTCAAGGTGGGTCTAAGTAAGTCTAAAATTGCGTTTAGATTCAATTCACTTTTCACATTCCTGGCAAAAGAATGTTCCTGCTTTTGACCCTTGATCGAAACAACCCATCAGCGTTCTTGGGATGATTCAAGTCTCTTACCAAATTATTCAGCTCGACCTGGAAAAACAATTTAGGACTGCTGTTATCTTCAAATTCAAGACTTGTCAACGGGTTCAGGTACAGCACTATCTTCGTCGGAACTTGGAGACACTTCAAACATAGCAGGAGCCTTGGTCACTGCCAATTCAGTTCCATGAAAAATGGACGAATAGCTGATTGGAGATTGGGGTATTAAATTAACTGCTTCCATTTCGAATTACACCTTTTCGCATTAGACAAGTAAAACAAGAGTACCAATCATCACTATGGTTCTTTTGCTCGCGCCATACTATATCGGAAAACTTTTTTCTTGCACTAAAACCAATTTCAAAGATCTTCAATACTTCGTTTGCAGACGTTATGAGGTGCCCAAACTTCATCCTCATCTCCAGCTTTCAACCCAAAATACGCGATGTATACTTTTTTCACATAATCCGTTATAATGCTATTGCTTTAGTACCATACTCTTCTGCATAGACGAAATTTCACTATATTGCACCAAAATCTATAGAACGATGACGAGATAACAAGTAAATGTATTGCGTCACTTTCAACAAAATCGGAGCGCCCACTTTCAGGTTACATCAAGTTTTGTTAATTTAGCTCAGCCAGAACGCCCTTCAGTTAGAAATGATGGCATGTATAGATTTAATAACAGTGATCAAAATTAAATTGACCACATTCATTTATGACTTCAACTAAGCCGAAAAAATTCTTTTTCTAAAAGGAAATCTTGCGATTCGCAGAATGATCTGACCTTCTGAGTTTTTTGAGTATTTTTTTTAATTTTCAGAACCTTTACATATATACAGTAAATCAGTAAATCTGTTGAAAACATCCAGACAGTTTTTGTTGCAGACCTGTGTAATTGCAATCTGTACGATGAAATCATACAAAAAAAATACTGCCACCAATCGCTAGCAATAATAGAAACTTCCGATCGGACCTTTTTGCACGGGTCATTCAAAGGCCACTGGCGAGCCATTTTGTCCCTTGGGCAAATCGTAGAGCAGCCTTGACGTAAATGAATGATTCTACTCACAGTTTTTTGATGAACGAATTAATTTTTGATTCCAATATGCGGTTGGTATTACAAATTGTTACTGCCGGAAAAGGAACTGAATCTGCTGGAGCATAATTGGTAATTATAGTAGTTCGCATTGGATCGTCTGCAAATCTTTTAAGATGTAATGCTGTCAAATAAAGAGCTGATATAGTAACACAAATCAGTACAAATGTCCAGAATATTCTGTAAATTGAAAAACAATGATTACAACCATGATTAACAATATATACATATCAATATATCGTCGGCTTATTACTCAATTGGTAGCAGCCGCTTCAAGCTTATTAGCTCTCCTCAATACGGTGTAGCCAAGTTTAAATTGTACGAACCTGGAGATGGAAAACAAAATAATCAAGAATTACAAACACCTCTGTAAAGGAAGTCGACACAAACTACTTCGCCCGTGAAACGTCTATTTATCCCTCAATAATGATCTAACACAGATTTACTGATTTATTTGAACAAATTGAATCAGTAAATTTTAAAATCCGCCAATCCGTAGAGTAGAAACGTGGTAGCCTGAAATATGTGCACTTCCTCTAGAGGAGTATTTGTTTTTCTTGTTTTTTCATCTCCAGGTTCATACAACTTGAGCTTGGTTACACTGTTCTGAGGAGAGCCACTAAGCTTAAAACACGTGTCAACGGCTGCTACCAATTGCGGGATATGCCGACAATGTTCTCTTCTGTTTAAATTTTCCCCCGAATCAAACATTATAATAATTATATGATTTTTCGTATGGGACGCCCTTTATTTGACTACGTTTTTGAGTTTTACTTGAAAAATAAGATATACCTACTTCAATATGTCATGTACCTAACAATTATAGTTTTTGAGATTTTTCGATTTTTCGGAAATTGGAGAGTTCACAAAAAAAGATCTCCGAAACAATTTACTTAAGCGAAGTGAATTTTTTTGTGAATAAAATAACGATTACGGAAAGTTTCAATGAATTCACATTCAGTTAAAGGTCTACAGGGTGTCCCAATTTGATGTTCCTCTGCTAACATATGCAAACTACAATATCATGCTTATTTTAAATGGGACACACTGTATTTTTCAATCCCATCATGTTCCAAATTATATTCTCTTTGAAAAGTTATAGAAGTATTATATGTCTATTTCTATTAGTTTTAGAATTATTTTCAATTATGTGAAATTATCATTTGTTCTCATCTATTTTGTCGCCTCAGTATGAAAAATTGAGAATTTTTCTATTACTAAAACTTATCACCTTCAGAAACTTGAGACCGAATTTGTTAAATCAATAATATGTAAAATCAACATTCAATTACTTAACTTCAATTATAAAAGTTAATAAATATTCAAATATAAAATGATATTCCATCAATCACAATAACAATAACAAATGTTCAAAATAGCAACCATACTGTTGAATCCACAGTGCTACTCGGTTTTCAAAAGAATTTCTCTCATTTCGTAACATATTTGGGATTATTATTTCAAAAGCTTCTCTAATTCTTTGCTTCATATTTTCTTCTGTTGTCGGGGGACTGCTGTAAACTCGGTTTCTAATATAACCAGACAAAAAGAAGTCCATTGATCTTAGTCCAGGGACCTAGGCCACCTAGCTAGGTGGCCAAGTATGTGGGTTTCCGGGCCCTATGCATTTGTTAGGAAACTTTCTGTTTAAATAGTTTCGCACATTAACTAAAAAATATACATAGCCCCATCTAATTGCAACATCATTTATATTTTAATATTGCTTGGAACATCTTCCAAAAGTTGCCAGAAATCGTTTTTTAAAATCTCAAAAATTTACGGCCGTTTAAATGACCATCAAAGAAATACGGGCCTATAACCTGCTATAATTCCTCCATATACATTAATACCCCACCGACTCTGACGATCTGTTGTGTGGAACAAGTTTTTCGTTATCGTAGTAGTGGAAATTATGACGATTTAGCAATCCGTTATTGTGAAAAGTCAATTCATCGCTAAACAGTACATTATAAAAGTTATAATTTTTTTCGCCAACATTATCTAATGCCCATAAATAAAAATTTAGGCGTCTTTGAAAGTCTATCCAATACAGGCGTTGATGCATTTCGATGTGGAAGGGATGGTACTTATGTTTTTCAAAATTCTAGACACACTGGACTAACTTAATCCGTTCTCTCGTGCTAAAACTCTAGTGCTAGTGTTCGGATTTTCAATTACCGACCCCAATAACATGAACTGATTTTCATCATCATCGGTGACTGGTTTTGTTGATGTCTTCATTCGATATTTTACGCTTCCTGTAGCTCTGAAGGTTTAATATATTTTTTCAAGCGTCCTCTTATCAGGATGTCGCCGATTAGGGTAATTACGTGCATACACTCGTTCTGCCAAAAAAAAATTCTCAAAACACTCACCGAGTAGTAAAATCATGTCAATTCTTTCTTGTATTGAATTTACAACTACATTTGTATAATACATTTAATACTACATTTTTACAACTTTTGTGGATACCGGTTTAGACAAAACAAGTTAACGGTCTGAATAAATTTAAAAACTGATTCACATTAATTGATAGCATCCTACTTCAGAAAAAAAGGAATAACTGACAGTCTACTTCGAATTTTCAAAAATGCAAAACTTTGAAAAAGATAAATACTCAAAAACTCAATTTTTTTTTAAATTCACTGGATCTACAGTTCAACGCCGATTCCGAACGGCCACTGGGTTTGTAATCGATGTACATTACCCACCATATATCATTATTTTAACTACTCAAATCATAGACAAACACAAACACCCATGCCTTCAGCGGGGTACGAACCCGTGTTTTACTACACCATAGTCGGGAGTTCTACCGACTAAGCTATGGAGACTGACTTTAGAGCTTTTCAAAAAACTGATGAAACATTCAGAGGTGAAACCGGTATGAAAAATATGAAACATTTATCTTTTTTGAGAAGAAGCACTCATCCCTTCGCATATTAAAGTGACAAAATAGATGAAAATATATGATAATTTCACTAAATTGAAAATAATTCTAAAAGTAATAGAAATAGACATACAATACCTCTATAACTTTTCAAAAAGAATGGTAATTCGGTACATGATGGGATTGAAAAATGCAGTTTGTTCCATTTAAAATAAGCATGATATTGTAGTTTAGATATGTTAGCAGAGTAACATCAAATTTTGAACACGCTGTAGATCTTTGAGTGAATGTAAATTCATTAAAGCTTTCCGTAGTCGCCCTTTTATTCACACAAAAAATTTCACTTCGCTAAAGTCAACTGTTTCGGAGATGTTATCGTTTTTGTGGACTCTCCAATTTCCGAAAATTCGAAATATCTCAAAAACTATAATTGTAAGTAAAGCCCAAAAACGTAGTAGAATACAGGCCGTTCCATAAGAAAAACCATAACTTTGGTATGTCACACATTTCTGGAGCACCTGTATGTATCAAATTATTTTTAGAATGTACCCTTGATGAATCCCCACATGACTGCGTGGTCATATTATTTTAAAAATTAACCGTTTCGTAATATTTGATGTCGAAAGTTGATAGTTTAAGTTTTCGTTCAAAACATTGATGTGAACGAGTCTTTGAAAGTTTGATTCGAATCATTTCGATATTGCGAATGAGAATATAAAAATGCCACCGTTGTATGCCTCTGAGTACGCACTGATCTTGTCACTAGAAAGCGATCTGCAATGCTCCAGAGAGCTTATCTCATTTTTTCGATAGAGGCAGCTCACGCGATTAGTTCACGAATGAAATATAGGGCCTGGATACCTTTCGAAAACCATCAAAACTTGATTATTTGGATGCATGCCACTGAAGATTCCCATAATAGAATGAAATAATTGTATGGTATTGCATATGTTTTTCGTAACAAACTCAATATTAACTCTAGGTTTTGTTTTGGAAGACAATATTTGTGTAGACAGACCCTCCAGCCATCACCAGATCATGTTAGTCACCGTTATAAAATTATCGCTCATTACTAGCATTTCGTATGATAACATGGCTAAGCAAGGCATGCATCAGTAGCTAACATAGTAGCAAAAGTAGCCCGTCAAATTTCATAAGTCGAAAGAACTTCGCTAATAATCAATCTCGACTATCTTCTATAACTGTGTAGAGTATAATAAATAATTTTGCCGATTATTGAATATATGATAATGAAACAATCTTCAGAATTTTCTCATAATTTAATACAAATACGCATGACGACGTTTCGTTGTACTACTTCTTTGTCAAATGCTGAATTAATACAGCATTAATTCAGCACATTACACATTACATTAATTCAGCATTAACACAGTATTAATTCAGCATGTGATAAAGAAGTGGTACTTCGAAACGTCGTCATGCGTATTAAATTATGAGAAAATTCTAAATATTGTTTCATTATGGTTTTTAATTTTCTCCAAGTATCGGCCTCATCAATCATCAATTTGAATATATGATCATGAAATAAATTCTATTGTCCTGTAAGGTTGATGAAAGCATACTTAATTCTACATAAAATATAATAACAAACTCCTTCATTTAGTTTATATTCAAGTAAAACATAGCAAATTTTTTTCAATGCAATAGCAAGTGTACTCTTTTTCTTTTGTTCAATTTTTATCAATAATACAATTTTTTCAATATCCAATTTTTTTTTTGAATAACGGTCAATAACGGACCTTCTAAGACCTGACAGGGCGGATCCAAAAATTAGCTCGAAACAAAAAAGCTTACAACAGTAAAGTCCCATAAAAATATTATATTCACTGTTCTTTCATTTTTGGCGATAAAATAAGACTTCTCCAGATATTTTGTTTCGAAACCGGTGTTTCAACCGATAGGTTTTCAAGCCAAATCCTTCAATAAAATTAGCATAAATTTGGTGAAAACGGATATGATTTTCTCAAAAGGCAGGCTGATTGAAAAAAAATACACAAATTGGAGTTCATTATTATTTGTCATCAATTAGTCCATTGATTCACTGCCTAAAGCCTTACTTATAAAAAAATTTGGAGGTTATTTTTATAAGCAATTTATTTGAAATGACACCGGCACAGCACAGCATGATAATTAGTTGCTTCTTTATGTATTCATGACTTTTTTGTAATTAAGACCTGTTCTGTAAAACGTGTATGTTCTCTAAAATGAATGAATAAATCACAGTTTACTAGCTATGTCCATTTCTTGTATAAATAACCTCGTGCTTTTTCAAATTTTGAGTTTGTGCTACACTTCCATTTTTTGAATCTTATTGAAAGAATTGTCTTTTCATCTAATGAAGCTTAGTAAAAATTCCCTTAATTTTTTGAGTAATACTGTTTCGAAAGATTTTTGAGTAAACTATTTCAACTATATTATAAAATTCCAGATAATATTAATATGACTTCACCAGCAATTTCTTCAATGTTTTCCCCAAACACGCCCCAGAATGATTGAGAAAAAGGAATTGAACAAGTTGATTGAATCTAATCTTCAAAATTTTATTTTTTAATAAATGTTCAATGATAAAAATTGGTTTATTTAAATTATGGCACCTCTACAATATAAGCTCTGAGAACGTCTTCACGACGTCTATTTTTCTATACTTATTGACGCCTTTTTAACGTAATTTAAGGCCAGCTTACTCCAAACAATTTTGAAAAAAAAAATTTTTTTTCATAAATTGCTACTATATACTCGTAGAAATAGTATAGAATTAGTCCCGAAGGTCAGCAAGACCGAGAAGCAGGTATAAAAGATTAGGGAGCGCTGCAGTAAATCCGGCCGCTCGAACGCCTTCGGTTGCGGCAGCTGCTGCATGCCTTCGGGTCCTCTTATTGTTTTGTTCTTTGTTTTATTGTTATTGTCTTGTTATTTTGTTGAAATTTGAGCAATGCAAGAATTCTTCAGAATGATGCTTACGAAGACCACAAAGGAGTTGTGTATGAAGCTGGAACGGATATGTGAGTAAAATTCACTCTTTTTACGTATACGACACTCTTCACGAATAAAAACTTTGAACTGATTCTTCTCCGAACCACGTTGTTTCGCCTGAATTACACTCTCATTTCAAAACTATTGCACTCATCGATATGAACCAAACGGCATTTTACTCTTTAGATGTCTGGCTATGGCCTCAACCAGAACCAGAAATATTCAGTATTATTTAAAAAAGTTATAAACAATTAAATGTGAAAAAAAGGGTAAAAAAAATTTTAAAGTCCGCGATTTCGTTTTTTTTATTGAAAATGTTTCATTCTGCTTGAGGTCATAGCCAATTCGATACAGAACATGAAACCGTTTTGTTTTTTGCTTTCAGATAATTCTTTTCCAAGAATTGATGTCATTCATCTCCGATTCAGATGAGTTTCAGCAGCCATTTTCAGGACCGCCATTTTGAAAAAAAAATTATTTTTTTCAAGTAATTTCGTATATGTGCTTTTATATGTAAATAAATTGATTAATCAACGTGTTTTGTACTATAAATAAAATATATTGAAAAAAATTACGTTTTTTGGAGTAAGATAGCCTTTTGAACAGCTCAAAATGACGTCTTGTGGCTGTGACATTTCGACGTCACTGCATGGTCAGTGAGACGTCTCGGTCGACGTCTCTTCCGACTTATAGAAACCAATATATGACGTCATATTACCGTAACTTTGATACCTGGGTTTACTTATATTCGTATTGTTGTTCTGAGTTTCCAATGTCGTATCGGTTTCCAAATTGTCCTCGTTTAACACTAAAAAGAACATTTTTGTACGGCATATTTTCCTAATTCATAGTTTTTTCATCCTCCGTTTCATGGATCTGTGCGAAATCAAAGCTACTAGTATTCAGATAGGTATACTTTCTTTTATTTATAATTTTTTGCATCAGAACCTCTATAAAAATGCTATTCGTCTTATCAGTGACAACAGAAGAACTTACTTTTCACCAATAAAAACTTCTGGATCGCCTGTATATCTAATTCCATGGATGCTCGTGTTTTGTGAAAAATCAATAAAATTTTCTCTGATGATTTCTTTAGAACGTTTATACTTCATCATCGAATACAACACTAACTTCAGTGGAAAAATATACAATCAGAGGTGCATATCTCAAGTATAAACTGTATTAAAATACCTACTGAATCTGTAGGAAAATCAAGTCTACTTGGGTTAACATCTAATTTACACTACATATATATTCTAAAATAAATTAATTTAAGGGACCCAAAACATGCACTTCGTGTGAAATATATACCTTTCCCTATAATTAACACGTCAGATAAGGCTTTGTCATAGATTTTAACATAAAAATTTGATTTTGTCACGAAAATATTTACATGAAATTCCCGGAAATTGTATGTACATACGATATCGCTTCAGTTTGTGATTACTTATCACGCATTTCTTTTGAATATCTGAAATAGTCCAGAGGTAAAATTTTAATTTAACAATGCTTTTCCTACTATATTATGTCAGCAGTATCGCTGCGGATACGTTGCATATAGAGATAGATTGGTTGCATATATTTAGAAAGTAATATGGAATACTTATAATTATAAACTATGATTTAGACAGTGGATATAATATGTTTTATGAGAATATGCTTAGTATAATAGACATTGTCTCACCGAAAATTAGTATTAGTGTACATGGAAAGTGCAATCCAATCAAGTGAAATTGATGAGGCCGATACTTGATGTAAATCGATAAACATAATAAAACAATTGTTAAACAAAGATTTACACATATATTAAAAAGAATACTGCATGACGTACGTTTCGATGAGATTCACCTTTTTCAAATGCTACGTGCAGACTAATGACATTTCTCGAATACATAAAATAGGTAAACTTAAATTATGAATACAAAGAAAACAGATTAGATAACAGGTAGAAAGGATCAATTCATACTGAACTACTATATAGTAAACTAAGTAATTTTGAAAAGATTGAGAAGGGGGCTTGAGGTATGATCGATTTGGCTGTTCAAAAGGTTGCCAGAATATTTGTATTTATTAATTTGAAGTGATTCTAATAAATTAAGCTTCATTCCCTTGTTTGCGGTATTCAAAATTTCAAAACCAGAATTGAATATATAATTTTCATTAATCAAATGATTTGCATAATGTGAATCTGTCTTCTGATTATCAAAGCTACGTTTATGTTCAGAAATTCTTATTTGAAAACTTCTAAACGTTCTACCAATATAAAACTTATCACAACTACCACAGTTAATTTTATATACTCCTGATTTTTTATTTTTGTTGACCTTAGATTTGTTATTTTTGATATGTTCGAATAAATCCTTGGTTCACAAAAGATGTCTTAGATAAGATAAAGATTCGTGACAAAAAAATCAGATATTTACTTTTACAAGAGCAAATGAAGACTGGATAGAATATAAGAACTATATAAATGCAGTAGTAAACGATATCAAATGTGCAAATACCTTATACTATCAGCAAGCTATAGACCGTAATAAGAAAGACTCTAAGGCTATGTGGAAAACACTAAAGAATATAATTTCAAAAAAACAAACAGAAGCTTAAAATCAAGTTGAATTGAATAGTATTGTTTTCGAAGATATTAATAATATAACACAAAAATTCAATAACTACTTTGTTGATAGTATAAAAGAAATTATGCAGAGCATACCATTGAGAGACAATGATTCGGAGATCGGAAACATAAGTAAGTATTGAATTTGGGGAATTTAAATTGATTACCAAAGAAGAATTGAGAAACTAAATTTCCAATCTTCCTAACAAAGGAAGACCAGATGAAATAACAGTAGAAATCATTAAAATAGTATATGAAAAATTAGCAGATTCCCTATTGAATTCAATTAATAGTTCGCTTGAACTAGGTGTAGTACGGGAAAAAAGAAAAAGACTACGATAATACCGTTAAAGGAGATACCTCGTACTCAAAAAGCAGAACAGTTTCGACGAATAAATACACTCCCAGCTACAGTAAAAATAATAGAAAAAATTGTTTATAAACAATTATTAGACTATATAGACAAGACTAAAATCTTAAAAAAGTATCAATCAGGTTTTCGACAAAATCACAGTTGTGAAGCTGCATTCCACTACACATTGAACAGCTGGATAGATAAAAATAATAACGACTTGGTAACTATAGTTGTATTTTTGGATTTCAAACGAACCTTGAGACAGCAGACAGGAGTAGATTGATTAAAAAACTGAAAATAAATTAAATTGGAAGAACAGCATTTTGCTGGTTTGTAAACTATCTTCTAAATAGAAAACAAATTGTTCAGTGGAGAGAAGTGCAGTGAGAGGAAATACAAGTTGATTGTGGAATACCCCAAGCAAGCATCCTAGGACCACTGCTATTGATATTGTATATAAATGAATTAGTAAAGGTGAAAAAGCATTGCAGGTGCCACATATTTGCAGACGATACAGTGTTGTACATAGCGGGTACGAATGTGGAGGATGTGCAAATGAAACTATCTGAAAACTTGGAAAATATAAGTAAATGGCTGGAAGAAAACAAACTAAAACTCAATATTGATAAAACCAAAGTAATGATGTTGGGGAAAGAAAAACGGAAAGCAGAGTGATTGAATGAAGATTTTGGTGAACAAATTGAAAATGAAATAGTCAATTGAAATAGTCAATTTTTTTTAAATATCTTGATATTATAATAATAGATGATAGGTTGAATTTCGGTGAACACATCGAATATATATGTGAAAAAAATTCAAAACAAATAGAAGTGCTTAATAGATGTACTGATTATTTGAGTAAATGGTCAAGAGACATTATATAATTGTATCATCCTTCCGTATTTCCATTATGCTGGTACGGTTCTGTATCTGGCAAATAAAACTGACTCAAAAAGATTGCAGTTATTACAAAATCGTGCAATGCGAGTGATATTGAAGTGCAGTAGATATACAAGCATCGCTGACATGCTAAGAACATTAAACTGGATTAAGATTGAGGAGTTTTGTGAAATGAAAGCTCCTATATTTATTCATAAAATTAAATGTGGTTTAATGCCACAATATTTTAACGAAATTGTTATGCACTTTGATCAAGTACACGACTATGACACTAAAAATAGACAGAATTTTATACTTCATCATACAAAGTACAAAAAAAGTCAAAATTCATTATTTTTAAGACTTAAAAAAAACATAATATGTTACCAAATGAAATCAAAAGTATTTCAAATATAAAAAGATTTAAGTTCAAATTAAGAGAAATGTATATTGGGAATGGTATGTAAGAGTGTTTGTAGATAGGAGTTTGTATAGCAATCTTAGCTTAATAAAGTTTATATTATTATTATTATCATTATTATTATTATTATTGTTATTATTATTATCATTATTATTATTATATAGAGGAGCCGAATCTTTTCTTCTTTTATAACGAACGAATTATCTTGTTAAAATTGACTTTACGAATAATTGAACAATGAACATGTCCCAGATAGCAGACTGACGGTAATATGACGTCATATATTGGTTTCAACATGTCGGAAAAGACGTCGACAGAGACGTCTCACTGACCATGCAGTGACGTCGAAATGTCACAGCCTCAAGACGTCATTTTGAGCCGTTCAAAAGACGTCATTAAACTACGTTAAAAAGACGTAACTAAAGAGAGTAAAATAGACGTCGTAAAGACGTTCTTCAGAGCGTATATTGTAAGGGTTCCATAATTTAAATAAAACAATTTTTATCATTAAACATTTATTTGAAAAATTATATTTTAAAGATTTGTTTTATTTCATTTGAAACAAATTATTAATTAAAAATTTAGCTTTTAAACCAAATATGTTATGACTCACCTATTATAACAAACAAAATTTTTCATTGTCATTTGAATAACTTTCAAAAATTTAAACTTTTTCTTCAGTTCCAATATTAAGATCGGGTAGAATACTCAGAGATGTCCTTTTGTTCTCTAATTTATATCAGTAATAGAATCACTCCGACTTAAAAAACTGAAATTTTTTTAATGTAACCTAACACTGTCTTAATAGACAAATAACATTTAGGTACATTATGATGTGAGAAGTTTTACCTGTTGTTGTATATTCATTATTCACTCGTGATGACACTGGAGTATTGTATGTTGGAGTACTGGCTGTTCTTATTACATGATCTATATTATTTATTCTCGAAGAACGTGAAACTATGACTCTGAAAATTATAGCACACCTTAAAAAAATATTGTTAATAATTTGCATCTTCGAAATAAAAACTTAAGGCAACATGTATCTATTTTATGGTAATTGTTTCGAATATCCGCGACATCGATAACTATAAGGTTGGGTTAGGTTAGGTTAGGTTTAGTTTGGTTTACTTTGAATTCTTGAAATGACGCGAATATTCTAAGTATTTCTCCTAATTTTGTATTACATGTATTAAATTAACTTACCTTTTTTCGTTTAAAGGAGAATTTATTCATGATTTGAATTTGACTCTTAAACATAAAGATGTAGCACTATTCGAAGTGGTATTTCGTTGACATCTGGTTTCTATCACTATGCACATTACATCTGTTTTTTCCGCAGAGTTTATTGCATTCATATACTAGGTCAACTTCTTGGAAGATCGATGCCACATTTCGAGCCCCAGACCATTTCGATGTACACCCGAATTGTTAACAGATATTTCAAAACATATAACACAAACACAACTCCTCCATCTTTATACGTTGAATGCAAAATAACGCAGACGCAGAACATAAATAAGAGTCCACCAGACAATTGACAACTTATCACCTTAACTATAATACAATTTTCGTGTTAACAATTGACGCATGGATGAATATTATTGTTCAAATGTGTGAAAGCTGCTATTATCTAAGTGAAAAGAATATTTGTCGTTTCTTAAAAAATTAACGGTCATAAATTGACGAAAATAGTACGTTGCGCTGACGTCATCTGCTGTCATCCTAAGAACGTCAGTCATCTGACGTTAAAAAGACGTCATTCAGCGGTCAAATAACGTCACTGACATTGACATAATTGACAGAAAACTGACCCTAATAAGACATCATTTTAAGTCAGCTCGCTACCTGGGGTAAACTTCGTTAGAAACATGGTAAAACGTATTGCCAAGCTTTTTTTCAATCCATATCACAAATGTCAAAGTAAAACTTAAAGATAACAAATTACAAGCATCAGTTTCCTTTGTGAACTTGAAACTTCACTTTTTAGTATGTTTGTGTTCACTATGAAATTCACTCTTTTTTTTCACTCTTCTATGAAAAACGCGCAACCTGAAATGACTGTTAAGAATACCACCTACATTAGCTGTCAAAAAACGAGTTAAAGACTGGATCAAGAACTGCAATTCTCGATCCAGTCTTTAATGTATTTAGTTTAAGACTAGTGCGGGTAGATCAATATTAAAAATGAATTCCATAGTGCGGGTAGATCAATAATAAAAATTAATTCATATGAAATATAGATCCACAAAACCGTCTAAGACGGCCATGTAGCCAGATCATTAAAACTATATGAGTCGTGTATGTAGCCACATCATTGAAAATATATGTAGGGAAGTGTCATTGTCATTAGATGGAAGAAAACATATCACAGAAGATTAACACTATTCTGTGATCACGTCATAACGCCCCAACTTCATCTGTCAGCATTTAAAAAGGGCTACCAACATCCAATCCACCTTCCCTGTCAGAGGTCTTCACTGACACTAACTTCTGTGTTCAGCAATCTGTCATTCTAATTTCCATCGAGTAACACGACAACCATGTATTGTTGCCTGTTTTACTGAAAATATTGAAAATAACTTATATATTCCTCTACATTTATTATTTATAATGAATAATGTAATACATAAACTGTCTGCTCCAAATATGTACTTCTTTTTGTGAAAATGGATTTTAGTTTATTAGATCAATAATAAAAATTGAGTTTCATAGAAATTTAGGACATATGTATTGTTTGAAATGAAAATTGAATGAAAATAATTTTCAAATATTTATATACATATCCCTATATATAACTTATCTTCAGAATTAATTCATTGCCTCTTTAAGTTAATTAAGGTTATTCAAAATTCTAAATTTTTCATTAGTTTTGACATAAATGAGATATCCAACGCAGTTTTGAGCATTGCATATACTATTTATATTTATATTTTATATCACTGAACATTAAATATATATTCTATACCTATATATAAATTATTTTCAAAATGAATTAATTTTCTCCTTAAGTTAATTGAGGTTATTAATAACTTTCAATTAATAATTATTTTTGTCGAAGATGTGATATACAACCAAGTTTCGATAATTGAATATAGCCTGTTATTGCTAAAAACATTGGAAATAACTTATATATTCCTATATCTTTATTATTTATAATAAATAATATTTAGGAGGTATATCGAAAGCAGTACTGTGCATTATTACAGCCTTGGGCTCTAATAAATATTGATTGATTCAAAATTACCATCAGAGTATTATGGAGCTAAAGAGTGAAGTGCTTTCGGTTGCACAATTTCGAACATGAAAGCAACACAATATCGAACGATGCATTATTTCAAATAAAGAAAATTTCCTGTTTGAACAGAGTACTTTGAGTACATACTAGTGTTACATTGAAAATTAAATTTCGTTTGGCGCTCTTGATGAAAAAATCTAACTAGAGTGAAAAATTGTCCATTACTGCTAAAATTTCACATAAGTATGTCTGATGTGTGCCTGTTTGTTTTTCATTACATGGAATAATTAGTTAAGTTTATCTTACATTACTAGATCGGGTTTTTATTATTTTTTGAAGAAAAATATATTTTAAAATTACGATAGAAATATAATTTCGAACTCACCTCACACGCAAGAAGTTTTTATACTTTAGCGAGTGCAATATATTTATTTATTTGTATTATTCACTCATTTGTCAAATTATTCTAAATTTGAAATTATGCATTTTTCTAAACAAACATTACCTTATCTCATTTCTGCATTTTTGTTAATCCGCAGCTGGATTTTTTTTGTGATTACTCAGTTGCACCTTTCGGTTCTTTATAGAAACCTGTGCCAAATATCAAAAAAATGTACAAGATGGTATAGCACTAATAACGCCAAGAGGAACTTAGCAAAAGTAATAAAACACTCGCTATCTTGATTAATAAGATCGTCAGATCCAATGGATGGCGTAGGTATTCTTAGAACCACCTCGGCGCCTTCTAACCAACCTATAAGCCCTTTTCAATCATACGCCCTGAATATAATTTTTAAAATTGAATATAGTCTAACTACCAACGATTCAACACACAATTCGATGGTCACAAGGTACAGTAAAAAATATTGTGTACTTTATTTCTAGCGCACAATATTAATTTATTTGCCGTAGAAAATTTACCACAGGAAATTTTTATATCATGCTTTCCTTGCATGACAAAAATTCACTTCAAGGAATCCAAAATTTTATGATTCTTTATATTATCAAAATAATAAAATTCTGAATAAATCAGTTCGGAAATTTATTGAGGTTACGATTATTGGTGAGAAATTCAAGAAAATTTCTCCTAAAAATTGTATAATATGAATGGAGTAAAATGCTAAGATTGAGACATCAGATTTCTTAAGTTTATTATAAAACATGATAAATTATTACATAATACTCTGCATTTTTTCTGAATTAATTTCCTCATCACTATTTTCATCGTCATCTTTTTCATCATTTTCGTATTTTTCATCTTTGCGATCTTTTTCTTCTACATCATCATACCTATGAAGGTTCAATTTACTCAACCATATAATCATTTCCTTTTCTGTAATTTCCTTGTTTGTAATAATAGGTAATATGTATTTATTCTTGAATGCTTCAACTTCACTGTCAAATTCTTTAAAATCTAATTTTTCATGCATCCCATCTTTACCATACCTTTCATTGTATCGATCATAATGCACAAATTCAAGGAGTAGTCCAAGTCCTGGTGCTCTAGGAATATTAACTTTGTCTGAAGAAAATGCTTGAGTTAAAAGAGACTCATGAGCATGATTTCTAACAATAGCAAGCATCAAAGCTACCATTTTCCTAATCTGATGAAGCATAAAGCTCTGACCTAAAAAACAAAAATTGGTTTCAACCTAATCCAAATCATTTATATATATATATATATATATATATATATATATATATATATATATATATATATATATATATATATATATATATATATATATATTTATCTCTGTATTTATTTTACGTCCATCAACACGCAAAAACGTATTTATTTTGCGTCCGGTGGTAAAATGCGTCCGTATACGGACGCAAAATACAAATGTGCTTATATCTTGCGTTCTAATTCATTTTACTGTGATTACTATATATCCTTGCATAGCTCTTTGCGTCTACCACCATCTGTTAAAATATTGATTAAGCTTTGATTTTGCCTTTAAAGATATCGATATTATTCATTCAAATCTTCGGAAGCAAAATAAATACACTGATGTAAATTAGAGTATACGTTTAGTTGGAGCATCTGCCGCAAAAGTCCTCCTCGAAATGTATACTTCTATACATGTCTATTCAACAAGTGTATTCATTTTGCGTCCCATACAATATGGCAACATTGAATTTGGTTGAAATTAATCTCTGGGAATTGAGCGCGAATTAAGCGTAAAATATAAACGAATTTAATGCGAAGTGATGATTTATTCACTTTCAGATTTGAAGAACGAAGGTAAGTACAGCTATTTAATTTATTTTTTAAGGAACATAAAAAAAAATTGATGTGAAATGTAATTACTATTAATTAATACTAAAATTATTTAAAATACTAAGATTATAATTGATAAAAATTAGCGCTTACTCACATCTTTAGGTTCAACATTTTTGATGTTTCTCTAGATCAGATACTTTAAAGACAATATCCTGATTTTTCAAATCAACTGCTTATTTGTGTTGTTGAAAAAACTTTTCAAAATTTTTCGGCATATTAACCTGGATTTTTGATAATTTTCAGTTCGATTCACATTTAATCCATCGAACATAACAATACTAATGAAACAACGGAAGCTTTCAAATTTTTCCAATAGCAGTGTATTTTGATACCTTTTGAGGAAACGAGAAATTTTTCAGATTTGTACCTTAACTGATTATCAAACTTTCAATGTTTTTTTTTGAGCAACTATAAATTGTTTATATAATTTCTAATGTTTCACTCATTTTTATAGAGGTTATTCTTGTGAAGTTTTTTAATGAACATTTACACAATACACCAGGAAAATGATTATCTTCACGTGCAGTTTTTTTTCGTGCTGGCGATTCTTCGTATGTTTTACGTTGTCTCATACTGTCATTCTTTTCATATATTTCAGCTGGCCGGACGACATCTGCCAAACAGCTTAGATTTTCAAACTTCTCTTGCTGATGGAGGGAGGAAATGTTGGCCATTTTAAGGGAAAAGTTTTGGATGATATTGATCTGTCATTAGAAGGAAACTTACTGAATGACCATAACGAAGGCAAAAGCTTGGACACTTACTTTTATTCGAATTATCATTAACTTTAAGTAGTAATTATATGTCTCATAGATATCAATATAAATATTTGTGATTAAGTCCTTGTGTTACTCTATGGGTGTTATTTTTTTATTCTCCAAGAATATCATGAAGTTAAAGCAGTAGGTGAAGTACCTAGTTAAAGTATAGAAAAGAATGTGTCGAATTAACCCATTCAAGATTTCGAAATAGAAAAACAATAAGGATATCGAGCTTATGTTTCTGTATTTCAGAAGCATATACATTGAAATTGAGGAAAGAACCATTGCCATGAATTTATGAATGATACACGGGAAATATTTTGTTACAGATTCTCATTTTAGAACAATATTGATGAAATTCGATATCCTCTATAATCACATCAACTGAACCAATAGTTTGAACTTTTACTGTCTTAGTCGAAATAATTTAGTGAACAATTTCTGCTTATAGTCCATTGAAATGTTACATTGAACCTTGCATTTATCAGAGGACGCAATTTTATTGTTGGGACATGTGGGGGGTTGCTAGAAGCTTAACTCTGAGTTTGTGGGGTTGCAACCCTTGTCCCGCGGCCGCCATATTGGAAAAGGGGTGTAAACGCCTTTTTATCCATATCTCTTAAACTATACATCTCACCAAAAATTTGTGAACACATAATTTGTAGCAAATCGCCTTGTCTACAATTTTGTCTATCTAACTTTTTCCGATAATATTGAAAATAAAAAAGTTATTAACAAAAATATGTGAAATTTTTTCCAAAAATTTCCTTTTTTGTGTTATACCTTTTTTTTCAATTTTATCGGAAAATTACCTCAAACCAATATTGTAGGCAATTCGATAACAAACAATTTGACCTATAATTTTTTTTATTTACATGCGTTTGCGGGGTTTTGGAGCGCTCCAAAGCCGACTACTCGCAACAATCTGGTCACAATGGAACGTCAGATTTACTTATACATTGTTCTTTTATTTTAGATATCGTTCTTAATATTATTTGCAACATTATTATATTATTATTTAATTCTAACTGACCTTTTTTCTTACCATAATACTTACAATATTATTGTTTTTTACAATAATTTCTAATGCGACTGTACATTTACAAGAACTAGAAGCAGGTAGAAAAGGTCCAAGTTACCGTTTGGGGACAAGTTAACATTTGCCTGCTATTTTTTTATTATTTGCCTTTCAAGGTTCAGATGTTTTCTCCACTATTTCTTTTTTCAGTTGTGCTACGTATCTCGCCACGTGTAGACGTATTAAAAATTGTGAACACTATTTTCAATTAAGTAGATATAATTCAGAGTTTTGCGTACAGAATTTTTCATTTAGTGATAAGCTTGTGGCTTTCTTTAATAGTTCATCTTGAGTGATTGTTTTATTTGTAAAAAGCCTCTCGGGGATGACAAAATAAGAACTGTGAAAGCTAGAGGAGTAAAAACGTTGCTTGATCGAGCAAAAGCCAAAAACGATGTAGAAAATGAACAATTTTTACAAACTGTTTCGGAAGTAACTGTGCATACGCCTTTGCCTCGTCGTCAGATCGTCTGAGAACAAGGTCCAGAATGCTTTTTTTTGTACCTTCATTTCGTACCTGACAGATTGTCCTCTGCCGGCTTTGGCGCAAATGACTCTGATCTGCAAATGTTTCTGCACAAATGAAGCAATTAAGCGAAAAATCAAAATCTGTCTCTACAATTTCTGAAACTGAAGATGATTTTTGCGTATGCACAGTTACTTCCGAAACAGTTTGTAAGAATTGTTCATTTTCTACATCGTTTTTGGCTTTTGCTCGATCAAGCAACGTTTTTACTCCTCTAGCTTTCACAGTTCTTATTTTGTCATCCCCGAGAGGCTTTTTACAAATAAAACAATCACTCATGATGAACTATTAAAGAAAGCCACAAGCTTATCACTAAATGAAAAATTCTGTACGCAAAACTCTGAATTATATCTGCTTAATTGAAAATAGTGTTCACAATTTTTAATACGTCTACACGTGGCGAGAAACGTAGCACAACTGAAAAAAGAAATAGAGGAGAAAACAGCTGAACCTTGAAACGCAAATAATAAAAAAATAGCAGGCAAATGTTAACTTGTCCCCAAACGGTAACTTGGACCTTTTCTACCTGATTCTAGTTCTTGTAAATGTACAGTCGCATTAGAAATTATTGTAAAAAAGAATAATATTGTAAGTATTATGGTAAGAAAAAAGGTCAGTTAGAATTAAATAATAATATAATAATGTTGCAAATAATATTAAGAACGATATCTAAAATAAAAGAATAATGTATAAGTAAATCTGACGTTCCATTGTGACCAGATTGTGGCGAGTAGTCGGCTTTGGAGCGCTCCAAAACCCTCGCAAATGCATGTGAATAAAAAAAATTATAGGTCGAATTGTTTGTTATCGAATTACCTACAATATTGGTTTGAGGTAATTTTCCGATAAAATTGAAAAAAAAAATTTATAACACAAAAAAGGTAATTTTTGGAAAAACTTTCACATATTTTTGTTAATAACTTTTTTATTTTCGATATTATCGGAAAAAGTTGGATAGACAGAATTGTAGACAAAGCGATTTGCTACAAATTATGTCTTCACAAATTTTTGGTGAGATGTATAGTTTAAGAGATATGGATAAAAAGGCGTTTATACCCCTTTTCCAATATGGCGGCCGCGGGACAAGGATTGCAACCCCACAAACTCAGAGATAAGCTTCTAGCAACCCCCTCCACATGTCCCAACAATAAAATTGCGTCCTCTGATAAATGCAAGGTTCGGCCTAAAAATTGTAACATTTCAATGGACTATTACCTATATCACATCTGAAATAGTTCGGAATTTGGATTCCTCTTTTGATTTTATCTTTATGATAATGTTTAACTTGTTATTAGTTTTGTGAGATCTTAATAACAACGATAAGGCAGTGTACTGACCTTTACCACGAAGTATGCGTAATTCAATCTATTTCACTTGGATGTATGAATAAGCAACGTATCCCATGAATCTACGTGTTCGCCCAACGATTTTAAAGCACGAGAATGAGTATTATACCTTTAAATTATCTAAATTTTTTCCAGGTTCTTCGACAATTTCGGCAACTCCGAAAGCATTATCACGTTGATGTGTACTAATTCTTTTATTATGAAAGGGATTTTTCAAAGATCAAGCGGTAATTTTTCTCGAAAGCTTCTTAATATCGAAAAAACTTCACCTTTCAATAAAGATTTCAAGTACCTACATAATGCATTTTATGAGTATCAGAAATCTGTTCATTACTGTTCATTACTCCTGAAGGAATGATAGAAATCAAGGCAATTGCCGTATCAACTCTCGAATGTGACTTAGTGTCTTTTAGGCAACCTTATATTAATTTTTTGATTATTCTGATTTTTCAGATGAATCACATCTGTTTTACTGCATGGAGTGCTTCTATGTGAATTTAAATAATGCACTCGCTCAATGTCTCCTCATTCGATATGTCACAATCAACATTCACAATCCTTTAATGGATATTTTCAAATGTATCTAACAGAAGTTCAATATTGTTTAACCGTAATTTAATTTTTTTAACTCTGTGATTTCGTTGGGCGTTTAACGCCCAATTTAACGCAGCTTGGGACATTTTGTAATTCAAGTGTAATAGTTACTGTTTAAAAACGATATACGACAGAGATATAGATAAGAATATAGAGAAATGGAAATGAAATTGCCCCTTAGCTTTGTGTTTTGTCGAATTTTGATTTGATTCGCTTCATTTTCTCACACAAGTATTTCCGATAACTGTGACCACCGCTTAAGATTTTTGTATATTTGAAAACTACACACAAATTGTTGTGTATAATTACAATTTTATTGAAACACCACTCATTTTTTTTTCAAAATATATTTTCATAATATTTTTCATAAGATATTTGTTCATTTGCATAAATATTTCACACATTCGAAGTGGTTTTTTGGTTACATCTGTTTTTTGTCATTCCGCACATTTCATCACGGGTTGAAGAAGGTTGCAAAACCTTATAGCCTCCCGCCCTTTGAATATATATTTACTTAACAATGTATCCCAAACCAAAGAACTAAATAAACGTATTTGATTTGATTTGATTTGACATTTATTTCATTAGTTCCTCATAGGTACTAGGCTCATCTCTTGGAAAGACTGAAGCCTCATTCTGAGGGACTTTGAGCCCTCGACTCAATATGGAATACTGATTTCAAGTAGCACTCGAATTCTTTAAAGTGAACATGTATTCACTTCATGTATAAAAATATTCAATTTGCTGGTGGAGTTAATTGTAATAATTCTGTTTACGAAAGAAGATGAAACATCATTCAAGTTATATTATTGAGGTTTTGATTTAATTCAAATTTTGTTTGTGAAACCATTGAACAAAATTTACATAAACTGATATCTAAAAGCAAATTCCACCAATATATTATACTAATATCGCAAATTACACTGCTTACTACATATTAACGAATTTAAATAGATTTGGCAACAACCATGACGTACAATACATACAGATATTGAAAAATATATATTTTCGGAAGCAAAATCAAGCTACAGATGGTTTTTATATACATTGGGCGCAACTTAATTACGAAAGTGTAATGACGCAAAATACAACTCTAAATGGAAAAAAAATATATATATATATATATATATATATATATATATATATATATATATGTATATATTTAGAGACTTTCTCTGCTACTGTAACAGCGTAAACAGTACTGACTGTGTACACCCACATTGGGCGGCTGAAGTTAAACTCGCCAACCCGCCTGGCAAGCGTGGCGTTTTATTGCCAAATACCCCCTATGGATATGTCAATCTTAAAACACAAAATACCCTAGGTGGGTAGAGCTGGTGGAAGAATTCCACACTAATAATTCGGTCTGCCTCATGGATTCTGGGAGAGGCAAAAACTTGATTTCCAACGCGCTCACGAAAAAGGAGCAGCACACAGAACTCCACTCTGCACCTACAACTGTCGAATGCTTTCAAGCAAAGCAAAATTTCTAGAGTTGAAGAACGAACTCAGTAGCATCAAATGGTTAACATCGCTGGTCTATCTGAGGTGAGAAAAAGGAAAGAAAAAGAAAAAGGGCGAATATCTGATCGAGTTGAGGAGTGGCCACATGTTCTACTACCGAGGAACTGATACCGGAAGAACCAGTGGTACAGGTTTCATTGTGAATCGACGAATGAAACATCTTATCACCAGCTACGATAGCACCTCAGATTGAGTCTCCAAAATCGAGATGACGATATCACGGCGATACAAGCTCCTGATTCTTCAGGTCTATGCCCCAACGGGTTCATACACTGACGATCAGGTTGAGATATTCTACGAAGAGGTACAATATCTTTATGAAAGCAGTTGCGCATACTTCAAAATGGTTATTGGCGACTTCAATGCTCAAATTGGAGAAAAACAACACGGGGAGCGGTCAATTGTAGGTTTCGGATATGGCATGCGAAATGATCGAGGAAGCAGAATGATGGAGTTTGCGGAGGTTTGTTCCCTTGTTGTGGCGAATAGCATGGCTCAGAAGAAGATATCCCGGAAATGGACTTCGCATGGGCCTAACATCAAAAAGGAACTTGTCTACATACTTCTGAACAGAAGACGGAGCCTTCGCGATTGTGGTGTGATGAACCAGTTTGACGCAGGAAGTGATCACAGCATGGTAAGATGTGCCGTCTGTTTTAATGTCAAGCTGGAGAGGAGAAACCGAGTCAACATCGGAAACCTGAGAATGAAATCCGACGAATTCGACAGGGAAATCTCTAACCAGCTGGCCCTCGTACCGACAGAGACAGAAGATGTGCTGCTAAACGCTATTAAATTAGCGGCTCTCAAGGTGGGAGGATATCAAACTGGTCACAAAGTTTCCAAATTAACTGACGAAACGAAAGCACTCCAATATAAACGCAGAAAAATGAGAGCTTCACTGAGAACTAGAAGGCAAAGGAACGAATATGCGTCACTGAGTGCACTTGTAATGAGAAAAGTCAGATGTGCGGAAATACAACACAAGAACAGTGAGGCGGGTTATAGAAGATGCAAGAAGCTATAAGAAAGTTATCCAGAAGAACATGGTTTGAAAACATCAGATAATTACGAAGAAATCCGAAATTCTAAAAGTCGACAATAAGTTCTACAAAGAAATCTATAGCGATAACCGTAATCATGTTAAGATAATATCGGTTGAAGAGCCACCGGAAGTTATGGCATCAGAAACGAGAACTGCAATTGAATCCATGAAAGCCGGCACCTCTTCAGGTGAGGACGATCTCACAGTGGACGTTATCAAGTCAGATGGCCCAGTACTTCACCGCATTCAATCGAGGCTCTTCAGAGACTGTTTGAAAAACAGAAACATCAGCCAATAGAACAGGCAGGCTTCAGCAAGTCATACAGTTCGATTGATCACATTTTCCCTCTCGGAGAATTGATATCAAGATGTAACGAATATGCAATTCCTCTATATATGCCATTTATTGACTATAAGAAGGCATTTGACCTGCTCAGAACTCTACCTGCAACCACCTCATTACTAACAATAGGAATACCATCTTGCTATACCGAACTGATCCAGAATATATACGAATATGCCACAGCAACCATCAAAATAGACGAATACTCAGAAAAATTGCCAATGAGAGGCGTTAGACAGGGAAACCCGTTTTGCCCAAAACTGTTCAGCTGCTTTGGAGTATATGTTCCAGAAACTGGACTGGAGCGAGAAAGGAATCAAGATAAATGGCCGCTACCTTTAAAACTTCAGGTTCGCTGACGATATAGTCCTGTCCTCCCACGATGCTACCGATCTTCAAGAACGCATCAACTTTAATAGATTCTTTGTAATTGGACTGTCAATTTTAACTATTTTTCTAATTTCTGACAAATTCGAAATAAGACTCCTTTTGTTATTATAACTTTAAATTTATATTTTTTGTTTATCGCACATACTTACGATATTATAATATATTTATTAATGTATATGAAGCGAAAACGTACTAAAAATACATAAAAATCTCAATTTAAAGGCTTTATTACACAATTATATGTGTAATATAATTATCAATGTTGATCGGAATCATGATACGATTCAATTCCCACGTTCGATTTTCGTCGGCGATTATTTCAAAATATTTAAAAGTTGTGGATTGTATCCATTTGATGGGGATGCTATACTTAGATTACTATAAATTTGTAGAGTTTGTTTCTGATAACTAAAATATAATTAAAAATGTAATTAAAAAATACTACATATTCTTATGAAAATATCACCTACGTGAAAGAAACACATTAGACATTAGACTTATTAAGTGAAGTAGCAGCTCGTTTTCATGAGGAAGTTCTCAATCAGTTAGATACGAAAAATTTTAAAATGATTCTTCATTCAATAGTAAAAATAGTAATTTCATTTTCTTTAAGTAGTTTCAAAGAATTGACCTGATGTAACATCGGAAGATATCAGGGCCCTGAATTTCATGAAAAAAAGACTTACATCATAAAGGAGAGAAAGACTGTTGAGTTCATAGAAAATGTGTCAAAAAATTTTATAATGATTGTTTTAATCCCTAATATCTTTTCCTGATTTTATATCGTGTAAGTTACCGTATATTTGAATGAATTTTTGTGTTATTTCTTTCGCATATTTTTATGCCGTCACTGTCGATATAAATATATTCTAATAAATACTGAATTGTTATTCGAATTGTAGTTTTTCTACTGATTTAAACTGTGTTTTGTAAAAAAAAGTAAATTTTAGTAGGTGAGAATGGCTGGTCGGAATCAGGATCCTCAGTGGTCGAATATAGGAATAGTTCTTGTCAGCCGGGTGGTAAACGGTGCTTTCGGTTTATTTCCAATCGTTACCGTATAATATCAAATCTGTATTCTTATATTTTCATTTGTATTCTTAAATTTTTATTGTGACTTGTCCTATACATTATTTATTGTCAGAAAGGATCAAATAAAGATTATTATTATTATTATTATCATTCTGTAGTTCTCGTGCTATATTATCGCACTTATATATATTCAATATCAAAGTATACTATAACTTTCTTTATTTTTATATCTTTATAATTATTTTTCGATAATTTTTTGACAAATTATTCAAAAGAACATTATAACAGAGATGGCTATGTGAAACATGAACAATGTGATGTATCTATTATCCTTCTAGGGATAAATGTTAGAAAATATTGAAATCGATGCCTACATTTATTGAAAGTTTAAGACAGTTACCGTTTCGTACTACAAGGTACTCATCAGTTACGCCACGTTCAACAAATGAAAGGCAACTACTTCAATTCTCACTTACCCTCCTATTGATTGTAAGACAGAAATAGAGTAAGTCGTATGCATATATAATGCATAGATTAATGTACATCTCAAATCTTAGGAATCAATGAAAGGCACATGAATACATCTGACATTGAAAGTTCCACAAATCCTTATTAATTAAGGTACATTTTACAACTTCTTTGAAGTAAACAAATTGTAGTAAATTCCGTTCATGTTTTGAGAAATGACAACAAGCGTTTCTACAACTGCAACCTAGATGGACCATTACTTCATCAAATTAAATGAAATTTTTCAAAAAACTAGAGTTGTAAAATGTAATATATTAATTGATAAGGACGTGTGAAACTTTCAATGCCAGATGTATTCATGTGATTTTCATTGATTCCTAAGATTTGAGTAGTACATTTATCCCTAGAAGGATAATGGAGACATCGCATTGTTCACGTTTCACATAGCCAGCTCTCCTATCATGTTTTTTTGAATAATTTCGAAAAACTATCAAAAGAAATTCAATAAGTGGAAAACTGTGGGAAGTTACGAAGTTTGCTGGGTTTACCTAACTTTGTAACGCCCCACAGTTTTCCACTTGTTGAATTGAAAATAATCAAATGATGAAAATATATGTACAAATCTAAGATTATATCAATTCATAATAATTTGTTTTTAACTTCTAAGGTAGTTGAAAACTTGGTAACATCAAGTAACTTATATTCCTAATGGTAAACCAACAATTAATTACATAAAAATTAATTATATCAAGTGATTAACAACTTATTTATCAAATTTAAAATAAAATCTGAAGAAAATTTGTGAGAAAATTGAATCTGAATAAATTAATTTCCATAGTTACCTTCAACTTTCAAAATTGCAAATTCAACATCATTCCACACAAAAGGCCTGTCACAAACAAAGGACTTAATATACCTATTTGCACTAGGATCCTGAGGACTTTTCTTTGATGTGAAGTTGTGGAAATTTTTAGTGCCTACAAACATTTTAAGCACTCTATTAACATTATCAAATGTTTCATTATCTACTCGGTAACCATTTTGTTCTACTGTAGCATCTTTATCTGCAAATGACACTGTAGGTAATGTATAACTATAAGTCCGTCCACTACAATTTGTCTTCGAATTGAATCCTTTTGTCACCTTTTTAACTCCAAATACTCTGATAACCTCGGGCAATTCTTTATTAATTGCATCGATGTCAACTTTCTCACCTGTAATTAAAAATTTGTATTATTCCAATTAATTGGAAGAATAGTCCATATATTACTTAGTTTTAAAGAAACAACCTGCCTTACTGCTGAAACACCTTTATCTGTTCTAGCTGCTCTTTGAAATTGCATATTTTGCACAACATTAAAGCTCTCCTCTGTTATTACATTCACTTTAAATAAAGCTTTCAATAATTCTTCCTCAATGGTCTGCATTTTTGGATTTCTACATGCAAATAAGATTATCATTATATTGAAAAGTGAATGTAATATCATTAATTTACCTTTGCATCCCATAATAATCTACACCACAATAACCTAAAAGCATTGCAAATTTTTTTCTTTTTATTTTTTCTCCTACATTATTACTATCTCCACTAGTTGTGTTAATTTTTAGTTTTTTCGCATCGTCTGACTTTCTGTCTTGCCATTGCCTCTTTTTAGTCTTACCATTGTATCTAATCTTGGTTTGGGGCTCCATATGAATTAAACCTATGGATGCTATAAAAATAGGAGACCCAAAAAAAGAAAAACATTATATCAAATGCATACCATATAAGATAATGTACTTACAAAAAAAAGGTTTATAATGCGAAATTAAAATATTTTTGAAAATTTTAGTGAGCATAACCTAAAAATATAAAACTGTTGACACTTTCAACTTGAAAGGATATGTCAATACCAACTGCATAGACCACAAAGTCACTAGTCACCACAGAATATAATAGTTTCGATCTGTGGTAGTCACAGATCTCAGTGGTAGGCTCAGTTTACATTGTCTCCAAATATTAGCATTAAGGGTACTCCAAATGCATTGCGTCAATAGACGGCGATACCGATATCGTTTTGGAATTGTATATTATCCGAATATGGAAGTATCATACAGTTTATATAAAACTTAACAGAAGAAGTGTTTATACAGTTTACTTGAATCTAAAAAATATTTCTAGAAGAGTTTATTACAGACCAGTCTTCATAGAAGAGTCATTTAATTAGCTAGATTTCTATAGTAATCTATAGCACACAGCCTAACTCATACATAAATAATGTTAAGATGTCTATCACAGTACATACCAAATTTTTCTGTGATGTCTATAGTAACATGATATACGCGTGAGGTCGGGTTCAAGTCAGACGACAGTCGACATCACTTGAACGATTTTGCCCAAAATTCAAGAAAAATAGAACCATAAGATTTCTAAATAAATTTTCCAATTTATAATTCATTAAATCATTGAAATTCAATTCATTGAATCGAAGTCAATTGATTCAATTGTCAATTGTTCAAATGTTTTTCTGTTAATTTATACCGCTTTTTATATTTAAATTATTCAAAAAATCAGTCAAACTGATAATCTATAGATGCTATCTACAGATAATATATAAGTGTATCATATCACAGCTCTATTTTACATACATAAGTAAAGTGAGGATATTACTGTATTTTCCGATAAAACTTAATGGATTCAATAAACCTGAGTATCGGTCTGTTAACGGTGGAACATAAATAGTTCATTTAAGGTTAGTTAGAGGTACATATACAGTCGGGCCTGTATGACATCAATTCAGCATATTCGAAGTCGTTTTTTGTAAATAGTTACACTGATGATTGCCTAGATTGTAATAAACCTCAATTTACGACCATTAATTACGGCCTAAGAACATACGAAATCTACATAACATTCACAGAAACTTCCATTCACTGTATGTTCTGTGATTACTGCAGTGGAGCCGTTTTTAACTGAAAAAAAAATGTTAAAACTTAGCATTCATCATGTGAACAGAAGAATTGCTTTTTAATACAGTATTTTTACAATATTTTCAAGTATTCAAAACTTTCTTTATTTTTACGAGGTTCATTCAAATTTATAATATACTGAGTTGATAAAATGTGTATTTTATCAACTCAGGATATTATAAATTTGAATGAACTTGAATGCAGAAAAAAAGAACTGTATAAATTGTTGGTTTAACCTTGCTCACACATTTCAGTAGAAACATTCTGTTATTTCTGAATTTATCATTTCATTTGAATCGAAAATTTCTTTCAATTTTTGATGGGAGTTGTTTTTATCAAAGCAAACATTAACGGTTTATTTTTTCTACGAAAAAATTCCGACCACGTTTACCAAGTTTGCTTATAGTATTTGAATTTGAGAGGTTAAATGGTAGCCAGTTTATGCTTAAACCTATTTAGTTCAAAATTACAGCTTTATAACCATTCCCTATCACTTTATTGAAATTGGAGCGAATGTAATATTCGAAATGAAACAATTGAAAAAACCTTAAATTAACAACACGTCATTTATTATGAATGAATCCTGTCAGTAAAGAGACATTTTGGTCTTCAATGAAGTGTCTTCAACAATTTCGGATTAAAGAAAAATGGCCCCTCATTTACGTGTGACGTACTTTATGGATGACCCCTTTCTAAAATATTTATTTTCCTCTTCAGGGCTAAAATAGTACAATATTAACAGTTTTCATAACAAGGCACTATTAAAAAATTTTTTACAATTACAATGAAGTAAGCCCGAAAATACATTTGTTTCTTGAATTTTGAAAATAAGTACGAGTCTTCCCAAATGCATTGGGTTCGAATATTATTGCATTCTACGTGTTTAGTAGTTGAAGGAAGCAACGACACTAACTGTATTTCTCAATTCCCCTTTTCAAGTGGATTGTTTCCAGATGTTTCCAAGTGCGTTGGAAAACTTCCTTAAACTGCATGACGTTGGCCGAAGTTTTACAAATACACAGAATAAATTCATTCTCTTTTCGTTGATCATAATAATTATAAAAATTCTTTAAAACTATTTATTTTCAGTTCAATCAAATTTGAAATGTTATTTTGACTGTAATCCTAGAGACTTTTTTTTGCTGTGGAATTTATTTACCAATAAACTTTCGAAATTAAAAGAATGTTTTTTTCAGAACTAGGAGAGGTTGTTATATTCATGTGCCAAAAATTAAAAAAATTTCTGTGAAAAACATGTTCATTATGTATGGGTTTAGCAGAGTATATCTTTGTGCCATTAAAAATAACATGAATACATTGCGACAATATATACTAGAAATATTATGAATACTATGATAAGAATATTAGTTGATAATATTTAAAATTTGTAATATGCCTTGATAACTGAACTGTTGATTGACATAATAATAAATATAAAAACATCAAAACAAATACTAGAAATTCAAACTTTAGAGAGTAATAACATCAATCCAAAAGCAATTATTTAAAAAATAATTTATATTCTGATGATCGTATCCGTTAATAAGGCACGAATATATGCGGTTTGACAACGTCTATTGAAAATTAAAAAATTAAATTTGTGCTGGGCTTGTAGCGGTAGGCATAAAAACGAATACTAGTAGGTTAAAATTTGTTATAAGCTAATACCTAACCATATTTTATTTCCTTGTTATATTTTATTGAAATAGTGTTCAATTGTTAATTATACTATATAAAAATACGATAATTTTTTTACGATAAGATATGTTTAAAATGACTGTTAACTTGGGAAAATTTTTCCATAGAGCAGCACTTAATCAGTCTTTTAGAAACGGAGATAAAATAATCCCTCATGGCTCTGTCTCAGGTATTTATGAAATTTGAAGTAGAATATACCAATATAGGCTATATAGTTCGAAAGAAAGTATTTAACGTTTCTCACTTAGAATTATCTAGTTAAGGCATTAGAAAGCCAAATATTAAATTATATTTCTTTCAGTTCTTGATATTGGATTTAAAAGGACTCTATTTTCAAAGGAAAGTATGGGTATAGATGCCTTTGAGCAACAAAGAGAAAGAACTAAAATACAACTTTCTAATTTAGAAGAAAAATTTAAAACCAGAATGCAGGAATATGTTAATGATGAACATAATATGATTTTTAGTGAAGACTTAAAAAATATGGTTCATTTAGCAAATAATGATCAGGAAGTAAGCTTAGTCGTATCTATGATAGAAAGGTTAGACAAGTTTTTTATTTTGGGGCTTTCAATTCTGAAAATAATGTTTGTTATAAAGTAAGTCACTATGTTGACTAGTTAACACTGAGTTTAGTTCATAAAACTTATTCAGCACATGGCATAAAACATTCATTCTACACTTCTTCTCATATCTTTCAATAAAGAAGTGGTATTTTCTGATGGCTGATAGTCAATAATGTAAGTTACAGTATATTTAGTTGAATTATCTGATTTTTGGTTGATACCTATTGCTGTCGCTATCTCAATTGTTTGTGCACCTGAAATAATTTCTGACAATATATGCTGTCTTCACTGATTCAGTGAGGGACCATTCCTAATAACACAATTCTTAGACAGGAGGCGCATTGTTTTATGTTACGTACTGTTATATGGTGTAAAGGTGTTATGTGTTAAGTAACTCATAACATCGAGCAACACATTGTGAAAAAAAAAACGTTTCATACTCTCGTATCCCATCTACTCTTAAGGAATTAATGATATACCTAATATAATTGTACATAATATATTATAAGAGAATCAATCTGTTGTCCATTTTGGTTATGGTTTTTTCAACAGAATTTTGAATAAACGCTTGTATGTTGTCAAAAGAGGAGATTTGTTCAATGCTTAAATGAAAAGTTACATAATATAATACTATGACTGTAGGCAGTCGATTTGATGTCTACATAGCGTGACTTGGTAAGAGAGAGGGTCCAGGGTTTAGTCTGAAGTTTTTGGGAACACATTTAAAAATTCTCAGCATTATTTTTTATTCTTATTCATAGTGTTTTTCATTTATTTTCTATCTAAAATCAATCTTGTTACCTAGAAATTGCTATTTCTAGATTCTATATTGGCAGTTCAAATTCATGAATTGTTTGTTCAATTCCATTTAAGATAAAATATTACAGTTTAAGATACAAAAATTTTATCACTTAACCTAAAATCTAACAATGTTTTTTGAAATTTGGTTTTTAGTTTAATAGTACATTTTTAGAAATGCAAGTTTTTTTATTTTAATTGCTTTAAATGATTAAAATCTTCATGTAAGAAGTGTAACTTCTGTATCAGGCTTTTTGAAGATTTATAACTTTTATCTCCCAAATATGAATAGAAAATTGATTTGAAATGTTCTATTTTTGTTGCCAAAATCTTGGAATTGAAAAATGCAGTCTGGATTGAATCCCCTATCTAGGTATTACTCCTGCCTTAGCCTTCATATGTGAAATTGCTTATGCATATTTAATATGCTTAAGTGATGAAAAATTGATATTATTGTTTTATGTATTTTCTCTTTTCTCTATCACAGGTTTAATAAGCAAAATAAGCAACTTCGGTTTGGAAATTTCAAGTTTGGTACTATTGTGATGAGATTGTTTCACATCCTCAATAAACCAGATGTAGCAATAGAGGTGAAAAAAGTATTATTTGTGTGATAAATAAATTGAAACTCATTATTTTCAGTGTTTCCGAAAAGAAGAATCCTCAGATTTTTTTAATCAATTGATGACATTTCAAATATATTTAGATTTACTTTTTGAAAATCAAATGTATAAGGAAATTTTACAAGAGTTTGAAAGCATATTAAATCGTCAAATTGAAGGAGCAATGTTTCCAAGGAATTCAGTTGTATTAGTTTTTGCAGCTTGTTATAAACTGGTAAGCTTTAAATTGGGAAAGTTCAATACTGAATTTTGTTACAGAATCCCTTTTTTTGTTATATTAAGACATATATGTAATATATTATATATATATATATATATATATATATATATATATATATATATATATATATATATATATATATATATATATATATAAATGAATTTTTTTGTGCTTATGGCACTGAATGAAATATTTAAGAAAATGAACACTAGAACATTCATTTCAAAAATTCAATTTAATCAAGAGTGTACACGTTCACATATCTATTTCTACTAGATTATAACATTCTCTTGATTAATTTGAAATTTTTCAAATGAAATTTCATATATATATATATATATATATATATATATATATATATATATATATATATATATATATATATATATATATTATTATTATTATTATTATTCATATTACGATTGTTCCCTATGAGGAGAGCGACTGAACTTGAATTCGCAATTATTAGGACTTTTGCTTCATCTTTGCTTCCAAAAACGCTCCATCCTCTCTGAATGCTCTTTCTTCCGTTCATCTGTCCATTTTACTCCAGGTTGGCGATTTGACTTGCTCAAACTTCACATGTGCGATTTTATATCGACATTCAGTGCGATCTTCGAGATTTTTTATATTGATCTGTTGGAGATCCTTTTGGACTTCTTTTAGCCACTCTGTTCCGCATTTACTATTCATACTTATATCGAGTAGGTTCTTCGGTATTCTGGACTGTTTCATTCTGTAGACATCTGCATAGAACTTTGCTCGTCTTTTCTGATTTCTTCCGTTATCGTATTTGTCTTTTGATACAGTTCACTCTGAGGTCTTTTCATCCAAATGCCGCTTCTATTGATTGGCCCGTAAATCTTTCTGAGAATTTTTCGTTCTTGTTTTTCTATTTCTCTAATTCTTGTATGATCGTCAATAACCATTGTTTCAGATGCGTAGATTACTTCTGGAAGAATCGTTGTGTTATAATGCCTCAATTTGGCTCCTCTCGAGGAGGACTGTATAACTTCCCTTCTATTTTCTTTTTTGATACCCACTTGTATGCCCTTTACGTGAAGTTCCTATTCCCTAATTATCTTTTCTAAAACAATATTGAAAAGGATTGGCGAAAGTCCGTCCCCCTACCGCACACCGGTTTTGATTTCGAAGGAATCTGATACTTCGCCCATTAATTTTACCTTGGAAGTTGTACCTGTAAGTGTCTGTTCTATAATTTTTCGGGTCTTTCGATCGATTCCAAATTCTTTCATGATTTCAAAAAGGATTTCGCGGTCTACCGAATCATATGCTTTCTTGAAGTCAATGAATGTGAACACTGTATTTCTACATTTCCTCATCTGTAATATCTTCTTCAAAGTCCAGATCTGTTCAGCACATGATCGGCCTTTTCTGAATCCAGCTTGATATTTCCCAATTAGTGGATCCGCTTGTTGTTCTACTCTGTTCAGGAGTGCTTTGGAAAAAATTTTTTACGCAACCGGGAGTAAGGAAATTCCCCTGTAATTATTGATATCCATTTTGTCCCCCTTTTTGTGCAATGGATGTATCAACGCGCATTTCCAATCCTGTTCCGTTCACCAGTTTTCTGATATTAAATGATGAAGTTTTTGCGCCAAAGTAGTATCGTTGAGTTTCCAGAGTTCCGCAATAATTTCATCTTCTCCTGCTGCTTTGTTGTTTTTGAGTTGCTTGATACGAGCATTCTTCCATCCAGGGGCTGGCTTGCGAGTCTAGATGCGTAAAACTCGAGAAGTCGAACTTAAGTTTTTCTTGGGGTGGATTGTAGTTGAGAAGGGCGCTGAAGTATTCGGCTATTATTTTGCAGTTATTTTTTGTTAGTTTCCTTCGAGCCATCGGATTTTTTGAAACAAAGACTGGGCGCTTGGTATCCTCGCAAGTTTTCTCTGAAAGTTTTGTAAAAATCTCTAGTATTATTATTGGTGAAATCCTTCTGTATTTCGTGACACCTATTATTATCCTATCTCCGTTATTCTCTTCTAATTATTTTGGAGGCCTGTTTTTGAGTTATAAGGAAATTCTCCCAGTTTTCCTCATTTTTATGGCCGTTAAATTTTTTCATTGCAGTTATTCTCTTGTCGACTGCTTGGTCGCAAATTACTTTCCACCAGAGGTGTTTCCTGGTGCGAAGAGGTTGCCCTAGTGTAATGGCTTTCTGAATATTCGTTGTAAGGATTTCCCAATTCGACGATTCTTCCTGATTGATTTGTGCAATGATTCTTTCCTTGTGAAGTTTCAGATATTTGGGATCCGACCTAACTTTTTTGGATGTAAATTTTTCATTTCTATTGGGTTGAAATTTTGTTTTTATTTGGAGGAGATAGTGATCCGAATCAAAGACGCCTTTGCGAGTTCTGACATTCAAAATTTCCTTTGCGTTGTTCTTGGAAATTGCGACATGATCAATTTGATATTCACCCTGCTTGAGACTGGGCGATCTCCTAGTAGTTAGCTTATGTGCAGGTTTTTGAAATTAAGTACTCATGATTTTGAGTTCGAAACAGATTTTGAGTTCCTACAGATTGCGATTAACCTTTCACCGTTCTTGTTTGTACGTTTGTGTTTGGTATGGGAACTCGTATTATCTCTGAATTTCCTTTCTTTACCTAGCTGTGCGTTAAAATCTCCTAGCAATATTTTCACGTGGTGTTTGGGTATTTTCTTGGTTGTTTCTTCCAATTTTTCCCAAAAATCTTGTACGCTTTCCGGAACGGTTTTGTTGTGGTGATTAATGGGAGCGTGCACGTTGATTAGAGTGTTAGCTTTATTAGCCGATTCAATAGAAAGCAACGACACTCTCTCGTTGGGGAATGTGAAATTAATAACCGACTCGAGTATGGAATTGTGTATCGCGAATCCGGTACCTAAAAGCAGTAATTTATCCTTTACTTTCACGGCAGGTTTCCCCCTGTAGATTCTGAAACTGTCGTTATCGAAAGGATTCTCGTCCATGAATCGTGTTTCTTGGAAAGCGGTGATTTTCAGATTGAACTTTCTCATGGTGTTGGTGAGCTGCTTCAGTTTACCTGTTTTAGCGAGTCTTTCGACTGGTGCCTACGGTACTGATATTTTGATCTTCTTTTCCATCACGCGTTCAAGCTGAACTGAGCTTTGTGGTGGTCTCAGTGGAGACCACAGAGCTTACGACTCGATTTTTGAGTTCGAGATATATATAATATATCGAGATAATAATATCGATATATATATATATATATATATATATATATATATATATATATATATATATATATATATATATATATATATATATATATATATATATATATATATATATATATATATATATATATATATATATATATATATATATATAATATATATTTGAAATTCTTTATTTTATTTGTGTTCTTTTAGAATACTAATGAAAGTTTAGAGTATGCTTTCAAAGTTTGGAAAAAATTGGAGGTGTCTGGCTACTATGCTTCTAGGCGTGCAGTGACATATTGTGCAGCTCTTGCTTTGAAGCAAGGAAAGTTGAACGAAGCTCTAGAAATAGTATCAACTGCCAGAAATCAGAGTTACACTACAGTCAGAAATATCAAGGTAATTAATTATCCACCTTTTATGAATTATGCAAATGAATAGACATAAAAAAAACTAATTTTCCACAAGGTGTTAGAGGATTTTTGAAGCTTGTAAAAATTATGTCAACTTTATATACTTGCTTTCCAAACACGCTTATGAACTAAAATATGGAATAATCTGAATTATAATAGGTATTAAAGAATTTTTGATAATTCTACCTTATTTGTCTTTATGTTGATAGTGTTCATTTAGTAGACAAATATGTCCATTGTGTTGAAGTAATTTAATAGTTGTAAATGAATTATTTCAAATTTTGGGGTAGAAACCTTCAATAATCTCTTGTACTTCAGTTGTCTAAAATATTTCAATGATAAAATTTCTATATATATATATATATATATATACTTTTGACGAATAGGAAGGTATATCATCCCATTTACAAAAAATTCTTACAATTTCAAATTTCAAAGACAAAAAATTGCTATCACAATACAATAGAGTTTCAAAGACATTTTTTTCACAAAAAGAATATTATCACTTTCATTTTTACCTTTTCACCTTAAGTTTTCAATTTGTTTTAGGCTTTAGTGTTGACTAAACTAGGTCGACTTGAAGATGTCATTGTCTTGTTGAAGAGTGTATTATCGCAAGATATGCAAGGTTCAGAAACCCATACTTTCAATTCAGATGTGTTTGAGGAAATTAAAAAAAGTTTCCAAGAAGCAGAAAATAGTGAATTAAGTGTTGATTTCAATAGAATTGAACAACTTTTCCAGAAACAGGGACATATATCGAATAAAGTGAGTTTTGGAAAGTCGATATAATGTTTGGAATATGTGCAATTTCTTCAACAGCAGCTACAAAAAAGTTTTTTGTGCTCTGTTGTGTTTCTCAAATTAAATAGTTAAGTTACTTCAAATACTTTTATGTATTGAATATTATGCCAATAATATATGCAAATTTCTTAATATAGATTGGTTATATTATGGCTGAGGATACAATTCCAATAATGTTTTCTACTATGGGATTTATCATATGTATTCTGGATCATAATGTTGATGTATCGTAATATTTTGTATTTATATTTTTTCCATTAACGTTATAAACTATATTATGACTGCATTTCATAATATGTATAAATTGAATAAATAAATATATACTCCTTTTTAGACCCTAGATGAGCAACTTTTTACTGAAATTCGGATCCCTTTCATAAACAAGCAACAAGGAAATATCAATCACAATAGGCAAAGAAATACTTATGGCTTTAGAAATTCAAATCAAAACTACATCAGAGGAGCTCCACAAAGGCCAGGATTAGAAGATTTAGTATAAGTGACTTTTATTTTTATCAGAATTGTAATAAAATAGATTAAGTTACATTAATATTTAAAATGTTTTCTTTGTTAAACACAAAAAAACACAAGCTTGATTTATATATATATATATATATATATATATATATATATATATATATATATATATATATATATATATATATATATATATATATATATATATATATATATAAATGGATTATTATTTTTTCCAGGTATTCGGTCTGTATGGAACCAAAAAGATTTAACTCATGTATTCTGAATTTAAACCTGTATATTTTGTTGTCGTTTGACAACTTCATCATCAGTATGCAGCTAAAATACAAAAATCATCACATCATGACCACTAAAACAAACGAACTTACAATGAGAGTTCTTTAAAAAATTGGGATTCATTAAAATTCACTAAAAATAACAAAGTAAATAAAATTATGAGATGAGTCAGAGGAAGAAAAAAAACAAATGCTACTTTTCAATCAATCGATCGTACATGAATGAAGCGGTCTTATTTAAGTACACATTCAGCGATCAGATGGTTATGATTATTCTCTCTTTATGTTTTTCCCCTTTTTCCAGGTGGAATTGTTACCAGGTGCGAAAATTACAAATTTAGATATTTCAAAATCCGACAATAAATAGTACTCAATTTATCATAATTACAAGCCCATTGGTTCTATAGTTTAACTGGCGTTAAACTGTAGGTCCACTAAATTTTAAAAAATATTCATTTCGTCGCGCCAGAATGTTACGTCATATTACATTAAATATGAAAAGTATACTCCACTATCTCAGAGCAATGAAAGAGGACCTGTGGAGTTCCAACGACGCAGAACTCGCGCGCATCTTAGGAATCGTGAAGAGACACGGATGCCAAAGTCCAGGTCCGGGAGCGGATCGGACCTGAATGTAATTATGAATCGACTGACCTAGTTCACTCCTTTCGAATCCAGATCCGCTTTTTGCGACTAGGAGCTACATAAGCCTATTCATGTGCACGTGCATTATGAAAAATGCGCAATAAGAGACGGCAATTTGATAAGCTTCAAATAATTAAATTGTCCGGGCATTATACATATGTCCATCACAATTAAACTAATTAGACTCATTACTTGAATCACTTGTCAAGACCTTCTACAGATCAATCATTTGGATCTCGGACTCTTAAATTGTCAGAAATTCCAGCTATCCGATATTTCGCGTTTGTTAACTGACATGGAATTCTCGCAGACCTCTTGGTAAAACATGATTAAATATCAATTTGAACACTTGGGTTAATATTCCAGGAATGCATTTAAAAATAATTAAAAAAATTAATAATGTTGAGTCAACAGGTTTCGAGCGGTCAGCCCATTATCAAGACTGACTCAGTTTTGAGTGTTCAACACTGAGTCAGTTTTCAAGAGTTCAATTTGAATTGATAATAGCGTTCAATGTTTCCGGCGGCTCCTTGATGTGAATTCATTTAAGAAATTAATATGGTAAGGGATTGTGACGTATGTTGCAAAATAACGACGTCTTCTTCGGACAGTCTGAATCAAATTACCTAGTGAACACGTCGCAATAATCATAATGATCAGGCAATGTGCAGAAAAAAAAAGTTTGGATAATAATTAATCCCTTGTTCCGACATTATATATATATATATATATATATATATATATATATATATATATATATATATATATATATATATATATATATATATATATATATATATATATATATATATATATAATATATATATATATATATATATATATAATATATATATAAATATATATATATATATATATATATATATACTAGCAGACCCGGCGAACTCCGTTTCGCCACCAGATGGCTTCGTTTTATGTAACATTTCGTTTGGTGATTAAAAGTTTTATATTTGAAAAGGAAAAATTTTATTTCGTTTCTCAACAGTAATGAATTCATTTCGATTACAAAAATGAAGTGTTATTTAGTTGAACGTCTCTAAGTAAATGAAAGTGAATCAAAAGTAAATACTGAATTATATCCGTGTCCGCAAATTATCCATTTCATTGAAGTAACCACATTTTTTGTTTTTTGGTCTGATGTTAACACAAACAAAGCGGATGGTTTCCCAACTCGTGAACACGCAACGTATAACTGCCCATGTGAAAAACAATGATTTTCTAAATTTATCCCGCAAACACTAAGCGATTGGCCTTGCGACTTGTTCATTGTCATTGCGAACGCAAGGCGACCTGGAAATTGCAATCGTTTGAAGTCAAACGGAAGATCAGTCGGAATCATTGGTATTCGAGGAATACATACATTTTCACTTGCGTACTTTCCGTTAATAATGGTTGCCTCAATCAAATTCGGCATGTCTTTTAACCGAAAGTCGAGTACCGTTGCAAAGTCGCGGTGGATTCAAATTACGCAATATCATAATAACTGTACCATCTTTGAGTTGCAAGTTATGTGCTGGAAATCCTGGTAACTCCAGAGAGTTCAAAAACTCCGTTGGATAATTTACTACATCATCGGGATTTGTTATGGAATCAGCGGATTTGTATGTCACCAAATCGCCTGCAATTTTTGATTGAATGGTGAAATTCAGTGCGTGTATATCATTATTCTTTGCTGCAAGAATTGTTCGTTGACTTAACTAAGCATAATTCTGATAATTCTCACTAATGTTTGGAAAACATCTTCAATAAAAGCTAATTGAGAGTCTACAAATCGGCAAAAGTTGTTGGTAAGAGTAATTTATCCAGATGTCGCATCAACTGGGACTTTTCAATTTCCAACAGCTAATAATTGTTTGGAAAATTGTGCAGCACTTTGATCATTTTGAAGTTGAATTCTCATATTAGTGGTTATAATAACGGTAACATATAAAGGTGATGCCATCAGGCAAGCATTCAATTCATCTGCAGGCGTTCCACGGGGAATTACTGGCAACGTCTGCCTGAAATCGCCTGCCAACAATATCATCAAGCCGCCAAAGAAATAAACAGCTATAAAAAATAAGGGTTGATCGTAGAAGGGTGAAAATTTAGTATTGTATGTATTTTTGTATGTTGTATCATAAAAAAATAAAAACTGAAAATTTTGTCTAAAAAATAAAAAACAAAATTCAGGGGTGGACTACCCCTAACATTTAGGGGGATGAAAAATAGATGTTGGCCGATTCTCAGACCTACTCAATACGCTCACAAAATTTTATGAGAATCGCTCAAGCCGTTTCGGAGGAGTATGGAAACGAAAACTGTGACACGAGAATTTTATATATAAGATATATATATATATATATATATATATTTCTTGAAATTGATTTATTGCCTGTTTGAGGTATTTATTTTGAAAGTTTTTAGCATTAACAGGCTTTTTTAATATGAAAAAGTTTATTTCTGTTGACGTTTCGTTGTTATATTACAACTTTGTCAAAACTTTAAAAGTTTTGACAAAGTTGTAATATAACAACGAAACGTCAACAGAAATAAACTTTTTCATATTAAAAAGCCTGTTAATGCTAAAAACTTTCAAAATATATATATATATATATATATATATATATATATATATATATATATATATATATATATATATCTTCTTTCATTCAAATCACAACATTAACATAAAAATAAATTTTATAAGAGAAATGAAAAACAGAGTTAATAAAATCTGTCATGACACTTTCAGAACAGAGGGATTGAGAAATTTACAAGAAATACTTGTACAAAATTCTTACCCCGTCAGCATGATCAAAAAGCTGTTATATGACTCAAGTGATACGAATAAAAATAATAAGTCCGAAGAGAGGAAGAAGAGAACAAAAATTATTATGCATCCATACCAAATATAAAAAACTTAACAAAAAAAATAAAAAATATATTCAAAGTCGAAAATGTAAAGATTACAGCATACAATCAGAAAACAGTAAAAGGATTATATAGTACACTCAAAGATCAAGTTCCAAAACCATTAAAAAGTGAAATAATATATAAAATAAATTGCAAAGACTGTGATGGAGTATATATAGGACAGACATCACAATGGTTAAAAAATAGGATAGCTCACCATAAATCAGATATAAAAAATGGAAAAGATAGATGTGCCCTAGTAACACATACAACAAAATTAGACCATAGAGCAAACTATGACGATGTACAAATCCTAAAAACTGAACGCAATTATCATAAAAGACTTATACATGAGATGATAGAAATAAGAAAAGATGAAAAATCTATAAATAGAAAAAATGACACACAAAACTTGAGTAACATATTGTATTGTAAACGTATAAGTATTAAGTAGAAAGTGGACTGTATTTGTAATTTGAAGGAGAAGCTAATTCGTAAACCAACGTACTGAGAATATATATGTTTTAATGTAAAGTAATATAATGAATAAAACAAAGTAAAGTAATCAATCAATGTAATGCATATACATACGACACTCCACTTACCCCGGGGTAGTCCAGGAAAGGGATAGAGACTTGCAAGGCAACTAGGACGATGTGGAATTGTCCTTCAGAGTCACTTGCCGTAATAAGTCTGTAAGGCACTATGTATTTTGTAGTAAAAAATGTACGTATTGAATTAATAGTATTCACAATCAAATATCCGTCACTCACGACGTCGTGTACCAGAATGTCTCTCTTATTTTCGGTTTCATCACATCTGGTCAAAAGGAGGTATTCAGGATGGTCGTATGGTAAACAATGGAACGGTTTAAGTATAATGCGTATGCATGATTTAATGTAATAAATGAAAATGAAGTAAAATAAGATACTATATTCCGTCCATCATCAACTAGCATTCATATTAATTTAGTGAAGACGAACCATACCCCCGACGCTGAGAATGCTGAGCATTCTCTGAAAGCAAATGAGTAGTGGAGAAACAGAGTGGAACCGAAAATTATTGACTTAAATTTAAGAAAATAAAGTAAACAAATATATAAGTAAAATAGAAAATATAGTAAATATTAAAATTATTATGAGTGGAAAATTGATTCTGAGTATATGATTTTAAATTGAAGTATTTTAAGTAACCGAAAACTAAGTAAAATTAATGTAATATAAATATTTCCAATTTGGAATTGTAGATGCGTAAGTAAATTAATGAATGATGTAAGTATGTATGTATGTCATGTATGAGATCCTAAGTGTAGAATTATTTTCAAAACGAAATAAATAAAATTAAACGAATTATAAATACAAATTAACAGAGAGGAAGAGGTCAAAGTTTGACTAGAGGTCTTTTAAAAAGACTATTGGATGTTTTGACTGATGCAACTCGTGCGACACCGTCCTTTCCTTGAAATAATTGCACAATCCGCCCTAATGTCCATGTAAGAGGTGGAGAATTCTCCTTTTTTATCAAAACCATGTCACCGATTTTTGCAATGTTACTTTGTGTATTCCATTTTGACCGTTGTTGTAGTGTATGTAGGTATTCTCTACTCCACCTATTCCAAAAATCCCGGTGCAATTTCACAATTAATTGCCATCTACTCAAGCGATTTAGGTTGATATTAGTATAGTCGGGATCTGGCAATGTAACTAATGTTCCAACGTTAGAAAATGTCCCGGTGTTAACGCACTCAGATCATTTGGATCAGTGCTAATGGGACATAGTGGGCGTGAATTTAGAACAGCTTCCACTCTGGCGACCAACGTATTCAACTCTTCGTAGGTAAGAATTTGACATCCAATAACTCTTATAATATGAGACTTGGCACTCTTAATATTAGCCTCCCATATTCCGTCCATATTGGGAGAAGAAGGAGGATTAAAATGCCAACAAATATTTTCTTCAGTAGAAGCATGTTGCATTATCTGCTTTACGTATTTGGATGCAGCAATAAAATTGGTACCGCAGTCAGAATATACGGTGGTACATCTTCCTCTTCGAGATAAAAATCGACGAAATCCCATCAAAAAACATTCTGCCGAAAGATCAGAAAGCAATTCGAGATGCACAGCTTTAGTAGCACAACAGACAAACAAAGCTAAATAGGCTTTCAGTATTTTTGCTCCACGAGTTCTATTCATCGTTATACTAATTGGCCCTGCTAAATCAACCCCCGTATTTACAAAAGGTTTAAGACCGGATACTCGAAATTTCGGAAGATCACCCATGATAGGTTGGAACGATTTTGGACTTGTTTTGAAACACTGATGGCATTTTGAAATTACAGAACGTATTGTTCTTTTAGCAGAATATATCCAAAACATTTGCATTAAATGAAATAGGGTGCTATTAATTCCTGCATGAAGAAAATTATTATGAATATACAAAATGAGTAATTCAGTAAAAACATGTTTTCTTGGTAATAAAATAGGATGTTTCGCATCGTAAGGTAAATTTGAATGCGAAAGTCTTCCCCCGACTCGTATTAAACCTGTTTCATCAATGAATGGACTGAGTTTTCTAAAAGCTTTAGGAATCATACCCTCAGACGACAAGAGTTCTATTTCCCGATGGAAGACGGATTGCTGGACTGTTTTAGAGATTATTTTTAACGCATTATGAAGTTCCGAAAAAGTAATAGCGTTATTAGTATAGACTCTTTCATTTTTTGACTCTAATTGCAAATTAGTAATGAATTGTAGAATATAACAAATAATTCTTAGTATTTTAGGTAGTGAAGAGAATTTGTAAAGTAAGACATTCACGAAATCTTCTTCAGGTACGTACGTAACTAAACATCTTTTTGCACTTTCGTTTATAACTTCATCTTCTATGGAATTATATTCGTAATTGTTCTCTGAATCAATAAATTGAGATGAGGGACCATCCAACCAGAGTCTACAACTCACGAGAGCTGCAGGAGAAATTCCTCGAGTACCAACATCAGCAGGATTATGTTCAGATGAAACATAAAACCATCGTTCGGGAGAGATAGTATCCTGAATGTAAGAAGTACGATTAGTTACAAAATTCTTCCATTTATGAGGTGAAGATTTAATCCAAGTTAGAGCGACCGTAGAATCAGAGAAAGCAAACGTATTAGAAAATTTTATCATATTTTCATATGACTTCGTAATAAAATAAATCAATTTCGAAAGAAGAACAGCAGCACATAATTCTAAAAGCGGTATAGAAAGTTTTTTAATAGGCGCAACTTTTGATTTTGCACATACGAAAAAAGTTTTGGAAGCATTTTCATAATAGATACGTACATATACCACGGCACAATAAGCCAATTCGGAAGAATCACAGAAGCCAATCAAATCGCACCTATGATTTAATATGGAGTCAAAATAACGGGGGATTCTCAACTTAGAAAAATAATGAATTTCTTTTCGAAATTTCGAAAATTTATTACAAATATCATCACCCGGATTACTATCCCATGATTTTCCTTGACACCAAAGCGTTTGAATGAGTATTTTCAAACTTATTATACAGGGTGTCAAATATCCAAGAGGATCAAAAATACGAGCGACACAAGATAATATACTTCTATTAGTGCATGTGGGTGTGATATCTAAATTAGAAAAAGAGAAACAATCAAACGGAGAATTCCAATTTAAACCCAGAATTTTTTGAAACGTACTGTCCAAATTCAAGTTCAAAACCGGAACATTATCAACAGCATGAGTAGCTGGTAGATTCTCCAGAAGTCTCTTATCAATACTCAACCATTTTCGCAATTCAAAACCTCCTTTGCGACATAAAGTAATAATTTCATCGATTTTTGAAAGAGCACCTTCCATGGAATCATCACCACCGGAAATGTCATCCACGTATGTATTATTGAATATTAATTCTCGTGCCATACTCAGTTCAGGATGATCGTTAGATAATTGCTGTAAAGTACGTATAACCAAATAAGGACCACAATTCAAACCAAAAGGAAGAGTTTTGAGTCTGTACTCTTGTAGTTTTTCATGGGGCGAAAATCGCCATAAAATTCGAAGATAATCCCTATGGTCAGAATTAATTTCAATCATTCTATACATTTGTCGTATATCTGCACAAAACACAAATCTATAAATTCGAAAATGAAGTAGTATCGAAATGAGGTTTGATTGCAATTTTGGTCCAGAAAATAAGGCATCGTTAAGTGATATTTTATTGGGATAACAACTACTTCCATCAAACACTATCCGAACAGGAGTAGAAGGCGATTCTTTTCGTAATACGTAAGAACGTGGTAAATAGAATGTATTATTAGTACTGTGTAATTTCGAATCATGAATGATTTCCAAATGATCATTGTTTAAATAGTCTCTAATCGCAGAAGCGTATTTTGAGTACAGATCAGGGTTTTTTCTAAGTTTTGATTCTAAACTATGAAAACGTTGCAACGCTAAATACCTACTGTCCCCAAAATCCGGACAATTGACTTTAAAAGGCAAGGAAACTGAATAGCGACCCGACGTGTTTCTGAATGTAGATTCTTTGTAATAAGTTTCACAGAATTTATTTTCCGGAGATTGACATATGACTGAGGGCACTTCCTCAATCTCCCAAAATTTCCGTAAGTAGTCATTGATATCAGAAATTTCCTTTTCTGCAGAAATCATTAAAAAAGTCTTTATAGAATGAGGTCTGGGAATATTTGTTTTTCCCATTAGTATCCAACCTAGTATAGTATTTATGGCAACAGGTTCACCGGGTGAAGAACCAATTTTACCATTTTGTAATATATATGGAAAAACATCTGCCCCTAATAACAAATCTACAGACCCGGATTTGAAATACTCCGGATCTGCCAATAACAATTGATCGAAAAGTTTCTTAGTGTCCTCAGATAATGTAATTCTGGGCACCGAATCGCAAATTTTATCTATTATGATGGCTTCAATTGGAATGACGGTATCTGCATTATGTATAGAATGCACTTGACATTGAACCGCCGTATTAGCAGAAGTGCGCATATGGTCTAATCCTTGTACAATAATGGACGCATTAAACGGTTTCGAATTAAGGCTTTTAGCTAAGGTTTTAGAAATGAAAGATACCTGAGATCCAGAATCCAGTATAGCCCTGACTATATGAAATTTCCCGAAACTGTCTTGAATTTTCAGTTTAAGGGTAGAAAGTAACACCTGTGCAAACGGAGAATTATTTTTCGAAATTGAACCACTGAAAGATTTAACTTCATTGGACGAGTTACTAGGTAAAGACTCTACGACTTCCGTACGAGGCTCAATTATTTGTTGCTTCGCAACGAAATGTAACAATGTATGATGTGATTTCTTACAGGTACGACATCTCTTATCTGACTAACAATTGATGACTGAATGAGAATCAGCTAGACAATTGATGCATGCATTAAGACTTTTTATAATTTCATAACGTTTATGAGGAGCTTTCGAAATGAAAGCAGGACAATTAAAAATAATATGATCACTTTTACAAAATATGCAACAGTATATCTTATTTTTACTTTTATTAGCAGTATTCATTAAAAATGATGCTTTGTGTATGAACATGTTAGGTTTAGAATTGTGAATAGTTTCATCTTTCGTTTTTGAATTGAGTAGAACAGATTCCACCACTGTACAATGTTTCAGTAATATATCTCGTAATTCTTTATACGTGGGTATTTCTGAAGAGGCATATTCTCTCTCAAAAACTTTTAATGTATCATAGTCTAAACGCTCCATCAACATTTGCATAAGTATAAAATCCCAATTATCTACAGGTAACGTTAACATTTTCAAAGCTGACAAATTTTCATGAAAACAATCCAAAAGATTTCTCAATGATCTATCATTAGTTATTGGACGAAAATGATTGATTTCCTTCCAGTAGGCATTAGCTAACAATCGTTTATTTTCGTATCTAGAAACTAATGAATTATAAGCAATAGGATAATTATCGTCAATGATTGGTAGATTTTTTAGAATATTTGATGGAGGACCTCTTAATACTGAAGTAAGATAATTAAATTTTTCTACATTTGATAAGTTACCATTTTCATGTATCAATGAATTGAAATTTGAAATGAAACTTGGAAATTTTTTAATATCTCCATCGAAAGTAAGTAAATTGATTTTTGGTAATTTAACATTAACATTCGATTTATCAGGGTTGGTAGACAACACAGTAAGTCGATTTTCTTCCGGTAATTCAAATAATTCATAATATATTGTCTCTATATATTGACATTTTTCTTCGAAAAGAGTATAAGTATCTAACTCCGCAGCCAAAGTCATTTCGGTTCCCCCCTGTACAGACAGTATTGAAATTATGGCAGTATGGTGTTTCTCGAAGGAATTTTTCCACTTTTCTAAATTACGGCATCGTATTTTAAAATTGGAAAATAATTCTGGATTTTCTTTAATTATTTCAGCTTGCTGATATAATAAATTGACGCTTGTTATAACCAGTTCGCGCAGAGCTCGTAATCTCAAAACTTTTTCATCGTCACCAGGCATTTCGAAAATTAAACAATATTGCTGATCTATAAATAAATGTAAATAATTCAATGAAAACTAAAAAACCAAAGAATTTAACTTTTTCTAATCCTCGTAGTAATAATACGCCAGATGTTTCGATTCGATTCAATGTACTTGTATTTAGCAATATATCGTAAGTAAGCAGATTCGTATAGAACTTCAAGGTCGATGATGGAGGGAATATATTTTAAATACACATATGTATTCTCAGTATAATGAATATTGAAAAAAAGAAAAACAATATTTGAATCCGGCGCCGAAGGTCCAAAAAAAATGTATTGTAAACGTATAAGTATTAAGTAGAAAGTGGACTGTATTTGTAATTTGAAGGAGAAGCTAATTCGTAAACCAACGTACTGAGAATATATATGTTTTAATGTAAAGTAATATAATGAATAAAACAAAGTAAAGTAATCAATCAATGTAATGCATATACATACGATACTCCACTTACCCCGGGGTAGTCCAGGAAAGGGATAGAGACTTGCAAGGCAACTAGGACGATGTGGAATTGTCCTTCAGAGTCACTTGCCGTAATAAGTCTGTAAGGCACTATGTATTTTGTAGTAAAAAATGTACGTATTGAATTAATAGTATTCACAATCAAATATCCGTCACTCACGACGTCGTGTACCAGAATGTCTCTCTTATTTTCGGTTTCATCACATCTGGTCAAAAGGAGGTATTCAGGATGGTCGTACGGTAAACAATGGAACGGTTTAAGTATAATGCGTATGCATGATTTAATGTAATAAATGAAAATGAAGTAAAATAAGATACTATATTCCGTCCATCATCAACTAGCATTCATATTAATTTAGTGAAGACGAACCACATATATAGCTACTTACTGGATATGGAGAAAGAAAAGAAACATGATAAAAAAGAGAAAGCTTGGTAAAGAGAAAAGAGTACCACTGTAAAATATTGAGTCAATAAACCCTTAAAAATTATTATAAATATATATATATATATATATATATATATATATATATATATATATATATATATATATATATATATACATATACATAAATAACAGAAACCTGGAGAATGAATTCAAAATGTATGTATTTTGCTAAACAAAAAGTACACAACAGTATGCAAATTATGGTTAAACCTTTATAAAATTTTTGAGAAAAATTAGAATATTTAGAAACAAATATCTAAAATAAAATATTTAACTTTCATATGTTATTTCTATTTCACTTTCTATGTCTAGAATGTATAATATAAGCTACAAAACTTTTTGTTCAGTACTCGAAATACACAAGAATATTTTATTACTACAAACTTCAGTATGTAATACCCTTGACTTAAAATATATAAACTTTCTAAAAATTGTTGTATGAGTTATTATCAATAATTTAGTCTTCCACTGAATTGTGTATACTAATTATTTATGAAATCACAAATAATACTTCTAGCTGCCAGCATTCTGTCACAAATTTATCGATATTCCTGCCAAAATCACATTTATTTCCTTCATGTAGATTTCTGGAATATATAGTTTAACCTTCAGTATCAAATTCTGAAATTGAAATAAAATTATTATTAGAATTAAGTTTTATGATGAATACAACAAATATTTTATTATTATAAAAATATCTTAGTGAAATGATGAAATATGATCTGAGCAAATAGAAGTTGAGTAATATTGGCAACAATTTCCAATAATTTTACATCTAACATTAGTCCATAATATAAAAAAAATTCCTAGTTCAAAATCTTTTTCTATGAAAACATTTAATACTATTGGTTAATACATATATAGAAGTTAATAAAACTTACCTGCAGAAGCAACTGGTCCTGTTATTCTACAGGTATTGTATGATCCACAATGTATACATTTGAATCCTATCAAATGAAATCTGACTGACCCTTTCTAAAAACAAAATTGGTAGTTTATTTATACTACATAATATTTGCTATTAAAATAAATTTGAATAGGTATTAAAAATTTGATGTGGTACATGTATTTCTTTTTAAAACTATCAATTTTTGCTACACTATTTAAAGCCTAATTATATAACTATACTTTGTAGTTGAAAAGTGAATGGATTAGGTTACCAATACATACATTTGCTACTGTTTTGCAGTTCTTCTTTTTGCTTAGCACACAGTAACCTAAACCACTGTGCCAAGCAAAAGAAAGAGAAAATACTTATCACAAACAGTTATCAACGTCTACTACAATTTGTTAGTTCATTCTTAGAATAAGGAAAGTATTTATCAAACGAAGTATCAATTTCAGTGATTCAATGAGAATAACTAACCTTATGACAATCCTTACATAAAATTGATACTATATAATTGCTATATTCAGAAGGCATTGGCGTATGTTCGATTTCATTATCCAGAAATTTCCAAAGCTGAGCCATATCCATAAGGGAAGTTTGACATATAGGACAAGCATAATGCCCAGCTCTCAGTAACTGTTCAAAGCAAGTGCGATGCAACAAGTGCCCACACATTGGGATGTGACTAGGAATTCTAGATGTATGGATGTCCTCTAAACAAACAGGACAGTTCCCTCTAGAAACATTTTCTACGCACTGAAATAAGAATGTGATTATTTAGTTTTGGATAATATTGAACTGATATTGAAATATATTATTTCTGCTGACATTTCTTTCAAGGTATTACTTCGACAATATATATATATATGTATATTATTTTGAAAGTTTTAAGCAATAACAGGATTTTTTTTGATATGAAAAAGTTTATTTTTGTTGACGTTTCGTTGTTATATTACAACTTTGTCAATAGTTTTGATTAAACGTCAACAAAACTAAACTTTTTCATATCAAAAAAAGCCTGTTATTGCTAAAAACTTTCAAAATAAAATATCTTAAACAGGCAATAAATCAATTTCAAGAAATATATATATATATATATATATATAAGGTTGTACAAGATATTCTAAAACTTAATTTTTGTTTATTAAATTAAACTATATTTTACATGTATAATATAATTATCAAATATTCATCATTAATAGAACATTATTCCTTAAATTTTTCCTCTTGAGGAAAAAAACATTGAAATGTTTTTTACAGTCAGGGTATCAGTGTGTTTTCCTGTATGCATCATAGTAGAAAAAAAATTTCTACTGGATTACTGGATTTTGTATTTTTGAAGGATCAATAGTTATTTACTTTTCTCGGAGTTTTTCGAATAATGGTATATCAGGATTAGTTAATTGTGGCTTCAAATACAGCTTCCAATACTAATTCGTAGATGTCGTGTTGACAAGCAAAAATAATCATATCCCTCACATTTTTGTTCCAAAAATATGTGGCACCATTAGTACAACTAGTATCTGAAGCATGGTTGTCACAAGAAATAATTTCGGCTGCATCATCCTCGAAACTACATTCTGTTGCCACATTTCAAACTACTCGTGTTTTTCCACTTCCAGTAGCCGTTTTCCACTACATCCTTGGTGCAAGACACGAGAAAAGCGAACAGATCGACATACTGACAGTATTCAGTACGTCGTTTTGGAAGATTACTTTGATAGCTTCTGCCCGCTTTTTCATTTTTCCGTACGAATTCAGATCGGAGAACTTAATTATTAGATAATATTCAGTATCGAGTCCTAGTGCCTTTATAGTATACCTCAGACCTACGATGATGTACATAGAAATTCTCATACTTAACTGATAACTGTTTGACTCTGCCACCTGTTTTGGAGTCATAAATGTTTGCTCGTTGAAATTTTATCAATGTGCGCTCTCGGTTGGGTTGCACAAATTGTCTTTTAAATCCATTTTTTCCAAATCAAAAAATAAATTTTCCTAATTGGGTGAATTCATTTATGTTTATTTATTGAAGGCATCGTCATGTGCAATGTCGAATAAGTTGTACAAGCTTATAACAAACTCTTGACGACGCTGTTCAAATATGTATTGTGTTTTGTACGCATTTCTTGTAAATCTTTCCAGGCTTGGTATAAGGCCATTTATCTTTTAACACAATAAGGCAGAGCTTTAGTCGGTATACAGGCCTTCTCCCAATAAATACACTCTCGAATAGTTTAATTTGGGCTTTCTTCAACACTTAAATTCACTTGACTGATGTTTTAAAACAGAACAGCTAGTACTTGCCCATTAGAGGTTTCAGAACGGTTATTTGATGTTTTACATCCGATATACAAAAAATATGCCTTTGTTAGACCTGGGTTATCCGACTGACATTTTGACTTAACGAAAATAATGAATTTATTGAGAAGACAAGCGTGTAATGACGAAACTTCGATACGTAATTTTCGACACTCCGAATTATACAAGTACTGACATGTATCAATGCAAGTCGGCACAGATTGCTGTGGTTCTAATCTTATGACCAGTTTCTGAATTATAAATATTCTATTTATGTATGAAGTTCCTCCCCAAATTACAATTCCATAATTCAACTGGGAGTAGAAATTTGCATAATATAGCGTTAGAAGTGTCTTCTTGTCCACTTGAGATTTTAATACATTAAAAGTATAACTTATCGAGCTCAATTTATTGCTCAGATAATCAATGTGACCGAACCATTTTAGATTTGAGTCGACTTGAATACCTAGAAAATGCGTGGAGTCTAGTATTTCCACATATGAGTCGCCTAATTTGATCTCCTTTGGGTATTTATTCCTTGAGCGGTCAGTTTTAAAGATGATACATTCTGTTTTAGTTTCATTTAATTTTAATTTATTCATGATGCACCAGTTCTGAACTATGTCAAACACATTCTTTGAATAATCTACAGTTTCTGCTATAGTGTTTCCAGTTTGTACTATATTGGTATCATCTGCATATATAAATATGTGTTGTTTCAATGTTTCAATGAGAGATACATGAAATTTATATATACTCGTTTTAACACCATCAACACTGACAAAAATGAGAGGGAATGCGTTGCAAAAAAACGACTTTGGTTTTTTTGGGACACCCAACTATATATGAAGATCCTAGTAGGTTCTTGTCCTTTATTCAGGATAAAAGGGAATGTACTAGAATTCCAGGAATCATGCATCATGAACAATCTATTTATAACAAGCCAAATGATATTGTCAACGCATTTGCGGATTACTTCAGGTCTGCGGATTCGGATGTTTCTGCTAATTTTGATATTGTTGGTGAGAATTGTGGAAACACTCTTCTTTCCATAGAGTGTATTACAGCAGACATCATAAAAGGAGCTGCCAGAAAACTTAATAACAAGTTGACGGCTGATCCTGATTTGATTCCTAGTTTCATTGTGAAATACTGTATTGTCGAATTTCTCTAAATTGTTTGAAATTATACTTTTTAATAGCATAGATCCTAAGATCAGAAATAGTGTTACAATTGAGCAGCATGGGTTTATGACTAGGAGATCTTGCTCTACAAATTTGGTTGATGTTCATATGTGAGGAGTTGGACGGAGCAGGGCAGGTCGACGTTATATATACAGATCTCCAGAAGGCTTTTGATAAGATAAATCACGGATTACTTATATTTAAAACTATGAAGCTTTATGGATTTACGAATAATTTTTCACTTCTCATGGAGTCCTACTTGAGTAATCGGAAGTGCCGCAGGAATCCAATCTTGAACCCCCACTATTTGTCATGTTTGTTAACGATCTCTTAGAGATGGTGGACTTCATGAAGGTGGCTTATGCGGAAGATATTAAAATTTATAAGACCTTGTTTGTTTGAGGCTACAAAGTAACCTGAACTATATCAGCCTGTGGTGTAATAATTGTTTACACTTGAATTCTCATTCATACCTCATATCAACCAATTAATTTTATCATAAAGCCAAGTTTATGGTTTCATCGTCCGCAATGCTAGATTGTTTTCAAATAACTCAACCCTGGTCCATTTATTTAATGCCCTACTGAGAAGCAAAATTGAGTGTGGCTGTCTTGTTTGGTGACCACTATATTATTGACATAAATCGCCTGGAGGCACTGCAGAGGAATTTCTTGAAATGGCTCTCCTTTCGACAGGATGGATATATCCACCTAGGGGTTGTGATAACGTTTGTTTGCTGTCGAAGTTTGACACCAGGAGCCTCCACAGCAGGAGAAGTTTGAATGCATTGAAATTTTTATTCAATTTGCTCAATGATAATCTCGACCGTCCTAAGCTTCGGGATAAAATTAATTTATTTGTTCCTCAGATGTGTACTAGAATAAGCCAGACATTTTCTTAAAAATCCACAAAACCATTATTCTCTTGCAATCGCCGCTTAGCTTTGGATGTTCTACTGTAAACTAGGTATCAAACTGCTGTGATTTGCACTGGGATCCACTTGTTTCCATCATTAATGTGTATTTAAATCTTAACCATTGAGGTATCTTGCTTTCTTCCGGTTTAAGTTCTGAGTGATTTGTTTTCTTATTTTTATGATGGAATATTTAGATATTGACATTGTAGATTTAGATTATTATATTTGATAATGTTTTTTGTTATCATAATTATATTCTAATATTATAGTTATTTAGTTATATTTAGTTCCGTGAAGGTTTCAATTCTACTGCATGTGAACTGCACCGTATTTCGTTGAGTATCTTACCCTGTGTCCGTTTTGCAATTGAAGTGGCAAGCAGATGTTACATTTTTCGCAATGAAAAAACCTATCGGCTCCTCCAACCCGGCAAATTCCGCATCCTGAGCAATGGAATTGATTTTTTTCTTCATCGTCGAACAGGTTACATTCAAGACATGTATACTGAAAAAATATATTCAAACTTAAGAAAAGATTATTGGATAAGTTGATCACATAAGCTCAATTTTCAAAAAACATAGGTTGAATTATAAACTCTTATACAAGTTTATAATTCTATTTTGTCTACATTTGAAACAAGTAAAATGTCTACTTTCAAAAAAGAAGTGCCTGTTTGGCTGCTATTGCAAAAACATAAATTCATTACAATTTATAATTGTGTTGAGAATTTTAATTTTTATTTATATATTGTGGTAACTTGGATGCTTTAATTCGATTTTAAAAGGCAGAACTTGAAAAGGATTGTCTTTTTCAGTGTTCTAGATTTACATCTTTAGTTTTTGTTTAATTATTTCAGAATAAAATGAAAGCTATTATTATTGGGTATGTTCGGTGGAGCAGGAAGAGAGAATCTAGGTCTTCTAGATCACTGCAATACTCCTTTTTCTGTTTGCATTTAAATATGTTAAGTAATTTATCAACAATGGACACATTATGTAAAGTATGCATGATGTGGAGATAAAGATATTAATATTATGTATTAGTGTTAGGTACTCAAACTTATAACACGGTAATCAGAAAGCCGGAAAACCTGAACTAACGCTTATGACCGTTAAAAGTGTTCGTTCCTAAAATTTACAATTATCACTGAATGGTACTTGGCAATGAAAAACATTCAACTCATCTCAATACTTTTCTGAAATAATCGTCATACTGAAACAGCTCCAACTCAAGAACTATCATCAAGAAATGCCCAAATAACTTGAAAAGTATGGAAGGACCTCGAGGGAAAATATAATCAATATGATTCCAGGTTTGACACGTTATTCTTATTCAAGAATACAACGGAGGATGTCTCTAGTTTCCAATTGCTTTTTCCTTCTCTTCTGATGTAACTATTTTTGCAATTTATCAACATTGAGGGTAAACATGTGTTCAGTAATGATTGGATTGACATGAACTATTGTTAACTTTTATTCGATTGCTTTTGTTAGCTGGTGTTTTTCAGTCAAACAATGAGAGTACTAAAAGTTCATAGAATGTCGGGAAAGACCTATTTTTGGGACAGTGATGTCATTGAAAATATTAAAAATTTTTTTAATGAATACAGATAATTTTTTACTTTATATCAACTTGGGCAAAAACTACTACAAATACCATGTAACCCGGTAAATCAGAATTGGAATGAAGATTGTTTTGCTAAACGTCTCCTATTTTTAGAAAATTTAGGTTTGCAGCTTACTACACTTTATATACAAAAACGAAACATTTACCATGAGCATCTTTCTCACAATAGGTTGAAATGAAAATACTTGAATTGGCCCACATCCATTACAGTAGAATCAGAAGATTTGCGTATTTGTAAGAAATATATTTGTAAACAGCATTTTGAAACTATTGTTTTGTGCACTCAATGATATAAGATTTTAGATAATTAAATTCATAAAACTTTTAATGAAATTCCCTTATATATAACTAATTATTTATTATTTATAACAACCCATACTGACTGAATAATTATCAGTAAATAATTTATACAAAAATAAGTAACATATTACTTCGGGTCAAATTTGACCCGAAGACCGTTACCGTTAGCGATTTTCTGGTCCTTATGAAGGTTAAGTGTTTATAAGTTTCTGATTTTGTTTTCCTGTTATTTCTAGTTTTGTTCTTCTGCTGTTCCATGTAATTATTGGGCTTACGACATATCAATTATGTCGTTGCTGTAAATACATTATTACACCATAGCACACAAAATATACCTACTCTGACATATCGGTATCTAAGGTAATTTATTGATCACGTTACTGATATTGTTTATTAGGCATACTAATTAAAACACTTGAAATGGGAATTGATAAATGTAATAATGTACATTAATTGTAGTTGCATTTTATTTTATTAAGAATTTACTATAAGTGTAAGATAGTGGTTTTTCTATTTTTATTATTATTTATTAATATGTTATTTTATCAGTATTATATTTATCTTCAAATTCAGTTACACTTTGATATAGTTCAATTCTTCCATAGGAATAAACTCAATAAAGAATAATTCCATTATACTATCAATTAACCGCGATAACACATGCACAATATTATCAATTGGACCAATTGTCTAATGTCAAAAATTATTGACAATTTAACGTTATTGCATAATAATTTTATATTTTAATAGATCTTTTAGAAATAATCAATCGTTGATTGAACAAGTCTAAATTGACATGAATATTAATCAGATATTGTAACATATACTCGTATTTGTTGATTGAAGATTCGTATAATTCATGTGCCTTCTCTGAAGCAGATGTGACGTTTTGGTAACCAGAGTTTAGCCGCAGCCTACTTTTCGAAAGCTTGTTCATAGTTTTTAAGTAGGTGTAAACGGCCTGCTGATGCTGGTGTTTTTGTGAATCGACTATAAACTCTAGGTGCAACTTTTGCACAAGCACATAGTGCTTTAAAGTGAAAATTATAAAGTTTCGTCTTTTTTTAGTGAAAATTCCGTCAAAATCGGACTTGTAGATACTATTATTATTTTTGTTTTCCAGAGAGCGGAGGTCAGAGACCTATATATGGGCTGCAGTAGTGACAAAACGTAAAAAAATCAGTGATTCAATTAAATCAAAACTAGTGATGAAATGCAAAATTTACACGATTCACACCTAGTTGTCATGAGTGTTAAGTGCAATATATGCCTCTGTTGCTGTTGGAAAGACTACCAATCTCCAACGCCCGAGAGCGCATGAACTCAAAATTCGTATTTTTTGAGTTGTGTCACTATTGCAGCCCACGTATAGTTTCTATTCCACCTACATTTACACGGCGATTCCGAACGGTCCAAGAAAACGGCAAAAATCGAACCCGCCAGCATCAGTAAACCGACAGCGTATATTATTATATCGATGATTACTGCGCTATGGTTATAGTTGGTTACTGATAAATATTTTAAAAATTGTATTTTTGTCATATACATTATTTTGATATAACGAAAAACAATTCCAATCTTATTTATATGTATTAAATAAAAAACAGCATTTTCGATAATGCATTTGGATTTTTATTTTTGGTTGATAATTTTTTTACGTGTGACGACGTTATGCCATCGTTATTTTTTTTAAAACTTTCATCTCGTTATTGCATGCAAAATTAATCGCACATTTTTCACATATAAAAATGTAAAAGTGCCTTCTCATTTTATGAAAAGGAACTCTTAAATTATAGTAAACAATGAAATTCCCAAATCCGAAATTTGGATTTCATATTCCAGATGATTTTTTCATTGAAATAATCATATGTAAAAAATTATCTATATTTAATGTTCAAATTAATATTATTAGTTTCTACTTATCCATGAAATAAATAATATTAAAATCAGGAGAAACCTTTAGAGGTAAATATAAATATTTAATAAGAAAATATTGCCTGTGCCTTATGTAAGGTTAAAATTATTAATTTTGTTTTGACAATCTTTTATCGACTCATCCTGTATATACAGAAATGACTGTCAAAAGAATGAGAAAGTTGGATAATTTTTTAGTGTGTCATCACAATCATTTCAAAAGATTGAAACGAAATTGTTTGACTTTATGTCGACGGTACTTCTTTTATAAATACGTTCTCTTAAAATTGAATTCGACGTCTTTTTGCGTATGCTCCGCTTTCTTTTAGAGGTTTCACTACCCGTTGACCGTCAAATGAATGAGACATTAGGGTGGGTTTTAATGTTCACCCAATTAGTCGATGTTTGACAAAGTTTTCTGTCATTTTTAATCTGTAGATAAATTCGATTTTTACAGTAGGTACATACATATAAATTGAATAACAAATACACTTCCATAAAATATATAGTTATTTCTAATGAATAGGAAATATGTGTATGATCTTCATATACATATTTAGTGCTTAAAGGAGCCAATTAAATCTTGCTTTATTAGTTTGGATCACTTCTTCGTTGTTATATTATTAGGTCCACGGAAAAAAAAAATATTGTAATTTTTAACTGTTGTGCTTTGACAAGGAACACTACAATATTTGTAGGTATCTGTTAAAAGTTTTGGTAATACACAAAAAAAATCGAACGGCATAACAATAAATACATTCGTACGTAATCCCGTGTAACAAAATTATTATTGCATGCCGAACTTTTAGGAAAAAGTCCCTTAAAATTTTTTATTTCATGAGATATTTTATCGATTCCTTCACGTGTTTGTCCTACTTCACTTTAATGTTTATCATTTATCCTTAACAAAAAAAATATCGAAAATTCTTCATTCTTTGAAAATATATGGTCGTTATATCCTGAGAAATATCATTTTTCTACCCAAAAACAGGGAGAAATCCGAAAATTGTAGAGAAATGCTAGTTACAACACATCTAATGAATAACCGTTTTCCTAAGGAAACGTTGACGGCCTCTGAGAAACATCCAAATTACAGATCTGTGAGATTCTTCAATAAACTTCCGGATGTATAAAGAGATGTGAAAAACTGGTTATATTTAAAAATAGTGTTAAGAAACTGTTAATTGAATTAGAACCATACTTCTTGAATAATTACTGGATTATGTGTTAATATGTTGATTTTGATTATTGTCACTGACGTTATTGCATTTGTTGTACCATGTTTGTTATTTAGAACATCCTTTGAGATAAATATTATAATTATATGCATCGGTTTACACGTACTTTATATTGATTAAGTTATAAAAATTACACAAATTTTGCTATCCGTCTTTGAAAATACCTAAATTAAGTCAATGTTGTAAAAAAGTTTTCAAAATTAATTAATATGAACCTAATTTATATCAAGTGAAATAATGAATTCAAATGGGACATTAAAGTGTCCATTTCATTCCGAATTATAAAACAATTTCAGTAACGGAAAAAAACTGAAGCTATAATTTTTCAAATGGAATCAATTCCATTCTAAGAAGGAACGAATACTTACTTTTCCAAATCGAATTCCACAATTTTGACACTTTGCCTGAACTGGTTGTCTCACATCACAGAGGGTACAGATTAATTCAGTTACTTCTTTTCGATTAACGGTATGATCTTCCTTCTCATCATGGCAGAAGCGACACACGTATACTTTATTGCAGCACGGCGTCTGAATAAAAAAAACAATAAAATAGTAATTAGGAATAGCATGCAATTTCAACATTTTATACAATGCCTTCACATATAGTTGAAAAACTGACAAGATTGCAAAGAGCCACCGACCTATAAAAGTCCAGTATTCATTAATTGTAAGACTTTTATTTTCCATGATTATTTCGATATCTTTATTTAACTTTGTTTTTTGACAATGTATCTCTTGTACATATATTGGCCAGTATTTCTATAAATTCTTTATCTTAAACTAATGAATATATTTAAATTTTGTTTGGGTTTTTGCCTACCAAAAACTGTTTTTTTATAGACTCTCTTCATGTATAGTATGAGGTACTTATATAAGTCCACTTTGTGTATAATATTAATTCTTGAAGAACATAAACATGAAGTTGGTTATTTTATAATTCATATAATAGTGTTTATTTTCGCAATCAAGTGAGAATATTAGATGTTGGTAGATATCGGCATTATTACTGCCGATGCAAATTAGTAATCTTCATAATGGGTATTCCACACCAGCCGGTTATCACAAATCAAAGACCACCATGCCAAACAAATTACATAATGGGTTTTTTGATTTCCAATAAAGAAACGACTGGAAATTTCTATTTACTTAGGTCACTGAAACTTGATTGTAATCAGTAAAATCAATATTTGCTTGTTCAACTAAAACGAATACATTTCGAATATAACAATAATACTAAATGAAACTACATATTATATTGTTAAATGCATCATGATTAAAATAATTTTCGAACCTTTGTGTACATGATTTTTGAAAATTATTCCGTTACATGTTAGGATTATATAGGACATAGGGACCTATATAGGGATATATTAGGAGCTATATTACATTAAATATATCTATTAATTTATAAATTAATATATTTATTAATTAGAATGAAATATTTGATTCAGTTAGGGATGTACTAACTCTTGATAATATCTTGTCCGCCCGAAACATATGTCGAGTGAATTGAATACTTTTTGTGGCATTTAGCCATTGCTTTGGAATATAATATTACACAATATTATTTTCATATTAAACAAAATCTCATACTAATTGTATGAGATAACTAACATATGTTACCTAAAGCAGTGTCGGTTAATTTGTAGCCGGTGTTTTAATTTTTATTGGGCCTCGAAATAAAAAAAAAAATTTTAATTTCAAAATTTTATAGTAGAACTTGGGTAGGGCGGAGCTTAAAGGTTCGCAGGTAAAAAGGTCCACCACAAATATCTCAAAAACAAGAGACGCATCGTTTTTTCTAACGATACTTTCGTAATAATCCTCCTATTAGAAATTCTTTTCCGGCCAGTAGATGAAAAAGATATATATATATATATATATATATATATATATATATATATATATATATATATATATATACATATGATGTATGTGTGTGTGTATAATATCCATGACAGAAGAGCCGTCGAGAATTGATTAATTTCTCATCAAAAATACTTTCTATTAAGAATATGCTTTGAGATGGTGTTTTTTATTCTATTAGATTCTAATCGAATGGTTTGAAAAAATGGTAATTACGAGAATTATTAATAAACATGAAACCTGTTATAATTTCGAGTGATAGGAGACTTTTTTTCATCTAGAAATATTAAAAATCACATTTTTATTTTCTATTAATAGTTAACTATTATTTTCATATTAATTAAAATCACTATCACTTCGCTAATCTTACAGAGCATCACGGTTATTTATAGCTTTGAATACAATACCTCCACTTTTCATTATACGTACTGATGTAACGATGTAACGTAATGTAACGAATGTTGGATTTTTCACATTCGCGAATGCGATTGCGAATATTCATCTTCAACATTCGCGAATGCGAATATTTTAAAATTTCAAAAAAATGTTTAACAGGATTGACGTTTCGTGTCGGCCATGATTAAATTCAACATAGCCGAGCCGATATTGGTTAACTGAATGAATTTAGTCACAGAAAGTTCAAACTAAAAGTTTTGTTTTGTTTTGAGGTTAGTTTTATGTTATTTATCAAATTTAACTGATATTTACGGGACAAAGTGGCATAAAAACATGAGTAAAGCACACATCATCACTCATCAAGCGAAGTTTGGACTTATTTTACAATATATGATGCTGAAAATATTAATTGCAAGTTGTGTGATAAAAAGTACTCGCGCAAAGGCAGGACCACTAGTGCTATGAGAAATCACCTGGAAGCTAAACACAAAAATGAATATGAAGAATTGAAAAAAAAACATGAAAAGCAAGATGCTGTTAAAATTAATTCTTTGGTGTCCTCTTCGCGACAATGTACCAAAACTGACCTTAAGGAAATGTCTTTGAGTGATTGCGTTGAAAAAAATAAGAAGTGGGATAACAACAACTCCAAGTCTTTAGTGCTGGATAATTTGATTGGCGAAATGATCGCACTGGAGGACTTACCATTTAGTTTTGTGGAATGTCTTGGATTTGTGAGATTGATTAACCAAGTATGCCCTTCATATAATTTAAAAAGTCGGCAATATTTTACTTCCTTCATCTGTGAGAATTTATACGGCAAGGTAAAGGATAAAATTCTGGAATTAATCAAATCATTTGAAAAATTAGCATTAACAACTGATATCTGGTCTGACTCTTGCTCTGGAGTATCGCTGATAAGTTTCACTTGTCGCGGAATTACCAATAATTTTGAACGAAAAATTATTGTATTGAAAGCAGAAGTATTCAATGATGGGTGACATACAGGAGAAAATATAGCGGCAAAGTTAGAAACTATGTTGTCATCATGGAGAATTCCCAAAGAAAACGTATTATGTATTGTTAGAGATGGTGGCACTAACATGAAAAAAGGTATTTCCTTATTAAGTATTTAAAACATTGATTATTTATCGCACCAAATCCAACTTGTTGTTAAAGAAGGGTTCAAGTCACAAGAATCTATCATTGCAGCCATTAACAAATGTAAAAAGATAGCAACACATTTACACCACTCTAATGTAGCTGAAGATGAACTTGTTAATCTACAAGAAAAGCTTAATCAAGCAAAGCTCAAGATAATTCAAGAGTGTGTTACGAGGTGGAATAGCACTTTTAACATGCTAGAACGCATTTTGAAAAACAAAGATTCGCTGTGCCTTTATGCTTCCACCAGCAACAAAATTTCACAACTAACTTCAGAAGAATACTTGTGGAAAAATTGATTACATTGTTTCAACCTTTTGAAGAAATAACTCGTGCAGCCAATGTGATTCCGTTATTGACCACTCTGGAAAAGGCGATTGATGAATATAATGCATCTGACGAGTGCATTAGGAACACTACACTTGTTTTAAAACAAGAAATGAGACACAGATTTTCTCCCTTAGAAAACGACGTGTTATTTGCTACAGCAACGTTTATTGATCCTAGATACAAAAAGAAATTCTTCAAAAATCCTTCAACAAAAGATCAAGTCATAAAAAATATTTTAGATTCTCTTGGAGATGAGGACTTAAGTTTGCCGTCATGTTCAAAACCAAATAAGGAATCAGGATAATGAAAACTTGGGCTCCAGTACCAGTCTTTCAGAAAAATCTGTGACATTAAAAGAAACTATGAAAATGATGATGGATTCAAGTGAAAGCGAGGAAGAACTAGATAATGATATTCCAAATCCATTAGAAGTATTAATAAAAAAAATATTAATGAATATGTTTTGGATAAACGTATTGAAAATGAAGAAGACCCACTTCTTTGGTGGAAAGTAAACAGCAACAAATATGGCATTCTTTCTTCAGTAGCCAAAGAATATTTGGTAACTCCGCCCACAAGTGTCCCCAGTGAAAGAGTTTTCAGTGGAGCTGGACTACTTTACACACCTCACCCAAACAGGCTGCACAGAGAAAGACCTTCCAAACTTTTATTTTTAAAATTTAGTATTCCATTGCTTCAATTTAATTATTAAGAATTAAAAATTACAAGAAATTTAATAATTAAATAGTCAACATGTTACCAGAAAAACTATATTTTGTGTACCTTCTTACTTAATTATATATCATTATTTTTATACATAGATAAATAACTTGCAATTGAAACGAAATGTTAACATAACAAGTATTAGAAGTTTACTTTAGTTTAAAATAAAAATAATTATAATTTTGTTTTTTGTACAAATAGTTAAGTATTCGTTGTCTTGTTTTTTAAGTTTATATTTCATTCATTATAAATATATTTAATTCCTCAGATATATAAAGTGGAATGAAAAAATATACATTTAAAGCCAAATGTTATAAATACTTAATACATTAGATATTTAAAGTTTAATAATTTTTTTTCAAGTAATTGTTTAGTTTTTAGTAAATAGAAACTGTGAACTTTATTTAAAAATGGTGGTAAAGTAGTAATATACTACTAAATAAATGCAAACCTTACATAGTTGTAACAAGGCTGATTATGTTAGATTTGATCAGATCTCTGAAGTTCTTTTTTCATAAATGAGACTTTAATTTAAAATGTAGAAGTATGATTTAATGAAAATATCTAAGTGTTAGCTATTGTATTATTTCATATGCATGCATACAATTATTTCCTTTTCGATTATTAAAAACATTCGCTAAATATTAGCATAATTTTTGCGAATATTGAAAAATATGCGGATATATGCGAATGCGAATATTCGTTACATCACTAATACGTACCTAGTCGAAAAATGTACAATTCGCACTTGGTACTGTGATTTTTGTACCGAGCGCGAAGTGTATAGACTACTTTGTAGAGAGTGCGATGTATTGGAATTACGATTTTAGTATTGTTCGAGTTCTGTACAATTTGTTAGCTTTTACTTCTCAGTCCTCTCTGTAAAATATAATCTTGTACAAACCTCGATTTTCATATTATTTGATATTGCAGTTATAGTTGAGTCCAATAATCACCATGAACAGCAGAAGAACAAAACTAATAATAGACAAACGAAAAAAAAAACGTGAGCACGAAACACATAAAAAAGCACTACTTTCATTTTATTTGAATTAAATATACTTCAAGTAGGTACACATGAAACATTCGAAAGCACAAAGCACTCTTCTTCATTGAAATTAATATATTACAGCTACACAGACATTTTTTACTTAGATTTCGACTTTTCTTTTTCCTAGATAAGCATTTTTTTACACAAATATTTGTTCATGCACAACGTAGAAACTCTTGTTTGCCAACTAATGATGCATGTGTATTAGCGGCTCATAAGGAAACAGATACACGCGGCACTTCTTCAATGCCGATTGATTCCGAAAATTGATTTCAACTGCATAATTAGCGCTATATTAAAAGAATTTAGCCTCCCGTACAGTTGTATCGAATAAAAAATTTGTTGCCTTAGTGAAATATTTGGGTTTTTGGTCCCTCTACGTACTAACTGGATTTTGGTACACACTACCATTTAATTGATACCGGATTTTCGCTTCCTTCTCACTACTGTTTAAAATCCCGAGCTTGGTCTGGAAACAACTGGAAATAATATTCAGCTCCTCCACTGAGCCACCCAGTTCAAGGACAAACCTCATAACCTTGAAGTAGAGTCCATCTCAAGCGGCTGTTATAGAGAAATTCAAGCTAAGTTTGAAGTGTGAATAGAATTTTTCAAATTAACTTTGTTTCCATTGAGAATATCTGGAGAGTATTCCTGTTTAGTCTCATGGCGCCCAAATAACTTATATTTTACATTATAAAAAAACCTCAATTCAAAAAAAAAACAATTCAAGAAAGAATCATTTGGAGATTTAGCCAAAATTTAAGTTAACCTTCACTAACTCTTCAGCATAATCTGATCTTTGGAAAAGGGAACGTTACACTTTTTTAATCACCATTATTTGTTCCTACCTTGGAAAATTATTCAGACGCACCTCCATAACAACCGCTTAAACATGAGTATAAATGAAGAAGGTATGAGCGACTCTTTTTCTGATTTGGTCTTCTTTTCATTTTGCGATATTTCTTCACTTTGACCTACTGTCTTTTTAGTGTGTATAAAATTTTCTTTCTTCATTTAGTGATATTTCTTCAATTAGTTTGTACGTCTATCTTTCCAGAGTGTATTAAAGTTTCTCTTTTTTCAATTAGTGATATTTTTTCAGTAGCTTGACCTATCTGCTCCAGTCTGTAATAAAATTTTTGCTTCTTCATTTAGTGATATTTCTTCAGTAGTTTGACCTACTGTCTCTACAGTCTGTAATAAAATGTGTTTCTTCATTTAGTGGTATTTCTTCGGTAGTTGTTTTCCATAGTCTCTTTTTGGTCTGATTCTTCTGAAGTTTCGTTCATCGTAGAACCAATAACTGTTTCTAATTCAAGTCTTCAATTTATAATTAAGCGTTTCTCCCAAATAATGCCCAAATGAAACAAATTCTGGACCGTTATTTGACTGGAGTACCTAGGGACCCCAAAAATGCAAAAGATAACCAACAGTTTATAAATAACTTCTTCTCCAATTTTTGCAGGGCGTAGGATTAAAAACATGCTTGAATTATCTAGGTAGTTTGGGATGAATTCAAAATCACGGCCATTGCACGATTGCATGACCATCAAATCTACTTGTCTAGCGAGTTAGCGACACTAAAAACCCTTTTCTCACAAGAACTCCTTTTTTACAACTTGCTTCTTGCAGCAATATGAACTTTGTAGAGACCCCATGCCTTGCCGATATATTTTTCAAAATTTAATTTGACCATTGTGAACAAGGTATTTCATTCCATTACGTAAAGATTTATGCAGAAGCATTATTAATATTGTTGTTTCGTCTCAAACTAGAGTTTGAGATGAAGTTCAAACGTCTTATTGGACATGCATAACTGATAAGTACCTTGTAGTACAAAACAGTAACTGTTTTACACTTTCAATAAATGTAGGCATCGATTTCAATATTCTCTAACATTTATCCCTAAAAGGATAATGGAGACATTGTATTGGTCATATTTCACATAGCCACCTCTGCTATAATGTTCTTTTGAATAATTTGTCAAAAAATTATCGAAAGATTGTTATAGTTAGTATACTTTGATATCGAATATCTACAACTGCGATAATATAGCACGAGAACTACAGAATTCTTTTTCTTGTAGTGAAATTCTATTATACATAGAATATTTTTATATATATATATATATATAAAATTATAAATTAATTCAATTTATTTTGATGAACATAAAAGTAGGAATATATTGAGACAAATCAAACCCTCCTTGTATCTCTGTATCAGATACTTTGACTCTTGATCTTAATGAGTTTCTGTTGATGAAATTCTTCAATATTATACATAGAAGATACCAAACTATAACGAATTTTCATCAATTCAAGAATATAATTTATTTATTGTAATTTTATTGTATGTATATCAATGTGAAATCTATGATACATCATTTATTTCAAGATTGTAGCAGTGGAATCTAATTTAATTTGACCTATAATTTAACTGTATAAGGTCAATCCTTTTAGTGTCTTTCGGACTTTTTCTGTTTTTATGGTTTATTTTGTTATAACTATCTAGTTACTGTACTTTTGTACAAACTGTATCAAAATATATTATATATGGTACATCATCAATAAAGGGAAGCTTGATATATTTGGTTTCAACTCTTTATCCCTTCTTTTTATGTTAATTAAGCATTCAATAGTATAATACGAAATTTTAAATGATATCAAATCCTATAATAAATATACAACTAAGTATAAGTTAGAAAAATTTCCAAAATATAGATGACAACTAGGTGTGTTACTAATGAATTCTTCAATTGCAGCTTCAACTATCGATAGTTATGATACTACAACAAAATTTTTATTCTATCTAAACAGTTCATTATACTTTGAAATGTAAGGAACATGAATAATTTAATACTTAATTTAGCTTCTGTTGACTGAGTGTTCGCTGATCTCTTGGTGAAACACTGTTTAATATAATAAAAAAAAAACACTTGGCTAGGTTTAACAAAATTATAATTAATAAATACTTATTTAATAGTGTTGGCGTTTACTTGATGTAAATCCATTATAATTGAATATAACTTAAATTCAAACACTTGAACTTATGATTTACACTTTATTGACTAAGATGCTTACAGAATTCTGTAAGCATCTGAAGAAGTCGTTTGTAACGACGAAACGAGTCATGCTATGTAGTCAATAAAGTGTAAATCATAAGTTCAAGTGTTTGAATTTAAGTTATATTCAAATAAATACTTGACAATTGTTTCGGGGTGTAACCCCATTATCAAAAAATAGACTCTCTAACACGGTCTAACTTTTGAAAATGGAGTAACACCCAGAAACAATTGTCAAGTATTTATTTATTATAAATTTGGTGAAACCTAGCCAAGTGTTTTTTATTTAAGTATATATATATATATATATATATATATATATATATATATATATATATATATATATATATATATATATATCCAGGCAGTATGTATACTGTCTAGAAATTTTTAAACTAAACTTCTCATATCTCTTTATATTCATACAACCATCAATTGATTTAATTAATGGAAAGACCACTTCATGTGACTGTATTGAATAATTGAAACTTATCAATCAGAATATTAATTTTTTAGGTAGATAATATAGTCTATATTCATATAACCTTATATGAATATGTTAATCATGAAACAATTGTAAGTAATGAAATAATTAAATAAATATATCCTATATTCAGATTGTTCATTTCAGAAAAATAGAAAATACACTACATTTTATACAAATATTATATATTTGTTTCCTGAACTCAGTGAAATAAATGAAATTCGTACTTAGGTATACCTCACCATACAATAAATGGAAAGTGAGAAACCTATTTATATCACAAAAAAGTGTGGAATCATGGACATTGCATTGTATGTGAAAATGAAGTTAATTCAAAGTTGTACCCAAAGTTGAATTTACGTACCACAAATTTAGACTTTCTCTTATAATGCGCACATCCTATAGGTTTTGTAACTTCTTCTGGGGGCCCTTCGGCTCCAGGAGTAGCATCCAAATCCATTTCTTTGGTTATTCCACCAATACACTTAAATAACCTACGAAACCTTATATAGTTCATAAATAACACTAAAGGATTACTTTAATAAACGCTGTAGTTCAAAATAAGAGCCGAAATAAGAACAGAAACTACATATTAATCACATTCACTAGTGACCACAAAAATATACGACGTAAGTTTCAATGAATATTCTGCGGTATAACATCTTTTCATAGAATAGGAACATCAAATATCGTAAAATTTTAAGTACTCTAGTTAATCAATTCTGTAGACTACAAATACAGATGTGACATATTGATATAAATGTTGAAGTAGAACAACGAAATATGGACATTTGACCAAAGGGCACGTAATTACAACCTTACTTTACTGACGGTAGTGAAAGTACGGTTGCAATGTAATACGTAAGTAAAGTTAGGTTATGACGTAATCAACTAAGTTCGCTGCATTCAAAACAGCAAATATTGAAAATTTAAATTATAACTTGATTCCCTTACCTATTGTTCAGATAATAACGAATCTAATTTTCTAGGGCTGAAGAAAATTGAAAAACCTTATGACCCCATCTTTCATTTGAAATTTTATAAATTGAAGTATAATACAACAAATTAATCAATGAGCGTATTTCATTAATTCACTGAACATAACATTATATTTAGGTATGAACTCGTTGCGGGCGGAACTTGAGCAACTAAGGACGTAAATACTACTTCATACAATTATCGTTTTCATATCAAGCAGTGGCGGATTTACATATTTCCTAAGTATGAGCTGTTGAATTTTTGTCGCAATTTCCACAATTGTGAATTGTCTGTTCCAAGATTGCCTTTACAATTCAACTACTTGCTTTAAATTGCAAAAGAAATAATTGCAAAAAGAAATAATAATATTTATTTTGTGAGTATATTTCTGAGGTAATCAAAGCTCAGCGATGTACGACTGATAAGACACAAAAATGTACATTCGGTAAACGTAGTTAAATAATCTTTATTGCGCTTACAAACAGTTAGAAAATAATAATTTCAATTAACTTATTAAAGTTTCTTTCAATACCGTTTGCGAGTTCTTTTTGTTGGCAAAATCATCAATAATGTCGTCGTGATCTTAATTCATTTAATTTAATCTTGTTCATTAATTGTGACTCTATACAAAAAAGAGCTAAAGCGGTTAATTTTTCTTGACTTAAGGTCGACACATTTACAGATACATTTCAGTCCTTTTTAGTCAAGAAAAGCTTCTCTCAACTGAACAATTTGTCGCTGGAGTACATAATGCCATACGGACAGCTATGTCCAAGTTAGGATAAAGGTTCTGCAAATTCTGTTTTCGCAGAAACGAAGATAGTCTTTCCAATTATTCAGGATTTGATTTTACTGAAATTATTTCCGTAGAAATGTGGCTCTTTGAATATGAATGCATTCTTGAACTAAGTCAGTCTCTAAATCATTAGAATATATTTCTTCCAAGGCAAGAGCTTTTTTTGTAAGGGTTGTCAAAAATTAAAACTTTTCGTTGAACTTGTTGTAGGCCTTCTGTTTTTTTTTCTAATTCAGATGCGAGTCTATTAATGATGACGAGAAATGTGTTAACTCTGAAAGTATCAGTCGCGGTCATTTCCATTTTTTCATCGGGTGGTCCATCATATAAGTTTTTTGTTTTCGGTTGTCTTTTTCCCACGTCTTTTGTGTACTGCTTCGATACGTTAAATTCCATCGCCTCTTCTTCGAAATACTTGAAATTTTCTCGTTGATCTACAAAAAATTTGCGAAGAGATTCATAAACATCGGCTGCAGTAATCAAATCTATGGTAGAAGCCTGAATTTTTACATTCACTTTGTTTATTGTTTCCAAATCGAAATTCCACATAACAACCATTAACGCCGTTTCAAGCTAATTTCTTCTAATTTTAGAAGAATTCCTTTAGCTTCGTTTCTTGTGACAGACTTTTCGGTACAATCATCCCTGATTGTTCCCAAAGCTTTAAGGACTTCTTGCTTGCTCCTGATGAAGAGATAAATATAATTCTCGAAAGCTTGAGATACAAAGAAAAGAGTACACTTATTTCAACCTGAAGACTGCTATCCCAAATACATATTTTCTATTATTATATTATCAAACTAGTCAAAATATATTTATTTGTATATATATATATATATATATATATATATATATATATATATATATATATATTTCGAAAGTTTTTAACAATAACAGGCTTTTTTTGATATGAAAAAGTTTATTTTTGTTGACGTTTCGTTGTTATATTACAACTTTGTCAAAACTAATTTTAAATTAAATTAAGTCAAAAAAACTTTTGAAATAAAATATCTTAAACAGGCAATAATATATAGTTAATAGTTTTCGGTATTTACCTGAGATTTACGTTGCTTGTTTATTTGTAACAGCCGTTTACATATGTTTCAAGCTAATTGGCTCTCATCAGAACGGCGTAGTTCAAGTTATGAGATGTTCGCAATTGAAAGTTGATTAAAAAGAAAAAACACAGAACAAAACAACACAAAATTCCACGTGAGGAATCTACATCATTTTTGGTTTAAAATTGAGTATCTTGACCAAGCTGTTACAGCTATATTTTCAGACTGAATCAATGTCTAGCTTCGATGAGATATTTATACCTTCTAGAATTTTGTACCGACAATATGATAAATTAAGAATAAGGTTTGTCAGGCTGAAAAAGGAGTTAATAGTTTTCGGTATTTACCTGAGATTTACGTTGCTTGTTTATTTGTAACAGCCGTTTACTTTCAAGTGTGAACATCTAATAACTTGAACTACGCCGTTCTGATGAGAGCCAATTAGCTTGAAACATATGTAAACGGCTGTTACAAATAAACAAGCAACGTAAATCTCAGGTAAATACCGAAAACTATTAACTCCTTTTTCAGCCTGACAAACCTTGTTCTTAATTATATATATATATATATATATATATATATATATATATATATATATATATATATATATATATATATATATATATATATATATATATATATATATATATATATATATATATATATATATATATATATATATATATATATATATATATATATATATATATATATATATATATATATATATATATATATATATATATATATATATATATATATATATATATATATATATATATATATATATAATATATATATATATATCGCCATCTAGTGCACTATGCACTGACGTTTTGGTATTTTAGTCTATTATGGTACGGTAGAGACCATATCGCAAATTCTGTAATCCTTGTACCTTTTACTCTATCATTCTGTGATTCTTATATTATTCTGTGAACTATCTTAGAGCATTTAAAGCGCGACATATTATTTTAACCTCTTCTTTTCTCACAGAACGCACCATCAGAGTTAAAATAAGCGATAGTTACTCTGAGCCCTTTTCTCCCCTAGCTGGCATTCCTCAAGGCTCAATCCTATCACCACTCATCTATATTATATATACACATGATATTCCGAATCCTGTCAATATAAATACACATATTTCCCTTCTTGCAGACGACACAGCCCTATGGACTACAGGCAGAACGACAGCAGTGTGCATCAGAGGACTGCAAAGGCAACTGGATGCGTTCAGTACGTGGGCGAGTAAATGGAGAATTTCACCGAACCCAAGTAAAACGCAATTGATTCTTTTTCATAATTACAAACAAAGTAAATCTCCAAAATTTAAAAAAACGGACGTTCAACTGACGTTGTGGGGCAAAAAACTTCAAATTCAGGATGAAATCGTTTACTTGGGTATCACTTTTTCAAAATATCATTCATGGGAATCGGATATAGAAAAGGTTGTTCTGGAAGATTCGTAATAGAGCAAACTTACTTTACGCTCTCAAAGGTAGAATTCGAGGATGTAATCCTCAAACTCTACTTCACACATATAAGTCATACATAAGGCCAATTGCCACTTACCGATGTTTGCTATATACGACACTTCCGAAACGCCTAGTGAGGAGAATGGAAGCCTGCGAAAGAGCAATCCTTCGTAGTATATTCAGACTCCAAAAATTCTATCCTTTGATTCTTGTGCATAGAACCGCGAAAATTAATACGATCTTTCAATTCAGGGAAAAACTCCAAGCTCGTTACGCCTCACGTACACTACAAGGACCCAACCAGGACGCCCGGAACACTCTGTTGACACCTGGAGTTCAATGGGGACGTCAACTCTGCAGAAAACCAAAAAACAAAGCTCCTTTCCCGCCAGCTAGAATACTCCGCCCGTTAGAAGATCCTTCCGATGCAGTCCTCGACCATCTAGAGGACATCCCACTAGTACTGCGGTAAAACGCGTAGTTAAGTTCAAAACAATGTTCCGTGAACCGTTAAAAGAAAATTTAGAACGCGTGAGTTCGCGAATAAATCGTAGTGCGCGAAAGGCCTTTTGTGCGGGAGTGAAGTGCGCAAAAACGCGAAACTTTTCGTAATAAAATGAAAGACTGATAATAAAAATTTTTTATGACAAATGTATTTTTACTGTATAAATTAAAATTGAAAATTCAATTGTACACAATGAAATAATAATAAGAAATTGTACATTACGTGGGTAAAGTTTTCTGTGGTTTCCTTTACCATCAAATGTCAGATGAATTGAAAATCGGACATTTGACCAAATGGCACGTAATTAATAGAAATCAACAAAAGACGGCCACAGCCGTTTAAATCCCTGAAGTAAATATATAATAATAAATTTGCTCCTGATCTTTTGCAAAGACGATAGGAATTTAAATTCATACGGGTTGAAGAGAGTTGCAAAACTCTATAGCTTCCCGCCCTTTTGATATATATTTACAAAAACAATGTATCCCCAAACCAAAAAAGACAAATAAACGTTTATTCATTCATTCATTCATTCATTAACCTCTTATTCTGTTTGTACATTTTGTGGACAAAGAGCTCAAGATTTTCTCGATTCTTGTTTCAGGTTTGTTATATATATTTTAGAATTAAGTTAATATTGTATTTATTGAATAAATTATTGTTTCAGTTTGAAAGATTCATCGAGAGTCATTGACTATCAAATAAAATACCAAAAGAACTATATTATAAATTGAGAATTTTCGTCAAATAATAATTTATAAAAACAAGAAAGATTCCGTTCTGGTCCACTTGAGAACTCAAGCCGAAGAAGCAGTTGATAATTCAGAAACTAAAAACCATTCGTCCAGATGGAAGAGAAAAAATGTACATTTTTCATGTGGAACATCAAGAATTGAAATTACATGAAAAATTGGTAACCATCAACAAAATGAAGATTTGTAAATCTATAAAGAAATGTGGTGAGTTTCGAAATATTTCAGTAGAACTGCCTAGAGAAATAGCAAATCTTTACCTGGGTTCTGATTTTGATCCTGTTAACAAATATTATTATTTAGAAGTTTCAGAAGAAATAAATGAGATACCTGAAAATTCATCTTTTGATATTCCAGAAATAATTAGAAAAATAGTGGAGACGCTTAGTTCAAACAAGCCACAGTCAAACTTAAATGACATTACTAAGAATTTCATTTTGGATAATTATAATGGTAGGAATTATTATGCTGAGTTATGGTTCGAAAATTTTGAAAATGAATGCATAAGGTTTGAAATTGTTGAGGAGAAAAGGTTTGAAATATTAAGATTGTTTTTAGATGGAAATGCAAAAGATTGGTATACGTAAATATTGGTATGTTAGAATTAAATATGGTTTGGAAACACCATGGATGGAAAGGATTCTTTCAGGAAAACTTTTGTCAAGTGCACGTTTAGTGCACTTTTTCATTCAAGAAAAATTAGATAATGAAAAAAATTGATAAAAAGTACAGAGCACCTGATCAGTGAAATTAGAAAATATTATACAAAAGTTCCAAATGAACATTCTGATGAAGTAGAGATTGAAGTTTTCAAACAAAAACTAGGAAATAAACAAAAATTTCATCCTAAATCTGAAAAGAAGCCTTGTGAGACTTGTGAAAAGCTGGGTTCACCAAACAGATTTCACAAACAGGATAATTGTTGGAGTAAACATAGAATAAAAACAGTTAATAATACGGAGCCTCAAAAAGACTTGAATGATAACGATTGACTTGAATACCTAATTTTACAATATTACAAATAGAAGAAACAGACATTACTAAGAGGGATTTAGATGAGATAGCTAGAAACATACTAGATCCAGAAATAGAAGTTAATTTTAATAATTTAATAGATAAAGAAAATTCTGAAGAAACAATACACTATTTGAATGAAGAAAGAAAACAAAGAAAAGGTTAATTCCTTGATGAACAAATGTGCAAAAAACAAGTTCGATATTGGCAAAGTAAAATCTCATGAAGCTCATATCAAACTGGTATGAATTTTAACAAAATCATATATATATATATATATATATATATATATATATATATATATATATATATATATATATATATATATATATATATATATATATATATATATATATATATATATATATATATATATATATATATATATATATATATATATATATATATATATATATATATATATATATATATATATATATATATATATGTGGTGAAGTGTTTATAAACTCAAAAAAAACAAATTAATTACGAGTATATTTATACTTTCAAATACAAATCAGTATACTAATCCTAACAATTACATTATAGTCCGGGAGGTAGCATTGCATTTTCGAAGGTGTTTTTAAGCTGATAGATTGCCACCTTTTTCAATAAATCTCGAATGACCTATTAGTGAAGAAAGCGTCAGCTCATAAACGCGGTGGGTGTAAGATTGGGGCGTTAAGAAAGTGGTAGAAAATTGGAGTTTTTTTTTTACGAATAGACATCATACTGAGCTGAAAAAAATCGTCAGCGCTGCATCGTAAAAGGGAAATATGCGTCAGCTGCTGACATGAACTTCTTAAAAAACACGTGAAATATGCTAGATGCAGTTAAACTAGGAAGGCATTTTCTCTTAAATCTAAAATCTTGATTCGAAGACTGCAAGATAAACCACCTTCAATGTGGACCAATTAAAATACTTCTCCATTACTTTCAGAGAAAAGCAGACAGAACTAAGATTGGTACACAGCTGTGTTATGTGTGCATCCCATTTCATAGATTCATCAAGATATATGCCAAGAAATTTTGATGGGTTTTGAGTTTCAATGACCCGATCCTTCGTTTTAAACAGTTTAGGCGTTGTAATACTAGAGTGACTTGTCTTGAAGAAAGTCACAGTAGTTTTTTCTTTCTCTATATATATATATATATATATATATATATATATATATATATATATATATATGTGGTGAAGTGTTTATAAACTCAAAAAAAAACAAATTTTTTACGAGTATATTTATACTTTCAAATAGTAAGTATACAAATCCTAACAATTACATTATAGTCCGGGAGGTAGCGTTGCATTTTCGAAGGTGTTTTTAAGCTGATAGATTGCTACCTTTTTCAATAAATCTCGAATGACCTATTAGTGAAGAAAGCGTCAGCTCATAAACGCGGTGGGTGTAAGAAAGTGGTAGAAAATTGGAGTTTTTTTTACGAATAGACATCATACTGAGCTGAAAAAAATCGTCAGCGCTGCATCGTAAAAGGGAAATATGCGTCAGCTGCTGACATGAACTTCTTAAAAAACACGTGAAATGAAGTTGGAGCACGCCAGATGAAATTTACATGGTCCATCTTCGCACTATGTAAATCCAAGCTACCCCTGCATTTACTGCGCACTTTGTACATAGCGCGCTTTAAGGCATGCTCAACCTACAAAGTCCTTTTCAATTCTCTCCCAGTGACTGGAGATGGGAAGAAACTGATAAGAAATACGTCCTCAAATGGAACCAGGGAGATCGAGTACTGCTATCATGCTATAGCTTACTTATACGAGTGTAAGTAAGCTATAGTAGCGAAAATATTGGTGGTATTGGAATTATCGAGCAAATATTTCTTTTAGCTTAATTTTGATAGCGGAAATATGCACTTACAGATTATGATGAAGCGAATCGTGCTCAGTAATTCAATAAAGAGAATGATTTTTCTCAGTACTGGTTGGACGACCGACCGACGGTTCATCAGAGCACGATTATTATAGCGATACCGTCGATAACGAATGAGTTCTGCAAACATTTTGGACATAATCAGTCAACTTAAAAAGTTGAGATAGATTTAATCGACTCAAGGTAAAAAAAAATATTAAATCGTAAATAAATATAAACATAAAATAAGTTTTAAAAATCGCGTAATATACTGCAAGAAGTTTATAAAAATTCCGTTTTACGCAAACGAAAACATGGTTAGTTTTTTGAAATTGAAGATCTCAATCAAAAGTGAGTAAATACTATCATATCTAAAAAAAGCTATTAAAATAAATAGATATAAAAATTTCAAAAAAGTTCATTTGGTGTCTTTGTATTATTCGAAAGATTAATTCAAAGATCCACATTCAAAGAGTTGAAGAGAATTTATAATTTCAAAGTTAATTGAATTTTATCTTGTTCATTAGCAAATATTCTCAATATTTTTTGTCTATTAAAAATGTAAATGTTAAACAATCTTTGCGGAGCTTTGTTCCGCAGATATTCAAGTGTCCGTTTAATTGCAATGTCTATAATTCAAGAACAATAATAAAAAAAGGTTTTAAAGCAATAATTTTGAGGTTCAAAGAAATAAAAGTCTATCATTTTCCATGTCGACTACAATAATCCGCCCTTTTGGGGTAATGCATACTGGTTGGACGACCGACCGACGGTTCATCAGAGCACGATTATTATAGCGATACCGTCGATAACGAATGAGTTCTGCAAAGATCTTAATTCCTATATTTCTACTTTTTCATATAACTTTCTATTAATTTATGTCATAATCAAAATACTCCGTATATTATTTTGTATTATTAATTTCTTTCGAAATAAAACAAGACAAAAAGAGACAATGAAAATCTCTATGAATTGCTCAAATAAGCTGTATCCTTACAGTACCAACTGACGTCGTTTCCACCACTACACATGCAGTTAATAATTGTTTCTATATTTTTTATTATTCAAACAACCACTTTGTTAAATTACATCAGGTGTACTATCACTCTATTTTACGTGTATATAATCAACCATCGGTGTTAATATCAGCCAGCTTATTATGACCTTTGAATTTGCAACACTACCTCCCGGACTATTACTATTCTAAAACTAATTAATTTTTTAGCTTGAATATTATATATTTTTAAGTAATTATATATCTTTGAAATATGCTAGATGCAGTTAAACTAGGAAGGCATTTTCTCTTAAATCTAAAATCTTGATTCGAAGACTGCAAGATAAACCACCTTCAATGTGGACCAATTAAAATATTTCTCCATTACTTTCAGAGAAAAGCAGACAGAACTAAGATTGGTACACAGCTGTGTTATGTGTGCATCCCATTTCATAGATTCATCAAGATATATGCCAAGAAATTTTGATGGGTTTTGAGTTTCAATGACCCGATCCTTCGTTTTAAACAGTTTAGGCGTTGTAATACTAGAGTGACTTGTCTTGAAGAAAGTCGCAGTAGTTTTTTTCTTCATTCATATATAGTCGATTAGAGGTGAACCAGCGCTGAGCTTGCTGAATTGTAATATCAACGACTTCTGTCAAATTCAGTATGTCATGACTTCTTGCTACAATGCTCGTGTCATCTGCATAATTTTGGACAGAGATATGTTTGCTGCTCAAACCAGTACTCAGGTCATTTATGAAAATAATGAAGATTAAAGGTCCCAGTATTGAACCCTGGGGTACTCCTAAATTTATTGGTACTCTTTTCGACAATACCTGTTTTACTCCATCTCTTAAAACCACTCGCTGACTTCTGTATGATGAAAAAGATTCGAACCATTTTAGTGTAGAGTCTCTTATTCCATAGCTCCACATTTTCTGTAGTATTAATTCATGATCCAAACTGTCGAACGCCTTCGATAAATCAATGAACATGCCGATGACAACATCCCCATTCTCAAGTGCATCCAAAATGTTTTTAATGAATTGGTAGATTGCTGTTACTGTTGATTTACCTTTGATCTATCCGTGCTGGGCTGTAGAGAATAAGTGGTGTTCAGTGAAGAATTTTACTAATTGCTTACTGACTATAAGTTCAAAAATTTTGGAAAATGATGGTAAAATACTAATTGGTCTGTAATTTTCAACTGAGCTCTTTTCTGCTTTCTTATGAATTGGAGCAACAATTGCAGATTTCAACTGATGCGGAAATATCCCATGCTTCAGCGAGTTGTTAATGATGTGAGTTAAAATACCCATTATCGGCTCCAAGCTTCTTTTCACAGCAACAACAGGGATTTCATCCGCTCCACAACTCTTCTTGTTTTTGAGTTGTTTGCAAATTTCTTTTAGATCTTCAGTTGTCACTGCTTCAAAGATAAAAGTGTTGATATTTGGTGGTATATTGTGTTCGAATGCCTAACTGCAGGTTTGAGTGTTTATCATGGATGAGCTTGAAAAGAAATCAACAAATCTGTTTGCGATATCCGTCAACTCTCCAGGCACATGTACGCTATTACTGCTATCCTTTCCTCTGATTTTGTTGACCATTTTCCAGAGGCTTTTACTTTTATTGTCCGAGTTTGAAATGATTTTTTCATAGTATTCATATTTTCTGGATTTGAGTAAAGTATCATATTCCTTTTTAGCTTGTTTGTAAGCAGTAGCAAAGATCTTGTTTCTCTGCTTGCATGTATACATTATATCGAGGCGTTTTTTACATTGTAGAGTTTTTTCATTAGTAAGATATGCTTTGTTATTTCCCTTATGTCCACATTTAATTCTTTTTTTGGGACAAGCTATTTCAAACTCTCTTGTGAAAACTTCAATGAATTTGTAAAAGGGAAATATGCGTCAGCTGCTGACATGAACTTCTTAAAAAACACGTGAAATGAAGTTGGAGCACGCCAGATGAAATTTACATGGTCCATCTTCGCACTATGTAAATCCAAGCTACCCCTGCATTTACTGCGCACTTTGTACATAGCGCGCTTTAAGGCATGCTCAACCTACAAAGTCCTTTTCAATTCTCTCCCAGTGACTGGAGATGGGAAGAAACTGATAAGAAATACGTCCTCAAATGGAACCAGGGAGATCGAGTACTGCTATCATGCTATAGCTTACTTATACGAGTGTAAGTAAGCTATAGTAGCGAAAATATTGGTGGTATTGGAATTATCGAGCAAATATTTCTTTTAGCTTAATTTTGATAGCGGAAATATGCACTTACAGATTATGATGAAGCGAATCGTGCTCAGTAATTCAATAAAGAGAATGATTTTTCACAGTACTGTTTGGACGACCGACGCGACGGTTCATCAAAGCACGATTATTATAGCGATACCGTCGATAACGAATGAGTTCTGCAAAGATCTTAACTCCTATATTTCTACTTTTTCATATAACTTTCTATTAATTTATGTCATAATCAAAATACTCCGTATATTATTTTGTATTATTAATTTTTTTCGAAATAAAGCAAGACAAAAAGAGACAATGAAAATCTCTATGAATTGCTCAAATAAGCTGTATCCTTACAGTACCAGCTGACGTCGTTTCCACCACTACACATGCAGTTAATAATTGTTTCTATATTTTTTATTATTCAAACAACCACGTTGTTAAATTACATCAGATGTACTATCACTCTATTTTACGTGTATATAATCAACTATAGGTGTTAATATCAGCCAGCTTATTATGACCTTTGAATTTGCAACACTACCTCCCGGACTATTACTATTCTAAAACTAATTAATTTTTTAGCTTGAATATTATATATTTTTAAGTAAATATATATCTTTGAAATATGCTAGATGCAGTTAAACTAGGAAGGCATTTTCTCTTAAATCTAAAATGTTTTTACCATATATTCTAGATAAAATTTATCAGATTAAAATAAATTTTTACAAAATGAAATTCAGATGAAACTAGTCGAATAAAGAATTGTTCAGTCAGTGATTTTTAGACATGTTTTTATTATTACCTCTCATCTACTTATTTTGAATTTTATTAATGCTTAGTTCTATTAGATATGAGAACAAAATGATCTGAAAAGTTTTCATAGTTTTTTATTTAGAAAATGGAAACTTATATATGAATACTATATATAGTATACTATACTGTAATTGTATAGTATACTATATCACAAAAAGCAATCGTTAACTTTCGTGAATGCTAACGTGAACATATTTACGTGAAAACGTAAATATGTAAGGGTTCAACGTCCAGTAGGTTTTTAAATATTTTACTGTATGTCGAAAATTATTGAAGATTGCAATGAAATTACTTTCATTCAAGAAAATGAAATTGTAAAATTTTGTGACAGTTAAACTTTGAGTGAAATCGTAAATACTTTCTATTTCATTTAAATTTAAATGTTTATACATGCAAGAAATTCATAACAACTCACTTCAGGAAGTTGAATATATTCCTTCTAAAAGCCGATATTTTGTAATGTTTTTGAGAATATTGAATATTTGAATTAAAATTTCAGAAAAAAAAATTTATATTACGTAAATAAAAACTTAATGTAGAACATTGATAATTAACAACTTATATTTTATAATATTGTATGTACAACGAAATCACACTTGAAAATTGAATTGAACAAAAACATTTCATTAAAAAATATCGAAATATTTATAATATAAAAATGCATCCTCATTTAACAACACCCATCACAGAACAATAAAATTTCTATTTATCATAAGTATATAAATATATATATATATATATATATATATATATCATATAGTATATAAATATATATATATATATATATATATATATATATATATATATATATATATATATATATATATATATATATATATATATATATATATATATATATATATATATATATATATATATATATATATATTACATAAAATTTCAGTCTCATCTCCAGTCTTGTCGTTGAGATTAACCCGTTTTTTAACAAAAAGAGGGCATTGACTGAAATAAAAATGATTAGAAAATAGTCACCAAAATGAACCGAAACATTTGGGGCATAATCAGTCAACTTAAAAAGTTGAGATAGATTTAATCGACTCAAGGTAAAAAAAAAATATTAAATCGTAAATAAATATAAACATAAAATAAATTTTAAAAATCGCGTAATATACTGCAAGAAGTTTATAAAAATTCCGTTTTACGCAAACGAAAACATGGTTAGTTTTCTGAAATTGAAGATCTCAATCAAAAGTGAGTAAATACTATCATATCTAAAAAAAAGCTATTAAAATAAATAGATATAAAAATTTCAAAAAAGTTCATTTGGTGTCTTTGTATTATTCGAAAGATTAATTCAAAGATACACATTCAAAGAGTTGAAGAGAATTTATAATTTCAAAGTTAATTGAATTTTATCTTGTTCATTAGCAAATATTCTCAATATTTTTTGTCTATTAAAAATGTAAATGTTAAACAATCTTTGCGGAGCTTTGTTCCGCAGATATTCAAGTGTCCGTTTAATTGCAATGTCTATAATTCAAGAACAATAATAAAAAAAGGTTTTAAAGCAATAATTTTGAGGTTCAAAGAAATAAAAGTCTATCATTTTCCATGTCGACTACAATAATCCGCCCTTTTGGGGTAATGCATATTCCACAGGGTCTATTGAAGTCTTCACCGCCTGTTCCGCTAAATATACATTCAATCTCACTTGAAGATTGCATCAGAATTATTTTGTGATTTTTACGATCAGTGATGACTATATTTCCCGCATCTTCCTGAGCGATCCCCTGAGGTCGCTGAAATTGACCCTCAGAACCAAAACTAAAGGGAGGGCGATTTAAACCACTGTCGAATCTGAGTATCGCTTGAGTCTCAAAATCGGATACGAGAGCATTCTCAGTTGGGGTGAAGCAAAAATCCCGAGGAGTTTCGCAAAGCTTCACATATGGATTTAAACGAATGCCAAACTTAAATATTCGCAAAAGTACACCATCTTCTTGAAATAATTGAATTCTTTGATTTTTACTGTCAGAAACTAAAATTTCTTATTTAGTGACTGAAGTACTAGATCACGACTGACTCGTTCTTGTTCAAACTACTACTTGACGACATGTTCCATGTCGATAAAAAATCAACAAATTTGCAGGACACCTGAACAGTATTCATTGCACTAACAATATTATATTAATCAAAAATCTTTTATATTTGTATTGGGAGTGATTGCTAGATTCAGTTTTCGATTATAGATGGATTGTATCCACGTAAGGGTTATTCACAAGAAATGAAAAGGGCAATCGTAATCTTATATTGCTACAATATATATATATATATATATATATATATATATATATATATATATATATATATATATATATATATATATATATATATATATATATATATATATATATATATATATATATATATATATATATATATATATATATATATATATATATACATATACTGACCCGGCGAACTTTGTTCCACCCAAGAGGCAATAAATGACCAGAATTTCGATTTTATTAAGGTCAATTGTTTATTTGGATAATTAATGTGAATTAAAGAGGCAAGTATTGTATTTTAATGGTTGGCTATGTATGTATAGTGCATGGATTCCACTCTTTAGTGAAGCATCTTGTGATAGAAGCCATTTTTCGTTTTATTATCAGGTGCAAGAAAAAAAAAACGCAAGTGGTCCTCCGACCCGTGAACATGCCGTATGTACTCGTGATTGACCATGGGTAAACATAAATTTTTTAGATACAGACCACAAACTTTTAAGCATTGGTCGTGTGATTTGTTTAATGTCATGGCGAATGCAAGTCGGATCGGAAATTGAAGTCGTTTAAACTCAAACGGCATGTCGTTCGGGATCCTTGGAATGAGAACTTCCTCACCTTCGAATTTTCTTTTGAGTATCGTCGTGTAAATCACATTGTTCATCAATTTCCTTATCACCAAACGCGTTCTGTTGCACAGTTTTGGTTGGTTTATGTTTCGAAGCATGATTACTACGGAGCCAACCTTTAGTCGTAAATTGTGGGGTGGTAATCCCGGCACATCCAAGGAGTTTAAAAATTCAATAGGATAGTTGGTGGCGTCATCTTCATTTGTTAAACAATCAATTGATTTGAAAGAATGCAGTGTGCCAATGATCTCGTTCTGAATTATGAAGTTTAAGTCATCTACATTTTTATTCTAAGCCGCCAAAATTGCTCCCTCCCTCAATCATTCCTTATTTTTGAGGTTAGTAATGATTTTTGAGAATACTTTGTTGATGAGTTCGTCTTTTGATGAGACAAAGATACAATTCTGAGGAAATTAAATCAATCCGTTGGATTCGTCGACAGGTACTCGACCATTTCCAATAGTCAGTAATTGCTCAGAGAAATCTTCAGCAGATTTATCGTTCTGCAAAGCAACTCCAAAACATCTCTATTAATTGCGTAGATTTTTCAATGTTCGGTGAAGTGCTTCCAATGCACGTTTATGTGTTTTTGTGCAATCGTCTCAGATGCTGATTTTTGATGCTAATAAAACTAATAATGCTAATAAACCCCAAGCCTTCTGCATTTTTGAGTATGTATATTTTACTAAACCTAACAGTATTTTCGAAGGACAAGAAGTATATGAAGTTAGATTAGAGTGTGGAAGACAACTTGCTAAGGAATGGTCCATTGAAGCTGACGTAGTGGGTTCAGTTCCAGAATCTGGAAATGCTGCTGCACATGGATATTCTCAACAGGTATATCCATATTCAGAAAGTGCTCTTTTTCACATAGCATGTGTATTTCAGCTTATACGATAGCTTAGTGTGAAAACCTTGCATGGCACAGAATATAAATTTTACATAAGACACAAAAACTGATTTTCTGCGTTATTTACCTAGAAAGATTTTTATTTTTTTGCGTTAGTTCCTGATTTTACCTCTAGATAGCAGCTCTGCTCAGAACAGCTATTCTATATAATGAATGTGGTTTTCTATCTAAAACCACAAAAATGTTATTTTGAAAATGGAAATACGAGGTTTTCACACTAATCTAGAAGAGTATACTTCTCGCACATATGGCGTTATGTGATTCATAATGCCGATTAATCTATAACCCATTTATTGGGTTTCTGCTTCCAATTCGTCTTGCCTTTGCTCTGGAGATTATCAAATCACAAAACCACTCCTTGACAGGTTGTCAAGTTAGTCTCAGTCGATGATAAGTTACGAAATCAATGTTTTTCTCGTGGTTAGTTGTATATTTATGTGACCGGAAATCTGCTGTATTCGTTCTTGAATCCGATGAGAAAACGAGAAATGTCTTATTTTACGAGGTGCTTCATTGAAGATAATTGAACCGACTACACCCTGCACAATATGTACATTTTTTAATTGAGGCTGAGACACGATTCATCCGGCGAACCCCAAACTCGTAACAAAATACTTGATTGTTGTACTTTTCATTTCTTTTCTTGTTATTATCTTGATAAAATAATAAACTGAAGATTCATTCAATATTCATACAATTTCATCTATAAATTCATAATCTTTTAGATGGTACGAATTTCTCCGGGTCTGCCAGTTATAAATAAAACACATGAACGTGGAATAACACTTGCAGGCAATAACAAAATCTAGAATTCTAGAGTCCGCAGAATCCTTTACAGGAATATAACAATGTAAACTGTGATTGGGTGCACGGTGCACACCATCATTGCTGAGCGCATCATTTTGGCTTTCTACTTAGACTATGACACCTTTTCACAGAAGAAGAAGGATAATACTGTAGGTTATTTTAGGTTAGGTAGATATATAACCTGTTTTATTTACGTTAGTTATATGTATGTGCACGTTTGTTTAGTAAATCGTACTCTTTAGAAGTTTTAATTCGTGTTTTTAATTTTAGTGATGTTATATAAATTCCGACGGAAATGTTCAGGTTCAATTTCATCAATAAAAATGAGAAATACCACTGGGGTAACTCACGAATATGGCTAATTTTGATGGAGAAAATCATTGTAATATAGCCCGAATAGTTTATGTTGGATAAGAAGCACTACAACACAGGTACATAATTCCATAATACAAATCTTATTCCAAGTTTTCAATTTCATTATGATCATAATGATTCCAAAGTATCATAATATCAATAGAATTATTATTTTATTTTGTACTCTGTGATACTCAAAATAATTTGTAAAATTCATCATGTTCTATTGTTCCAAAGAGGCCAAGAATCAACGGGAAGAGCTACTAGTACTGGTAATGATGATGTACATGTATACAAAGATGTTTTCAAGGGAGATAATATAAAACATTTACCTGGCCATATTGGAATTGGCCACACAAGATACTCAACATGTGGAGCAAGTACAAATGTCCATTGTCAGCCCTTTGTTCTACATTCTATGCATGTGGTGAACTTTTGAACAACCTCATTAGGAAAACAACGGAAATCAGAAGCAGAACATCAGCAAAAAGAACATCTTTACAACAATGGAAAACAAGAATGAATGAAAGATAACAAGTAAAATATCACTTAATTCAAACAGTAGAAGAACGGTAAACAGACGATGAAGAGTCAAAGGATACAAAATCTAGTCCTTGAAGAAATTCAGTGAAGACCTCAGCAACAGCCTGTTTAACAGGAGATTCAGTTTGTATTCAGGAATTTTCATAAACTGAATCTTATTGGTTTTATCATTTTATGGTGATTATATGGCCAGGTAAAACATTTACCTGGCCATATTGGAATTGGTTACAAGATACTCAACAAGTGGAGCAAGTACACATTAAATAAGTCACTTGGCATAGTATCAGAGAATTCTATTAATTGCTTTACAATTTTTTTGGGCTGTTGCACCTTTTTCAGAAAAATGAGCACTTGTAGTCAAGACTAACATTTTTATATTTTACATCTGTACTTGATACATAGACATGAAAAGAGAAAATATGGATGAAGGCGATTACACATCTTATGACTATAATAACTGTTCAAAAAAACAGAACACTTGTTCCAGTTCGTCTTGCCTTTGCTATGGAGATTATCAAATCACAAAACCACTCCTTGACAGGTTGTCAAGTTAGTCTCAGTCAATTTTTTAAAGCGTATTAGAAGTTGTGATTTGTTTATTATATATTTTAAAATTTTCTGATAAATGGTCTAGCGTTATTAATGCATGAAAATGTCCAAACACAAGATTGTTATGAAAATGCCCACAGACACTTCCAAGGTAGAAGTTAAAAGCAAGTTTGATGCAGAATTCAGGCGATTTTCTTTAGAAAGGAATGCTGTTGTCAAATTTGAGGAATATAAGGTATTACTCAAAGACCTCCATAATCTTAGTGATATTACTTTTCTTGTGTCTTACATAGACCCAAATGACTTGCTCCCAATTAATAATGATGATAACTTGAGGAGGGCAATTCTCAATGCTAAGCCATTACTCAGGGTATTCATCCAAAGAAAAGGAGACAGCTTAGAAGAACTCAATGGCTATGGTACTATGAGGTCGCAGCGCAATTTAATATCAAGTATTCTAGGAGGTACTCCAGGTCGAACAAAAGCTCTAACAATATCGAATCCGCATGACTTTCGCCAAGTGTCTGCTATTATAGATGTGGATATTGTTCCCAAAGACTACCTAAGAGTACGTCTACACAAGCATGGATCAGACAAGCCATTAGCATTCTATATTCGAGATACAACCAGTGTCCGGGTGACACAAAACGGGTTAGAGAAGTTCCCAGCTATATTCATTTCACGAGTAGTCCCAGGTGGCCTGGCCGAGTTAACCGGCCTTCTAGCTGTAAATGATGAAGTTATGGAGGTAAATGGCTTCAAGGTAGCAGGCAAAACACTGGACCAAGTAACCGATATGTGCATAGCGAATAGTTCAAACTTAGAAATAACGGTGATACCGGCCAATAAGCGAATGGTGGCACCGGTGAGACGAGGCAGCTACAGCAGAAATTCGCAGCAGTCTTATCAGTCGACAGGCTCACACGCGACTGGCGGTTCTGATCAAAATGATCAGGATGAAATTGTGGATTTGACGAAGGTTCCACCAGATGGCTCCATCAGAGACGACGAAGTTTTGCACCTGTGATCAACCAGAAGGTTCGATAGCACGTGTCAGGTTCCCCCCGAATCCGACCTGCCTATCACTGTTAAATGTAGGTAGGAACACAAAATACAATTTTGACTAATATTCATTCAACAACTAAATTTTAATTTTGATAAGTTTATGATTCTTAAATTGATTCATGTTATGATTTTCATTCATAATACCCGATTACATATTTTAAAATGTACATTTGTTTTTATACTAAAACGTAAGGTGTCTATTATGTTGTTTAATTAACTAAATCTGACATACCTTTATGGTATAAATTGTATTTCAGATAGAATATTATAACATATTTTTCCTGTAAAAAAAAGTGTAATAAAGTATAATAAGGTATACGAAAACCTCATGGTATGAACTTAATATATCGAAAGCCCTAACAATAGGAAAGAATGCAATATTTTGTGTAATGATAAACTAGATATCCATATTTCATCTTTGTTCAGCTCATTTTAGAGAAGTCTCTACCATAATTTGTTGTGCTATTCAGGCGACAAATAATATCACCTACTCACTAAATAATATATCCTCTATTTCAAGTTTTTCGATACACACTGAAACTGCTGAAAAAGATATATTACTAACATCAACAGCAAATAGATAGAGCCCAATACATAATTACTGAGTAAGCATTCATTGAATGTTAATACCTATAAACAGTAATATCGAGAATATATTTTTTCGTTATAACCAACAATAGAACTAACCATAGCAAACTTGCTTTCCTATCATATTTACTTAAAAATATATAATATTCAAGGTAAAAAATTGATTAGTTTTAGAATAGTAATAGTCCGGGAGGTAGTGTTGCAAATTCAAAGGTCATTAACACCGATGGTTGATTTTATACGCCTAATAAGATTAAGTGAACCGCCAGTCAGTTGCTCAAGTAGCGGACGGAGCGAACAGTTTGAAAAAATGAATAAATTCAAGTCATAGTACGCTGGTTGAAACTTTTTGCACAAATACTTGACATCACACTCATCTGAAAAAAATCTAGCGTCAAGCTGTTCACGTGAACTTGTTGAAATACACCTCAAATAAAGTTATAGTACGCCAGTTGAAATTTAAGGACGTGATTGTTTGAATAATCAGTGATATGAAAACAATCAGCTGCTTGATGAGTAGTGAAAAATCCGTCAGCTGACGCAGTAGAGATTTCAAATAGTGAAGCATTGCTACTCTTCTGCGAGCAACTGATGCACAATTCACGTTCGTGTGAAAACACGCGAAAAAGTTATAGAACACCTGGTGAAATTTAACAACGTGGTTTTTTGAATAATAAAAAGTACAGAAACAATTATTAACTGCATCTATAGTGGTGGAAACGACGTCAGTTGTCATTTTTGTCTTGTCATTTGGTACGCCAATTTCATCTGGCGTACTATAACTTCATTTCAAGTGTTTTTTAAGAAGTTCATGTCAGCAGCTGACGCATATTCCCCTTCCACGATGCAGCTGACGATTTTTTTTCAGCTCAATATGTCTATTTGTAAAAAAATTGCAGGCTTACTATAGGTTAATTTCCTAATTTTCTACCACTTCCCTAACGCCCATATCTTACACCCACCGAGGTTATGAGCTGACGCTCTCTTCTCTAATAGGTCATTCGAGATTTAATGAAAAAAGTGGCAATCAATCGGCTTAAAAACACCTTCGAAAATGCAACGCTACCTCCCGAACTATAATGTAATCATTAGGATTTGTATACTTACTATTTGAAAGTATAAATATGGTTAATAATTTTTTTTTTTTTTTTTTTTTTTTTTTTTTTTTTTTTTTTTTTTTTTTTAGAGTTTATAACACTTCACCAGACCTTTTATATATATATATATATTTATATATATATATATATATATATATATATATATATATATATATATATATATATATATATATATATATATATATATATATATATATATATATATATATATATATATATATATATATATATATATATATATATATATATATATATATAGAGTAAATATTGAGACTCTTAATCGAAATATTTCAAATAAAACTCTCAGGGAGCTGTCTATACAAATGTTGTCAACGAGAACGTACCCATCACTTTCGAGAGTGAATATTAGAGCGTTTCGAAAAATTCATTGATCTTGTTGAATGATCATAAAATTCAATTGTTTCATCAGTCCATATTTAATCAAGAATCGATGACATTCAAAACGCCTATAGGTCCTATACCAAATTGACGGGAATTTTTCTCAGTGAAATATTTTCGTGAGCTCCCTCTATCGCAGAAAAGACGTATAAACTCCCCGTAGCGTTCAAGATTCCTACTCATGACAACAGTAGCGCGAGTGTATGGATTTGTAGACATTTCATTCGAACACTACAGAAAACTGGCCACAATCTGTAGGAATAGTCCCATGCCTAATCCCTCCAGATCACGCCCGGCGGGAAAAAGTATAGCTAGTTTCAAGATTCACAAATCATTCCATACTAGTAAATACTGAGACTCTTAATCGAAATATTTCAAATGAAGCTCTCAGGGAGCTGTCTACACAAATGTTGTCAACGGTAAGGAACCCATCACTTTCGAGAGTGAATATTACGTCTTTTCTCCGATAGAGAGAGCTCACGTGAATATTTCAGGAAAGTTCGCCTCAATTTGTTATAGGCCCTGTTGGCGTTTTGAATGTCATCAGCCAAACGCTGTAGAAAAAAGGGAAAATCGAGATGAAGAGGCGTATGGAAGAAATTCCGGTCCTCGTCAAAATGAAAAGATCGCAGAGAATGTCATCAGCATACATCGGCACGATCTGCCGGGCGCTGTGTGAATGTTATCAGCCAAGCAGAAAGTGCCGATGCTTTGCCCTCAATTATCCCTAGAAGGATAATGGGGGCAAAATTGTAAAAAGCAGAACAACGTATAAATCGGTGATTAAGAGGCATATGGAAGTTAATTCCGGTCCTCATTAAAATTCAGTGAATCTCAGTAGAATGTCATCGATTCTTGATTGATAAATTAAATATGGACTGATGATTCATAATAATGATGAAACAATTGTATCCTATTATCATTCAACAAGATCGATGAATTTCTCGAAACTCTCGAAAGTGATGGGTTCGTTCTCGTTGACAACATTTGCTTAGACACTTAGACAGCTCCCTGTGAGTTTTATTTGAAATAATTCGATATTTCGATTGAGAGTCTCAGTATTTACTAGTATTGAATGATTTGTGAATCTTCAAACATATATATATATATATATATATATATATATATATATATATATATATATATATATATATATATATATATATATATATATTATATACAATATAATATTTTTGCAGGTGTAACTCTCTACAAAGCTGAGAATATCGTTGTTGGAGATAAAGATAAATCATTGGATTCAAATATTTACAATTAATGGACAAGCGATTCTTGCTTTTGGTAGACAGGGTAGTCGACCTGGAGTTATATTTCCCTTATAGTGTTCATTCTAATGCAAAAGAAGAAATTGTAGTTTCTGACAGTAAAAATTAAAGAATTGAATTATTCCGAGAAGATGGTGTACTTTCCCGAATATTTAAGTTTGGCATTTGTTTAATTCCACCTATAAAGCTTTGCAACATTCCTCGGGATGTTTGCGTTACCCCAACTGAGAATGTTCTCGTGTCCGATTTCCAGACTCACGCGATACTCAGATTCGACTGTAGTTTAATTCTCTCTTCTTTTAGTTTTGGCTGTGAGGGTACTGCTGAGGGTCAATTTCAAAACTCATAACTTACAACTTCAGCCAGATAAATGTGAATTTTTATGTAGAGAAATCACTATTTAGATTTAGAACATCACATATCGGAAAAAGGTGTTGGACCTGATTGAACTTGTTGGGGTTTGTTATGATGGATACCCAAACTCTGTTACACGAATACGAATACGAATAATACGAACTATTACATAATTTGTTGAAGAAAAATAAAAAATTTGAATGGACAAATGGTTGTCGACAATCCTTCGAAAAATTCAAAGAAATTCTAACTAAAGAGCAGTCCCGGATCTTCAACTTTTTTAAGGTGGGGCAAAAACTGAGTAATGCCGCCCCCTCCCACTTACATTTATTTTTACCTTTACGATCCCACATAACTTCACTAATTGATTGATTTATATAATAAGTCCACTAATTGATTGACATTTGAACATAGCCTACATAGACATTTCGTAAATCCATCGCTGTTTTTTCTGCACGGGAAAAAGAAAACAGGAACTTTTACAGCATGAAATAGTAACGTGGCGTTTCAAATGCAAAAGTGCAAAAATTATAGTTTCAATTAGTAAAGTTGACAAATGCTGTAAATCTGACAGTTAAAACTCTAAATCTTACATTTTAAAACTGCAAGTTTACAGAAATGTAAAATTTACTATTTGAAAACGTAATTTTTCTTTTTTTGCGTTCGAAGCGCCGCGTTAATATTTCAAACTATAAAAGTAGTTGAGCCTATTTATTTACATATATATATAGATATAAACGTGTAGAGTATATATTTTATACATAGCAGAAGATAGGCTTTAAAATAAGAATATGTGTAATAACAATAAATATCAATTATATACAATTTTACTGTTCGAGCTTTTTGTTCAGCAAATAAATCTATGACCTTGTCGTAATTTAACACATGTGCAATTCGAATTTCTATCGCTAAGATTGCAAGACTCCAAAGTGTTCATAACTCATGGAAGATCGCAAATAATTTTCAATTAGTTTTAGTTTGCTAAAACTTCTCTCACAGCTTGCGGATATAGTAGGAAGCTTAGAGTTAATTCGCAGGGCAATACAAATATTAGGAAAAGCATCCTGCAAACCTGTTGCATAGATCTGTTGCAAGAGATAGAAACCGTTAGCCTTTTCTATATTTCCAAATAAAAGCGGACCTTGATCTTTACAAATGTAAAGCCCGGGCAGAATTTTCCGAAAACAGTATTTTCGAACCAGATCTGCTCCATACTTTTGCAGTTCTTCAATTGACATTTTCGGAATATTAGTACCATTAAGAAAAGAAAAATTCAAATTCAGCTTGGTAGCACAATCAAACCTCTTTTCAATTTCTGATATGATTCTATCAAATAACATCATTGTTTCTTTAGAAAATAATTGAATAAGTTGGAGTGTTTGTAACTCGTTGTCACACATCTCATTTAAATGTTTTTTACGTTTCGGAATTCGTTTGTTTTGCAAATTAGGGTCAATACCACTTTTTTAAACAGTTTCTCCAGTCTCTTTTATCCAATAATCCATTGGATTTTGTCTCATGTTTTGAGCAGACCTTCCATTAGTTCGACGGAACGGGCAAGGATAATATCTTCTTTCTGAATTTCTATATTCACTCGATAAATTTCGCGGAGAATATTCGTCCAAATAGTTAAATAAAGGAAGAATTTAAAATTTGTTATAGCAGTTAAGAGATGACCTGCCTCGTATTTAGCTTCTGGAGCACGAAAAGTTTGCTTAACTTCTTCTGAAGCTTCCGCTATTTCTGGCGAATTATTCAATAGGACATTCACTGCACCATGTTTCGCCGACCACCTCATCTGACTACTTCCTTTTAAATTTGTTGGGTTAATAGCTTCCTGGCATGATGAGGCAGAATGAACACCTACAAGATTTAAGGATTGAGCTAAACACGATACAGTGTTTATTGCCAGTTCTTTTTACATATCGAATTACCTGGCTCATTTCTTCTGTATAGGATACATCTGGAGTGCATACAGTGGATACATTATCGTATAGTATTTGGCTTCTTTGATACCACTTGAAATGCTATTTCTAACTGTTTTTGCCATTATGCTAATTATTTCATTCTGTATTGTCTTTGATAAATATGATACTTGTCCCTTTTTTAAGTGTTCCAATTGAAACTCAATAGTTGAATTATGTTTGGCGAGCAGGAAAATTAAGTTCAAAAAGTTACCTTGACTAGGCTGAGGATATTGCGTGATGAGATCGCTAGGAGTTTCGTGGCACCCGCGAAAAGAAAGGCAGTTTGTAGATAGATACAATACAGCGTCCATAACAATACGCAGGATCTGCCTCAATTTTTCTTTCTATGAGTTAATTAATTTCTCAATGTCTTGATCAATACCCTGGCTTGATTTAATTTGTTGTACTCGTGTTTTCCACTTGATCATACACTCTTTGTGCATTTGAGTTGCCACGTGTTCGGTTAATCTCTCTTAAACTCTTTTGCAATTAATAAATCTTGTAGTACACAATGCATATGTGGCGGTAGAAGACGGTTTTTGGTAAATCTTGCAACACGCACAAAAAACTGTGTTTTTTGTCTTAGAAATATAAACCAAGATCCTTTAACCCTTTCGAAATTAGGCAACGTCCTGTACCACATAAAAGATGTTAAATGTCTGCCATTGTGTTCAGTATTCGGGGTGATTTTCTGCTAATAATACAGCTTGATTGCTAAAAAAAGACCGTTGTTTGTCATAAACTTTTCCCACCCCTGGCCAAAAATTAGTTAAAAATTTAGTTCTAAATAACTACTGAATAACAAAGGGTAAGTAACTCTACTAATCACAAAAAGGGACAATTCTAGCAAATAATGCTTTTTTAATGTCTGAACTTCTGAGTCAAAATATCAGTAATCGGTAGCTATTTACATACAAATTACAAAGGTATTCCTTAGTCTGTTGCTGAAAAAAAACACAGTAGCACTTTCTACACACTATACATCACATAACAGTACAACAACTAAAACGCGGAATTTTGTTTTTACACAATTATGAGATGGTAAAAGTTAGGTATTATTTCTACCTCTCCGGGTATAACCAAAAAAAGCCCAACTTAAAACACAACAGATATTCCTGTTTATATAAGACATTAGCGGGAAATTTCTTTTGCTTGTTTTTCACAACTTCAAACAATAGCACTTTTCCCAACTTATTTTTGGATTTGAATGTTATTTCTCTCGTTAAGTACCGATTTATTAAGCAGCAATGACCAGAAACCATTACAACGTCATTACAGCATCATTATTTGTGGGTCTTGCCCAAGCATCCAAATGTTGCCAGATTTCCTAGTTCATGGCTAGTAAGTAGAGATAGGCTGTGACTAAATAGTAAACATAGAGGAACAACATACACCTACTTTGAAACAGAACACTGTCGTAGAGAGAGTTCGTTGAGGGAGTTTTCTATATAGCTTCATTCTTTTCATACACACGGTTGCTAGGCGAGTGCTGCTGCGATCTGCCATTCCTGCGTGTGCGTATTTTGAACTATACCTACTACTCCGCGCTCTGGAAATCAGTCAAGTTTATATACCCATTAAATATCTGTACTTGTACTATTAATTATTCCGTGGGCAATTTAAGTAAATGATGAGTTGTCCATTAGTCGGTAAAGTGTGAATTTGGCCGCCCCCTGAACATGCCGCCTGGGGCATGAACCCCGGCTTGACCCCCTAGATCCGGCACTGCTAAAGAGTCAATTCTAAAATATCCAGATTTCTTGGAACCTTTTATATTAACAACTGACGCTTGGAATGATGCAATCGGCGCAGTCGACCTTTCCAATAGGCTCTTTCGCAAGGGCCTGTTAGAAAAGACCTTCCTGTCAGCTATTATTCTAAAACATTAACCAAATGCGAGAAAAATTATTCTACTACTGAAAAAGAATTACTAGCCATTGTCGAATCTTGTAAACATCATCGTTCTTATCTTTATGGACAAAAATGTAGTATCTTCACTGATCATAAGCCTTCAGTAAGGCCCAATAATTGCAAAGAAACCTCAAGTCGTTTAGTACAATGGGCACTTAAATTAATGGACTATGATTATATAAATAGTCTATAAGAAAGTTAAATTGAATCAAAATGCAGATGCACTTTGTCGATTATTTCCCGAAAATTTAAATCAAAATAAAATATAAATGAGCATATATCTAATTATCTATACAATCTATACAATTAAATAAAATTAATCAATTAATCAATGACGAACTCTCTTATGAAAATTTCCTAAATCATTATGAATCCAAGAACAATAAACTCTTCCAATATCTATGAAAAATCCGGAGATATATGTAAAGCTCCACTAAATCATTCTCTAGCACATTGTGTTTCTCAAGATTTTAAAATGTACAGCAGGTATTGCCTCAATATTCAAGAAAATATTTGGACGTGTAAATCAACTGAAATGTGAAAATAAATTTGTAGGACAAGTAGTCCATATTTCTAATAATACTCGACGAATATACTATCTTATAACAAAATCTCTCTTTTATGAAAAAATTAAACATAAATATTTTTGGGACAATATGAAGTACATTCGTAAATGGTTTAGTTGACGATATCATGAATAAATTAAAAATTTTAAGAGAGACAGCTCCCTAAAATATTTTTAAATCTAAAAATAAATCCAAAGAATATTACGACAAAAGTCATAATAGAACATATGTTTTTAATCAAGGCGATCACGTACTTCTTCATGACTATCAAATAAAAGCTAGAAATCGAAAATTATCAACAAATTATAAAGGACCTTATAAAATAGAACAAATACATGACAATCAAACTGCGACAATAAGAATAAGCCGATCAAAGCAAAAATCTTATCATTTTAATAAGTTAAAACCTTACGTTGTTGCAGATGACGAAAATAATTGTTCTCCTCCTGTTATTCACATTCAAAGTCCAAGCACATCAATACGAAATCAAATCTATTAACTCATTCTCAGGTATATTATATCATAATCTTGGCAAGGCACAAATAGGAAATGAAAAATACGTCATACTTACTTATCATAATCTAACTTATTTCAAATATGAAGTTGAGAAAATATCAGGCTTCTATTCTAACTATATGAATCTATGTAATATTGCAATTGCAGAGCATCTTTCTAATGATTGCAAAAATCAATTAGGTTATGTAAACACGAAAATCAAAATAATAAAAGAAACTCACAAAATCATAGCTCATCAAATAAGTAATTCCAGAAGAAAACGTGGATTAATTAACGGCATTGGAACGGCTGGTTCACTGGAAACCCTGACACCATTGACGCACAATTTTATACAGACGCTATAAATGGATTAATTAATAATGAAAAAAAAACAAAGAATTTTATGCAGCAACAAATATCAATTTTATCTATATCTATAACTATTTCTAATTACAATAATTCTTTTTATAAAATGAATGAAAACATACTAATCATGAATAAAAATCTAAGACTTTAATCAATTCGCAAATGATCTTAATAATGTCCAACATGCTTATGTTATGGAATCTCAAATTTCAAATCACATCATACCTTTTATAGAAATGACAGACGAAATTCTTTTCAATCTGAAAAATTATGTTGAAGATGCATCACTCATATAATAAGTTATAGAATTTTACCTCCAGAAGCACTATATCAAGAACTTTTAAAAATCTATACTAACATACCTCTTCCTATTTCGCTGAGCATTGAAAATATTTCTTATTAATATAAAATAATGAATCTAAAATCATTTATGAAAATTATATTTCAACGATTTCATTTGAAATTCCTATTTCTTCATCTCGAGACTTAGATCTATATTAGTTAGCATCTTTACCACATCCTCATTATGAAGATAACACTTTGTAGTCTTATATTGAACCATCAAAACCCAACCTCCTCATTGCACCTGTGAGAACAGATTATTTATTGGTTGCTAAATTAGAAAATTGTATCGAGTCCCATTCCAGGGAATGGATGTGTAAAAACATGCCAATTCCCAAAAAAATCGATTCTTCCTGCGAGGTTCAATTATTAATGAAGATCACCACCAAGATTCCTAGTTCCTGCACCACAAGAACAATCATCGCTGATGCTGAAATATGACACAAGACCAATATGAACGAATGGTTATTCTCCTTGTCCAGTCCAACCCGAATGTCCATGATTTGTGAAGAAGAATCCCTCAAGCAAGATTTCATCGAGAGTATGGGTCTCTTGAAGCTCAGCCCTCATTGCAAAGCATTCACCGATCGCAAAAGACTAGAAACCAGGTCAGTAATGATGACATTCTACTCCAACTACGAAATCCCATCCACTAACATCGTACAAGACAAATGCTTGAAGAAGATGAAACGCAATCTCGCCATCCACGCAATCAATCTAGATCCAATTCAGCTCACGCATGTCCACCTCCATGATTTACAGTATGCCCAGCACAAATCAGAATTCAATGAACTTCAACACCAAATCAACCAACCCTACATAGCTCAACACTCTTCATGGGTTTCAACAGCCATATCCATTACATGAGTGTCCATAGCACTCATACTTATCTACAACCTAGTATTTAGTAAGCAACCAAGAGCAGTCACAGCCAGTCCATATTTCCAAATCTTCAATCAATGCCACAAAAATTCCTCACAGCCTATCGTCGTAAGATATCACTCAGAAATGCAAGAACTCATTCATCAATACCCGAAATCCAGAAACTCAAGAAGAAAAAGCTTCCAGTTCCAGATCCATGAGGAAACCTAAGAAAATTAATTTAACCGCATACTAATTGTTTAAAAAATTCTTAATTCTTTGAATACTCTATCTCAAATTTATATGATCTTAGTTCCTAACTCTGCATTAATCAAGTCAATATAATCATATTTGAATTATTTTATCTTATTTTAGTAACAGTCATTCTCATAAAGGATAATAGGAATAGTTCCATGCTTAATCGCTCCAGATCACGCCCATCCATGGCATCCAGGCGGGCAAAAGTATAGCTAGTTTCAAGATTCACGAACAATTCAGTACTAGTAAATACTGAGACTCTCAATCGAAATATTTTAAATACAACTCTCTGGGAGCTGTCTACATGTTCATCACTGAACCCATCACTTTCGAGAGAGAATATTAAGAGCGTTTCGAAAAATTCATCGATCTTGTTGAATGATAATAGGATACAATTGTTTCATCATTATTATGAATCATCAGTCCATATTTAATTTATCTAATTTATATATCGATGGCATTCTACTGAGATTCACTGAATTTTAATGAGGACCGGAATTAACTTCCATATGCCTCTTAATCATCGATTTACACGTTGTTCTGCTTTTTACAATTTTGCCCCCATTATCCTTCTAGGGATAATTGTTAAGGGCAAAGCATCGGCACTTTCTGCTTGGCTGATAACATTCACATAGCGTCCGGCAGATCGTGCCGATGTATGCTGATGACATTCAAAACGCCAACAGGACCTATAACAAATTGAGGCGAACTTTCCTGAAATATTCACGTGAGCTCTCTCTATCGGAGAAAAGACGTAATATTCACTCTCGAAAATGATGTAGACAGCTCCCTGAGAGCTTCATTTGAAATATTTCGATTAAGAGTCTCAGTATTTACTAGTATGGAATGATTTGTGAATCTTGAAACTAGCTATACTTTTTCCCGCCGGGCGTGATCTGGAGGGATTAGGCATGGGACTATTCCTACAGATTGTGGCCAGTTTTCTGTAGTGTTCGAATGAAATGTCTATAAATCCATACACTCGCGCTACTGTTGTCATGAGTAGGAATCTTGAACGCTACGGGGAGTTTATACGTCTTTTCTGCGATAGAGGGAGCTCACGAAAATATTTCACTGAGAAAAATTCCCGTCAATTTGGTATAGGACCTATAGGCGTTTTGAATGTCATCGATTCTTGATTAAATATGGACTGATGAAACAATTGTATTTTATTATCATTCAACAAGATCAATGAATTTTTCGAAACGCTCTAATATTCACTCTCGAAAGTGATGGGTACCTACGTTCTCGTTGTCAACATTTGTATAGACAGCTCCCTGAGAATTTTATTTGAAATATTTCAATTAAGAGTCTCAATATTTACTATATATATATATATATATATATATATATATATATATATATATATATATATATATAAAAGGTCTAGTGAAGTGTTATAAACTCTAAAAAAAACAAAAAAATTATTAACCATATTTATACTTTCAAATATTAAGTATACAAATCCAAATGATTAGATTATAGTTCGGGAGGTAGCGTTGCATTTTCGAAGGTGTTTTTAAGCCGATTGATTGCCACTTTTTTCATTAAATCTCGAATGACCGATTAGAGAAGAGAGCGTCAGCTCATAACCTCGGTGGGTGTAAGATATGGGCGTTAGGGAAGTGGTAGAAAAATAGGAAATTAACCTATAGAAGGCCTGCAATTTTTTTACAATTAGACATATTGAGCTGAAAAAAATCGTCAGCTGCATCGTGGAAGGAGAATATGCGTCAGCTGCTGACATGAACTTCTTAAAAACATTTGAAATGAAGTTATAGTACGCCAGATGAAATTGGCGTACCAAATGACAAGACAAAAATGACAACTGACGTCGTGTCCACCACTATAGATGCAGTTAATAATTGTTTCTGTACTTTTTATTATTCAAAAAACACCTTGTTAAATTTCACCAGGTGTACTATAACTCTTTTTCTCGTGTTTTCACACGAACGTGAATTGTGCATCAGTTGCTCGCAGAAGAGTAGCAATGCTTCACTATTTGAAATCTCTACTGCGTCAGCTGACGGATTTTTCACTTCTCATCAAGCAGCTGATTGTTTTCATATCACTGATTATTCAAACAATCACGTCCTTAAATTTCAACTGGCGTACTATAACTTTATTTCAGGTGTATTTCAACAAGTTCACGTGAACAGCTTGACGCTAGATTTTTTTCAGATGAGTGTGATGTCAAGTATTTGTGCAAAAAGTTTCAACCAGCGTACTATGACTTGAATTTATTCATTTTTTCAAAATGTTCGCTCCATCCGCTACTTGAGCAACTGACTGGCGGTTCACTTAATCTTATTAGGCGTATAAAATCAACCATCGGTGTTAATGACCTTTGAATTTGCAACACTACCTCCCGGTCTATTACTATTCTAAAACTAATCAATTTTTTATATTTATCAATATTATATATTTTTGAGTAAATATATATCTTTGAAATAAACTAGGTGCAGTTAAACTAGGAAGGCATTTTTTCTCCAATTCAAAATGTTATTTCGATATATTCTAGATAAAATTTATCAGATAAAAATAAATTTATAAAAAATAAAATTCAGATGAAGTTTCTATCAATCCCTCAATCCGATAAATTTAGTACTTCGTACGAAATAAAATTTTTATATTAAATGATGAGATGTTTCATTATCTCTCGAAAAAAAAATCAAATATGTGTTTTTAGAACACCAATCAAAGCAAAATTAACGGAATATAGTATAATAATTATATTATTCAAAACATTCTAAAACTACACAGATAAATGATAAAAATACTATTCATATCAATGAATACTGATAAATTGATACTTCTTAAGACGCACTTCTTAAAAAAATCAATGTGAAGAAAGACTACATATTCCATTTTGTTTCACCATTTCAATTCTTCTCTTCTATTCAAATGATCTAATTCAAAATTAAATTCAACGATCTTCTAACAAACAAAATAATTTTTTGGGGGGAGTCCATTTGGTCCCCCGGGTCGAATTCACCTCGACATGCTGTATATCTAATATCATTAGAAAAAAATTGTATATTATCGCTAGAAAAAAATCATCGAAATAGCTCTAAAGCATTCGTTCGGTAGATTGACTCGAAATCTTAGAGGTGAGGGCGATAAAAAAAATAAGCTTTAATAAAAAAAAGCTTTTCTGTGCCTAAAACAGTTCACAGAATGCGGTCCTCGCGTTTTGCATACACAAATCCTTTCAGATCCTTATCTTAAGGAAATTTAAGATAATGAAATTGTGAAATTTTGTAACTTTCAGTGAAATCGTAAATGCCTTAGATTTCATTCAAATTTAAATTTTTATATATGCAAGAAATTCATAACAACTCACTTCAGGAAGTTCATTATATTCCTTATAAAAGCCGAAATTTTGTAATGTTTTTGAGAACATTGAATGTTTGAATTAAAATTGCAAAAAGAAAAATAATTTATATCACGTAAATAAAAACGTAATGTAAAATTGATAATTAACATATATTTTATATTCAACATATTATATAACATGTTTGAATTTAAGTTTATATTGAATTATAATGGATTTACATCAAGTAAAAGCAAACACTACTAAATATTGATAATTAACAACTTATACTTTGTAATATTGTATGTACGTACATACATTTATGTTTGAAATCACATTTCAAAATTGAATTTCAACAATAACATTTGATTAAAATATATCGAAATATTTATAATATTAAAATGCATCCTCATTTAACAGCACCCATAATACCACAGAACATAGAATAAAATTTGTATTTATCACAAGTATATAAATAATAATACGTAAAAATTTCAGTCTTATCTTCAGTCTTTGTCGTTAATTTTAACCTGTTTTTTTTACAAAAAGAAGAAATTGACTGTATTGAAAATTAATAGAAAAAAGTCCGAAATTAACCGAAACATTTGGACATAATTACTCAACTCAATAAGTTGAGACAGATTTAATCGATTCAAGGTAAAACAGTATTAAATCGTAAATTTGTTGTCTTCGTATTTTTCGAAAGATGTGTTCAGATTCATTCAAAGAGTTTAATAGTATTTCTTATTTCAAAGAAAATTTAATTATATCATGTTCATTAGCAAATATTTTAAATATTTTTGTCTATTAAAGATGTAAATGTTTGATAACAATCTTTGCGGAGGTTTATTCCGCAGTTATTCACGTGGCCGTTTAATTGCAATGTCAATTCAAGAACAATAATGCGAAAAAGTTTTGAACGGAATCGAATCATTTCGAGGTTCAAAGAAATAAAATTCTGTCATTTCCCATGTCGACTACAATAAGCCGCCCTTTTGGGGTAATGCAAATTCCACAGGGTCTATTCAGGTCTTCACCGCCTGTTCCGCTAAATATACATTCAAAATCACCTGACGAATTCTTCAAAATTATTCTGTGATTCTTACTATCAGCAATCACTACATTTCCTGCATCATCACAAGCGATCCCCTGAGGTCGCTGAAATTGTCCTATAGCAGTACCCTCAGAGCCAAAACTAAAAGGAGGTTGATTCAAACTACTGTTGAATCTGAGAATCGCGTGAGTCTCGAAATCGGATACGAGAACATTCTCAGTGGGGGTAAAGCAAACATCCCGTGGTGTGTCGCAAAGCTTTACATATGGATTCAAACGAATGCCAAACTTAAATATTCGCAAAAGTACACCATCTTCTTGAAACAATTGTATTCTTTGATTTTTACTATCAGAAACTAAAATTTCTTCCTTTGCATTACAATGAACACTATAAGGGTAATGTAACTCTCCAGGTCGACTACCCTGTCTACCAAAGGCACGAATCGCTTCTCCAGAAATTGTAAATATTTGAATCCTATGATTATCTTTATCGGCAACAACGATATTCCCAGCTTTGTTGACAGTTACACCTGCAAAAAATATTATATTGAATAATGTAATTTCTTGAAATTGATTTATTGCCTGTTTTATTATTTTATAAGATATTTTATTTCGAAAGTTTTTAGCAATAACAGGCTTTTTTTGATATGAAAAAGTTTATTTCTGTAGACGTTTCGTTGTTATATTACAACTTTGTCAAAACTAATTATTTAAAACTAAAATTAATTAATTTTGACAAAGTTCATAACAACGAAACGTCAATAAAAGAATAACAAAAGAAACGTAAAACAGAAATAAACTTTTTCATATCAAAAAAAGCCTGTTATAGCTAAAAACTTTCAAAATGGGATATGTAAATATGTAATTTCTCGACCGTGCGATATTTGTGTAGAATTTAGGTAACAGGAATAATCCGTCATGTGAAGTGTTCGAAAACCCATTAATTCATTACAATTCTCGATATTTCGACACTTTTTCGTGTCTTTTCAGGAGAAAAACAAGAATTAGAGTTTATGCAGTGAAGATAACCTAACTAACTTTTTTTTTATAACAAATGTCTCTCATTTTGTTGTCACTTATTCATGTGGCAACAAGTGGAAAAAGCGACCAGGTCCTTTTTTCTTACGTACATTTCGTGCCACTAGAATTTAACCATTGAATTCAGCAATTTTCGGAGTTTGCGAAGAAGATTTTCATCCTAGTGAAGTTACCTACCAAAATCTAGATGATATGGATGAGAAACGCATGGTTGCAGTAAATTTCACTAGTGACGATGAGTCTACAGTCAATCCTGAGTCTTCCCGCATTGATGAGCTTTGTGTGGACTCTGTAGAAGGGACCAACTTTAACGTTGGACAAAAATCTACTGCTTTGCCTAAGCGACCACAAGTTAGGGAAGAGTTCCCTTCCATTCCTGGACCATCGCGTATTGAACACCTTAATAACCAAAAATAAAAAGGGAAACGCACAAAGGAAGGATTAAAATCGACGATTTTCACAGCGAAACCGAATAAATTGCTTATAGAAGAGAAAGTAAACAAGAAAAAGGACCTTGTGAAGCAGAAGTCTGTTACAAGTAACAAAATCGTTGTTCACTCAAAAAAAAGTAATGAAAGGAAGATGTATTCTGAATGTTCTTCCCAGTCCGATACGGAGATATCGCTTCATCATGACGACAATCTTACCGATGTCTCATTCGATGTTAAGAACAGTAAAGAAGATGAAAACGAGAAGATAGTTGAAGGGGAATATGCTCTTATGAAAGTTCATCAAAAGAAGTTTTCGGTTATTTGTAGCCAAAATACTTGGGAGAGACGACGAAGGCCTTAATGTCAAATTTTTCAAGAAAGCCCAAAATACTATGAAATTTTCGTAAAGCATCAAGGAAAATATAATTTCGTCAAGTGATATTGTCAAAAGACTGTCTCTGCTAATTATAGCGAGCTCTGGTCGATTTCAGGGGATGTTAACATTTTCTAATAATTTTGAAGTGTATAGAAACCTTCTTGTATGAATAGAGTTGTTTACCATAATAACTCATTGTTTTGTCTTGCCCCACAATTTTGAAAATTGAGGGGCAAGAGTCTTTACCCAAGAATGGGGCAAACGTCCTCAGATGAAGAGTTCTCAAAAATGGGGTTCACTGCTTTTAATGAACTAATAGATGGCGTGATACTGCTATCTGAGTTGGCTCAGATATCAATCATTCAAACCTTAATTGCTTTGTACTAAAACCTGAAAAAAATTCTTTGTGGTTTTTGCGGACTTAACCCACCTTTATATATATATATATATATATATATATATATATATATATATATATATATATATATATATATATATATATATATATATATATATATATATATATATATATATATATATATATATATATATATATATATATATATATATATATATATATATATATATATATATATATATATATATATATATATATATATATATATATATATATATATATATATATATATATATATATATATATATATATATATATATATATATATATATATTATATATATATATATATATATATATATATATATATATATATATATATATATATATAATATATATATATATATATATATATATATATATATATATATATATATATATATATATATATATATATATATATATATATATATATATATATATATATATATATATATATATATATATATATATATATATATATATATATATATATATATATATATATATATATATATATATATATATATATATATATATATATATATATATATATATATATATATATATATATATATATATATTACTCTACGGTATTCCACTTGAATATGCGCGATTGACGAGTTCCTTTCAGAACGAAACATATATCTCTCACTTCGATCAGATGTGGCATCGATTTCAATATTTTCTAACAGTTATCCCTTGAAGGATGATGGAGGCATCACATCGTAAACGCTCACATATCTAGGTCTACAATAATATTCTTTAGGTTGAATTGAATTTTTCGAATGGATATTCTAGTGTTCATTTTCTTTTATTCGTCAAGTTAGTTAGTCGACGCTCGGATTTGCGTCTTCGATACTGCAGGCGAAAGTGAGTGACACCTACCCATCCTACCAGATGTATTAATTTTTCCTTAAGGAACAATGTACAATTTTGTACAGTAACAAATATTGTACAGTAATTTTTCGTGTTAACCAACCACGTGCGGACATAAATAATGTCCGCACGTTAAAATTTCATTTCAAAAGTTTTCGAACTCGACTGGGATTCGAACACAGGTCTTCAGGTTCACGCCCCACTGCTTTGGACCGATAAGTTACGGAGGTCTACACTTTGAGATGCAACTTCAATCTAACAATACTTTTATTGGTCATATTAGTTATACAACGTTCGGATTGTAGTCTTCGATACTGCAGGCGAAAGTCAGTGACACCTACCCATCCTCCCAGATGTATTTTCCTTAAGGAACAATGATAAATATAGTACAGTAATTTTTCGTGTTAACCAACTATTATATTAAATATTCTTATCGTGAAAATTGAGAAGTGAAATTACATTTCAAAAGTTTTCGAGTGGGGCGTAAACCTAAAGACCTGGGTCCGAATCCCAGTCGAGTTTTCGAATCAAGAATACTTTCAATATTGAATAATTACAAGTGAGATAACATGAGCACGATAACTGCAAAATCTTTTTCTTGTAGTCGATTTCTTCATTGTTTTAAGTAATCACTTCGAAGAAAACTTTGAAGATGAACAGCGAGCGTTTCTACAACTGTAACCTAGATGGCATTTTTTTATCAATTTAGATGAAATTGTTCATAAACTAGAGTTGTGAAATGTAGTATCTCATTTGAGAGGTACAGTAATCCATTCATTACTATATATGCATACAACTTCATAGAGTATTTGTGTCTTAGGATAAGAGGATATTTCAGGATTGTGATCGATGCCTTTCGATTATTGGTAACTGAGTAGAGCCTGGTAATTCGAAACAGAGATTGCCGCACGTTTTCAAAAAATGTATACACATATTTCAATATTCTCTGACATGTATCCCTCAAAGGACAATGGAGACTTCGCATTGTTCATGATTCACTCAACCAGCTCTGCAATAATAAACTTTTGAATAATTGGTCAAAACATCATCAAAAGTTATTGTATTTATTTATATTATTAAAACGATTGTTCCACATGAGGGGAGCTTCAATTCGCAATTTGCTTCTTTTTTTTGCCTCACAAAACTCTTCATCCTCTCTGAATACTCTGTCTGGCATTCATCTGTTCAGCTCATTCCAGGTTGGCGATTTGATTTCTGCTCAAACTTCACATGTGCGATTTTATAGCGACACTCAATGCGATTTCGCGATTTTTTATATTGATCCTTTTGGACCTCTTTTCGCCACTCTCTTCCGCATTTACTCGATATCGTATAGGTTTTTTGATAATGTTCATTCTGAGTTCATATTCAAATGACGTTTCTATTGATTGACCCGGTAATCTTTCTGAGAATTTTCAGTTCTTATTTTTCAATTTCTCTAATTCTTGAACGTCAATAACCATTCTTTCAGCTTCGTAAATTGCTTCTGGGAAAATTATTGTGTTATAATGCCTCAATTTGGCGCCATTAGAAATGCACTTTTTGTTATAGTTATAGTACGTTAGCTTGTAGGCCTTTTGTAGCTTGGTAATTCTCTGTTCATTAGCGATTCAGTTTAAACCTTAGTACTGTATAACTTCTTCGAGGTATTTAAAATGGCCGACTTGCAGAATTTCACCTTGTTTTGTGATGAGAAAAAAAAGTCGTTTTTCTTTTTCTTCCATGAATTTGGTTTTATCGAAAGAAATTTATAACCCGGTTTTGTGCACAATTTCAAGTAGATTTTCCCTTCAATTTTAAATTGAGTAGGATGAGTCATGAATCAATTTAGCATGAGTCAAGAAAAATATACAGCCATAATGTACCCAAAATTAGATATCATAATTTTTCAAGTATTAAACACACATCAAAAAGTATTGGTATCGATTGCTGTACTCCATTGAATATTTCAAGGCGACGTATTCGGAGGCGGATTGTTGTGAATTGAAACTATAAATTATATGTAATGAAAGTATACGTTCTTGTTTTGATATATTGAAACTAAACAAAACTAGATGTCATCCAATTTGAAGAAATAACTCACCTGCAGGTCGGTATAAGTCTCCTAGTCGAGCGCCTGTTTGGCCAAACTGCCAAAGAAAATTTCCTTCTGGATCTAAAACTTTGATTCTGTCATTGCTTCGGTCCGTTACTATTACTAGTCCTTCTGCATTACAAGCCACCCCCCAAGGTTTACAAAACTCCAAATCTCCTCGACCTCTCTTGCCAATTGCTTTGATAACTGATAATTTTCCTTTTTCAATAACAACTGGGTGCCGCACTCCGTAGATTGGTCTATTGTAATTATATAAATTGATGCTGTTAATTTGTATGGATAGCTCACATCTGAATCCATGGGTTAGTGTCATAATACTAATTCCATCATGAGATGTACAGAGGTGTGTAGTACTATTCGAACGTTCAAGGACTTCTATTTTGAGCAATGTTAAGATCTGGGTTTTTGCCATACTAAAGGGATTACCCGATCGTAAAGATTCCTCGATTATTTCTGCAATAGTACACAAATTTGCTGTAATCTGAATCAATCTACTAATATACCATCCATAGCTGTTCTGAATTCCTATTCTTATAATATCCGGGATCCTCAAATTTGTAGTCATCCTGAAAATCAATATTTTACATACCATGTTTATTGTAATTATTAAATTAAATTAAACACATGGCTACTAAACACTTATTCACACTAAAGATTATATTGAATATAAACTTGAATTCAAACACTTGAACTTATGATTTACACTTTATTGACTACATAGCATGACACGCATCTGAAGAAGTCGTTTGTAACGACGAAACGCGTCATACTATGTAGTCAATAAAGTGTTAAATCATAAGTTCAAGTGTTTGAATTTAAGTTATATTCAATTATAATGGATTTACATCAAGTAAACGCCAACACTATTAAATATTTAAAGATTATATTTGCCAATATCAATTCGTCAACATGTTTCGAGCGTGAGCTCATCGTCAAGACATTTTAGTCTTTAAGATGAGCTCACGCTTTAAATTAATTAAATTTAATTCAATATTTAATTAGGTTTCACCAAGAGTTAAGCGAGAATTCAATCTCAGTCATTAAAATTTAATTGATATGGTCGTGTAGAACTTTCAATGCTCGATATATTGGTGTACTTTTCATTGATTCCCACGATTTGAAATGTTCAGTAATCGATGCAATATACATGCATCGATTGCAAGTCCTCAAATCAGTTTGAGTGACGTTTCAGATGGGAATTTTCTTCGTACAGAGTTGCTGTGGTAGGTATTATAGAACATCGGTAAAATATAACATTGTTCAGTCTGGTATGAAACTTCGGTTAAGTTCTGAAGGCGATTTTTTATTGGTTCTATGCTTGTTAAATACAGCGCTCACCGAGAATACCGTAGTATGTTCAGTGTCATGCTTGTGTCTTATTCTTGTGAAAAATTGAACATTTTGAACAAATATTTTGAATTAGTTTAAAATTTACATATTTGTGAAGATTAGAAGTTTTTTTCAAAAATTTATTTTTCTCTTCCAAGATATTAACCATCGTTAGTTAAAATATATTCATATGATAAAAATTTTCGGGTATATTCCGTGTAATGAAACAATGTGTAGCATTTTGTTTACTTCGACTTTTCGCTAAAGAAAAGTGTGCTGGGAATAAGATTTTTTTTCAGGCAATGAATGAAAGAATCTTTCCATATTTTTACTTGAAGTTTCGGTAAATGAACTGTTCGAATTATTTGTTATAATTTGGACAAGCAAATACCAATAATAATTTTTTATCGACGATTTATACCGAAAAATCGCATTTTTTTTTGTTTTTTATTTATAACATCAAAAATAATTATGCAAACAAATTATGACATCAATGGATATATTGTAAGCGAATCAATAACGAACAAAATGAGCCGTCGCTCGACCCAAATGAGTTATTAGTAGCAGAGAAAATTTTAATAAACTCGGAATTTTTTTGTTTATTTAACTAATTTTGATTGCTTCGTTAATTTTTATCTTACCTGGCTGCGATTAGGTGAAAAACTAATAATCCTGACACAAGTTGGAAAAAAATGAACAATGTTGGCATAATAATTTTTGCGTAATTGGAGGTTCCAATAAACCGATTGGCTTAATGCAAAAAATGCATATTTTGAATTTTTCAAAAAACATTGCAAAATACACGAAAAAAGGGTGTAAACATGACTCCGAACTGCCAAGCGCTCGTAAAGGACGCAGTGGAGGGACTTGGAAAGTAGGTGAGGCAATATATATAGTATATATATATATATATATATATATATATATATATATATATATATATATATATATATATATATATCTTACGCTAGCAAACCCCGTAAACTCCGTTTCTCCGAAAAGAAAAATTTTATTTCATTTCACAACAGTAATGAATTAATTTCGATTACAAAAATGAAGTGTTACTTCATTTCTAAGTAAGTTGAATCCAAAGTAATACTGAATCGAGGAGTTATACGTGTCGGCAAATGAACCGTTTTTCACAGGTCGGCTAAAACAGAGAAAAGGAGTTGAAATTGCAAAACACTTTAACTTATAACTCCCTCCTTATCACCTTATATTCACATTTATCAGAAATCTTCCGTTCATGTTATAAAGAATTCTTCTCTTTTAGAAAAAAAATTGTTAACTGTAAATTATTTCTGTTTTTGCAGTCCTTTGTAAAAGGCTTCATAAGCCGAAACGTCAGAAAATAATTATTGATTAAAAGTTCATTTATTGAAAAAAAAAACCTAATTAGCAAGAAATATATAAGATTTGACTCATGACAATTGAAAAATGGCACTTGGTGCAATCACAATTTTGCAATAAAGCTACAGACAATGTCTCCACAATAAGTATATGAATTATAGTAACAAAGACTACAGTAACTACAGTAAAGGCTATAGTAACAAAGGTGTACAAATTAATCATTAATCACTTACCGATAAGAATCAATGGCTTCTTGAATTCTAGATGCCACTTCAGTGAATAACTTATTAAATCTCTTTTCCAAATTTTCGCTATCTTTTTTCATTTTAATTATAGCATCACAAAGTAGAAACCTGTCGTGAGCACAACAAGCATATGTTGTCAAACAGGTCATACAGTAAAAGAAATCACATTCTCTGCAATGAAACCCAACATCTCTGTGTTCACAATGTTGTTTCTGAAATGGTAATGCAAGAACGAAATTAGTAATTTGATAACTAAGTAAATATACGATTGAGGTTGTTTTGAAGCTGAAGAAATGTTCAACACTATTGAATATAGTGGATTACTTAAACTCGAGCGAATGGTGAATTCCATTAAACTTTCCATGTACGATTTTCTATATTTAGTGATAAGACTGTTCAATTTTCTCATGGTAATATAACAATTTGGCTTGAAGTTTTTAAGGATCTCATGTCAGTGATGATTTTTTTTTAATTATACGTGTACACAATCTATACTATAATAAAATCGTAAACCTAAAATAATCTGTACATTAAAGATATTCGAAAAAAAAAATAGCTAGGATGGCGTAAGATGAGTAACTGAGTAGAATTAGATTTTTTAAAATTTCTTGTTTGTCTGTCTGTAGCATGAGAACATCCGAACGAATGAACCGATTTCAATTTAGTTTTTTTTGTATTACAGGTGTAAAATAATCTAGTAACTGACAAAAATATCATTAAGTTCACAATCATACTAATAACGGAATTAAACTAAGGTATTGAATTTCAAAAGTCAGTAGGGGCGGCAAAAATTGAATGGCCTACTAGCGGCAAATTTGTAAATCCGCCACTGCGTAGCAGTCATATTCTCTTTTCAACTTTCAGTCTTCTCTTTAGCTTCCATTGTGTATGGCAGTAACGATAACAACCACGTGTTCAATAGTCTAATAGTTTCTAATAATTCAAATAATGTACTCTTAATAAACGTTTCATTTATACTGCAATGAAAACATCTGGAACAGAGTAAAATAATAAACTTCGGTAAAATCGTTCAACAAATAAACAATTTGAATTGAGAAAACAATGACAAAGTTTTTGTCACTCTAGCTGTTTTTAAACATATTCACCCGAGTCCTATTAATTAATATAGACTAATTAATGATATTGTATGTATATATATATATATATATATATATATATATATATATATAATATATATATATATATATATATATATATATATATATATATATATATATATATACAACATATAATACAACATTGCCATATATTATATGGAAACAAATATCGATATTTTTTACAGGAACATCCCTACTCTAAAGGTTGTTGTGCTTGGTACATCCGAGAGGTTTCGTTGGACTTTCGTGTTTGTGTGGATGTTCTAGTTTGTTATAACTAGTTCTTGATGATATTAGTATCTAGTTTGTTAAATAATTATTATTTTTATTTTATAAAAAACTACAAAAATCGTTTCACGAATTGAAATCTACCGGAGGATTCCTTCCTAGCAATTATTTATGAGTTTTTTAACCCAGGTTTTCACGCTTTCATATAGGTTTATAATTATTCTCAACCACTCACCTTCTTCAAATACCGCAATTTGGAAATCCTTATTCGAGGCGGTGGGTAATCCACTACGTAATGATTCTCAGTAGTGTTTTGTGAGATGTGTCTCAATTGACAATTCGAACATAACATTTTGCTGCAATTGAAGCAATAGGACAGCGGGATATAACTAGAGCAATCAGCACATTTTTTCAGCATCCACTGAAAAACAAAATTATTCATGTATTTCAATAATTGATACTTAAGCAATTATAATAGTCCTTAAGATATGTAATTATGTGAAAAAGGATTTTATTGACATATTTATTAGGTGTTTACTTTTTTCAAACATTTAAACTATATTTGTTCTGGAGTTTCCACGCTCGAATAATCCATGTAGAGTGTAAAATTGAAGTAATTTCAAAAAAGCAAAAACCAACTTATCTCCAAAACTAAAGTAACAACTTTATGTCACTATCGAATAAAAGAAAATATATATCTGATGAACTAGCCAGACAAATGAGAACTTAATTCATTTAGTTATTTATTTAACATACACTGTTTTACAGGACAGGTCCTAATTACAAAACGGGAAACACAACATATACAAAAAACAAAATTGGTAGTAAGTAAGTTTCAATTTTTTTACTTTCATTTTAAATGAAAGAGTTTTTGATATGAATCACAACTGATGAAATGAAACATATTAATAATAGAAATAAAAAAAAACTTAAATGCTGACCAAACTTATACATCTACATAGTAATTTAAACACACAAATACATATACATTCACATATAAACACATAATTATATGAGTGAATATGAATTCTGTTCGTGAATACATGTATTGGTTTCGTTTTCGTGTTAAGTTTTGATCGTGTAATATTGTATGCCTGTCATTATCTTTTTTCTTTTTAGTGATGACAATATATTGAAAAACTTAATATATTACGGTCGATTCTGTGTTTTTCAATCAACATCCAAGTTTGAAGTTTGAACATCAAACAACTTGAACTACGCCGTTCTGATGATAGCCAATTAGCTTGAAACATATATAAACGGCTGTCACAAAAACGAACAACGTAAATTGCAGGTTAATCAGTAAACTTGTTCATTTATATATATATATATATATATATATATATATATATATATATATATATATATATATATATATATATATATATATTATAGTTTAAAGATTCATGAATCCTTCATACTAGTAAATACTGTGACTCGAAAATCGAAATATTACAAATAAAACTCTCAGTCAGCAAACTACACTGTTGTCAACGAGAACGAACCTATTACTTTCGAGAGTGAATATGAAGTGCGCTTAGAAAGATCATTGAACTTGTTGAATATATATAAGATATTATTGTTTCATCATTATTATGAATCAGTTCAATTTAATCAATCAATCAAAAATCGCCTCTGTCAAAGATTATATATTCCTACTTATGACAACATTTGTGAGAATAGGTACGTAGAGGCTTGATAGATATTATTTCATTCAACACAAATGAGCTTTGTCTGCACTGTGTAGAATGGTCCAATGCCTAATCGCAGGAGCTAAGTATGTAGCTCCTTAGAATTTTTTCAAATATTTCGATAATGAGTATCAGTATTTACACATATTGATGATTTACACAAACTGATTTACACATATATTAAAAATAATACTGCATGACGTACGTTTCGATGATATTCACCTTTTTCAAATGCTACGTGCAGACTAATGAAAATTTGAGCATTTTCACAGTAATTTTAAGAATATTTTTCAATAGTGCCTTCTTTATTTAACTACTTTTTCATCGAACTACTGATTTTTCACAACTCTTTGAAGAAGAAAATAAACGTTTTCAAAAGCTTTGAAAATATCAAAGAGGTAACTGCTTTCTCTATCCTAACTGCAAACTATTTGAACATTGATAAACAAAATCATTCCACTTACTTTTCGTGTAAAATAATTTGTTGAGCGCAGAAAGTATTCAAATTGACCGTATATATACGATGCAAGCCCTGGGAATGGTGTGGTCATATCTTGGTATGGGTTGAAATCGTAAACCGGGAACGTTGTATCCCGAGATTGATTGGATGGTGCATTGGAGAATTGGCTGGATTGTGAAAATTCCCTTGGTTCCAACTGACGCTGGTCGGACGGAAAATTACATTGTGAATGGCGAGATTGGTTAGATTGTGTAGTTTGTGATGATAAATTGGTGAATTGGCTGGATCGTGAAAATTCCCTTGGTTCCAACTGACGCTGGTCGGACGGAAAATTACATTGTGAATGGCGAGATTGGTTAGATTGTGTAGTTTGTGATGATAAATTGAGGAATTGGCTGGATCGTGAAAATTCCCTTGGTTCCAACTGACGCTGGTCGGACGGAAAATTACATTGTGAATGGCGAGATTGGTTAGATTGTGTAGTTTGTGATGATAAATTGGGGAATTGGCTGGATCGTGAAAATTCCCTTGGTTCCAACTGACGCTGGTCGGACGGAAAATAACATTGTGAATGGCGAGATTGGTTAGATTGTGTAGTTTGTGATGATAAATTGGGGAATTGGCTGGATCGTGAAAATTCCCTTGGTTCCAACTGACGCTGGTCGGACGGAAAATTACATTGTGAATGGCGAGATTGGTTAGATTGTGTAGTTTGTGATGATAAATTGGGGAATTGGCTGGATCGTGAAAATTCCCTTGGTTCCAACTGACGTTGGTCGGACGGAAAATTACATTGTGAATGGCGAGATTGGTTAGATTGTGTAGTTTGTGATGATGAATTGTGGAATTGGCTGGATCGTGAAAATTCCCTTGGTTCCAACTGACGTTGGTCGGACGGAAAATTACATTGTGAATGGCGAGATTGGTTAGATTGTGTAGTCTGTGATGAATTGTGGAATTGGCTGGATCGTGAAAATTCCCTTGGTTCCAACTGACGCTGGTCGGACGGAAAATTAAATTGTGAATGGCGAGATTGGTTAGATTGTGTAGTCTGTGATGATGAATTGTGGAATTGGCTGGATCGTGAGAATTCCCTTGGTTCCAACTGACGCTGGTCGGACGGAAAATTACATTGTGAATGGCGAGATTGATAAGATTGTGTAGTCTGTGATGAATTGTGGAATTGGCTGGATCGTGAAAATTCCCTTGATTCCAACTGACGTTGGTCGGACGGAAAATTACATTGTGAATGGCGAGATTGGTTAGATTGTGTAGTCTGCGATGATGAATTGGGGAAATGGCTGGATCGTGAAAATTCCCTTGGTTCCAACTGACGCTGGTTGGACGAAAAATTTAAGAACAATAATGCGAAAAAGTTTTGAACGGAATCGAATCATTTCGAGGTTCAAAGAAATAAAATTCTGTCATTTCCCATGTCGACTACAATAAGCCGCCCTTTTGGGGTAATGCAAATTCCACAGGGTCTATTCAGGTCTTCACCGCCTGTTCCGCTAAATATACATTCAAAATCACCTGACGAATTCTTCAAAATTATTCTGTGATTCTTACTATCAGCAATCACTACATTTCCTGCATCATCACAAGCGATCCCCTGAGGTCGCTGAAATTGTCCTATAGCAGTACCCTCAGAGCCAAAACTAAAAGGAGGTTGATTCAAACTACTGTTGAATCTGAGAATCGCGTGAGTCTCGAAATCGGATACGAGAACATTCTCAGTGGGGGTAAAGCAAACATCCCGTGGTGTGTCGCAAAGCTTTACATATGGATTCAAACGAATGCCAAACTTAAATATTCGCAAAAGTACACCATCTTCTTGAAACAATTGTATTCTTTGATTTTTACTATCAGAAACTAAAATTTCTTCCTTTGCATTACAATGAACACTATAAGGGTAATGTAACTCTCCAGGTCGACTACCCTGTCTACCAAAGGCACGAATCGCTTCTCCAGAAATTGTAAATATTTGAATCCTATGATTATCTTTATCGGCAACAACGATATTCCCAGCTTTGTTGACAGTTACACCTGCAAAAAATATTATATTGAATAATGTAATTTCTTGAAATTGATTTATTGCCTGTTTTATTATTTTATAAGATATTTTATTTCGAAAGTTTTTAGCAATAACAGGCTTTTTTTGATATGAAAAAGTTCATTTCTGTAGACGTTTCGTTGTTATATTACAACTTTGTCAAAACTAATTATTTAAAACTAAAATTAATTAATTTTGACAAAGTTCATAACAACGAAACGTCAACAGAAATAAATTTTTCATATCAAAAAAAGCCTGTTATTGCTAAAAACTTTCGAAATGGGATATATAAATATGTAATTTCTCGACCGTGCGATATTTATGTAGAATTTAGGTAACAGGAATAATCGGTCATGTGAAGTGTTCGAAAACTCATTAATTCATTACAATTCTCGATATTTCGACACTTTTTCGTGTCTTTTCAGGAGAAAAACAAGAATTAGAGTTTATGCAGTGAAGATAACCTAACTAACTTTTTTTATAACAAATGTCTCTCATTTTGTTGTCACTTATTCATGTGGCAACAAGTGGAAAAAGCGACCAGGTCCTTTTTTCTTACGTACATTTCGTGCCACTAGAATTTAACCATTGAATTCAGCAGTTTTCGGAGTTTGCGAAGAAGATTTTCATCCTAGTGAAGTTACCTACCAAAATCTAGATGATATGGATGAGAAACGCATGGTTGCAGTAAATTTCACTAGTGACGATGAGTCTACAGTCAATCCTGAGTCTTCCCGCATTGATGAGCTTTGTGTGGACTCCGTAGAAGGGACCAACAACGTTGGACAAGAATCTACTGCTTTGCCTAAGCGACCACAAGTTAGGGAAGGATTCCCTTCCACTCCTGGACCATCGCGTATTGAACACCTTAATAACCAAAAATAAAGAGGGAAACGCACAAAGGAAGGATTAAAATCGACGATTTTCACAGCGAAACCGAATAAATTGCTTATAGAAGAGAAAGTAAACAAGAAAAAGGACCTTGTGAAGCAGAAGTCTGTTACAAGTAACAAAATCGTTGTTCACTCAAAAAAAAGTAATGAAAGGAAGATGTATTCTGAATGTTCTTCCCAGTCCGATACGGAGATATCGCTTCATCATGACGACAATCTTACCGATGTCTCATTCGATGTTAAGAACAGTAAAGAAGATGAAAACGAGAAGATAGTTGAAGGGGAATATGCTCTTATGAAAGTTCATCAAAAGAAGTTTTCGGTTATTTGTAGCCAAAATACTTGGGAGAGACGACGAAGGCCTTAATGTCAAATTTTTCAAGAAAGCCCAAAATACTATGAAATTTTCGTAAAGCATCAAGGAAAATATAATTTCGTCAAGTGATATTGTCAAAAGACTGTCTCTGCTAATTATAGCGAGCTCTGGTCGATTTCAGGGGATGTTAACATTTTCTAATAATTTTGAAGTGTATAGAAACCTTCTTGTATGAATAGAGTTGTTTACCATAATAACTCATTGTTTTGTCTTGCCCCACAATTTTGAAAATTGAGGGGCAAGAGTCTTTACCCAAGAATGGGGCAAACGTCCTCAGATGAAGAGTTCTCAAAAATGGGGTTCACTGCTTTTAATGAACTAATAGATGGCGTGATACTGCTATCTGAGTTGGCTCAGATATCAATCATTCAAACCTTAATTGCTTTGTACTAAAACCTGAAAAAAATTCTTTGTGGTTTTTGCGGACTTAACCCACCTTTATATATATATATATATATATATATATATATATATATATATATATATATATATATATATATATATATATATATATATATATATATATATATATATATATATATATATATATATTATATATATATATATATATATATATATATAATATATATAATATATATATATATATATATATATATATATATATATATATATATTACTCTACGGTATTCCACTTGAATATGCGCGATTGACGAGTTCCTTTCAGAACGAAACATATATCTCTCACTTCGATCAGATGTGGCATCGATTTCAATATTTTCTAACAGTTATCCCTTGAAGGATGATGGAGGCATCACATCGTAAACGCTCACATATCTAGGTCTACAATAATATTCTTTAGGGTGAATTGAATTTTTAGAATGGATATTCTAGTGTTCATTTTGTTTTATTCGTCAAGTTAGTTAGTCGACGCTCGGATTTGCGTCTTCGATACTGCAGGCGAAAGTGAGTGACACCTACCCATCCTACCAGATGTATTAATTTTTCCTTAAGGAACAATGTACAATTTTGTACAGTAACCAATATTGTACAGTAATTTTTCGTGTTAACCAACCACGTGCGGACATGAATAATGTCCGCACGTTAAAATTTCATTTCAAAAGTTTTCGAACTCGACTGGGATTCGAACACAGGTCTTCAGGTTTACGCCCCACTGCTTTGGACCGCTAAGTTACGGAGGTCTACACTTTGAGATGCAACTTCAATTCATATCTAACAATACTTTTATTGGTCATATTAGTTATAAAACGTTCGGATTGTAGTCTTCGATACTGCAGGCGAAAGTCAGTGACACCTACCCATCCTCCCAGATGTATTTTCCTTAAAGAACAATGATAAATATAGTACAGTAATTTTTCGTGTTAACCAACTATTATATTAAATATTCTTATCGTGAAAATTGAGAAGTGAAATTACATTTCAAAAGTTTTCGAGTGGGGCGTAAACCTAAAGACCTGGGTCCGAACCTCAGTCGAGTTTTCGAATCAAGAATACTTTCAATATTGAAAAATTACAAGTGAGATAACATGAGCACGATAACTGCAAAATCTTTTTCTTGTAGTCGATTACTTCATTGTTTTAAGTAATCACTTCGAAGAAAACTTTGGAGATGAACAGCGAGCGTTTCTACAACTGTAACCTAGATGGCATTTTTTTATCAATTTAAATGAAATTGTTCATAAACTAGAGTTGTGAAATGTAGTATCTCATTTGAGAGGTACAGTAATCCATTCATTACTATATATGCATACGACTTCATAGAGTATTTGTGTCTTAGGATAAGAGGATATTTCAGGATTGTGATCGATGCCTTTCGATTATTGGTAACTGAGTAGAGCCTGGTAATTCGAAACAGAGATTGCCGCACGTTTCCAAAAAATGTATACACATATATGTAAGGACCATGGAGACTTCGCATTGTTCATGATTCACTCAACCAGCTCTGCAATAATAAACTTTTGAATAATTGGTCAAAACATCATCAAAAGTTATTGTATTTATTTATATTATTAAAACGATTGTTCCCCATGAGGGGAGCTTCAATTCGCAATTTGCTTCTTTTTTTTCGCCTCCCAAAACTCTTCATCCTCTCTGAATACTCTGTCTGCCATTCATCTGTTCAGCTCATTCCAGGTTGGCGATTTGATTTCTTTGATTTCTGCTCAAACTTCACATGTGCGATTTTATAGCGACACTCAATGCGATTTCGCGATTTTTTATATTGATCTTTTTGGACCTCTTTTCGCCACTCTCTTCCGCATTTACTCGATATCGTATAGGTTTTTTGATAATGTTCATTCTGAGTTCTAATATTCAAATGACGTTTCTATTGATTGACCCGTAAATCTTTCTGAGAATTTTCAGTTCTTATTTTTCAATTTCTCTAATTCTTGAACGTCAATAACCATTCTTTCAGCTTCGTAAATTGCTTCTGGGAAAATTGTTGTTATAATGCCTCAATTTGGCGCCATTAGAAATGCACTTTTTGTTATAGTTATAGTATGTTAGCTTGTAGGCCTTTTGTAGCTTGGTAATTCTCTGTTCATTAGCGATTCAGTTTAAACCTTACTGTATAACTTCTTCGAGGTATTTAAAATGGCCGACTTGCAGAATTTCACCTTGTTTTGTGACGAGAAAAAAAAGTCGTTTTTCTTTTTCTTCCATGAATTTGGTTTTATCGAAAGAAATTCATAACCCGGTTTTGTGCACAATTTAAAGTAGATTTTCATCTGCTAGAATGGCTTCAGACATCCGACATTTATTCGATTTTCTTTTTCAATACCCACTTGTATGCCCTTAGTATATATATATATATATATATATATATATATATATATATATATATATATATATATATATATATATATATATTATTATTATTTCGATTGTTCCCCATGAGGAGAGCGACTGAACTTGAATTCGCAATCATTAGGAATTTTGCTTCATCTTTTTTGCCTCCCAAAAACGCTTCATCCTCTCTGAATGCTCTTTCTTCCGTTCATCTGTTCACTTTACTCCAGGTTGACGATTTACTTTTTGTTTGAACTTTGTGCGATTTTATAGCGGCATTCAGTGCGATCTTCGAGATTTTTTATATTGATCTGTTGTAGATCCTCTTGGACCTCTTTTAGCCACTCTGTTCCGTATTTACTATTCATAATTATATTGAGTAGTTTCTTCGGTATTCTGGACTGTTTCATTCTGTAGACATGTGCATAGAACTTTGCTCGTCGTTTTCTGATTTCTTCCGTTATCGTATTCGTCTTTTGATACAGTTCATTTTGAGGTCTTTTCATCCAAATACCGTTTCTATTGATTGGCCCGTAAATCTTTCTGAGAATTTTTCGTTCTTGTTTTTCTATTTCTCTAATTCTTTATATATATATATATTTATATATATATATATATATATATATATATATATATATATATATATATATATATATACTATATAGAGAGAAGCTTATTAACCCTTCAATTTTAAATTGAGTAGGATGAGTCATGAATAAGAAAAATATACAGCCATAATGTACCCAAAATTAGATATCATAATTTTTCAAGTATTAAACACACATCAAAAAGTATTGGTATCGATTGCTGTACTCCATTGAATATTTCAAGCCGACGTATTCGGAGGCGGATTGTTGTGATTACTATAAATTATATGTAATGAAAGTATACGTTCTTGTTTTGATATATTGAAACCAAACAAAACTAGATGTCATCCAATTTGAAGAAATAACTCACCTGCAGGTCGGTATAAGTCTCCTAGTCGAGCGCCTGTTTGGCCAAACTGCCAAAGAAAATTTCCTTCTGGATCTAATACTTTGATTCTGTCATTGCTTCGGTCCGTTACTATTACTAGTCCTTCTGCATTACAAGCCACCCCCCAAGGTTTACAAAACTCTAAATCTCCTCGACCTCTCTTGCCAATTGCTTTGATAACTGATAATTTTCCTTTTTCAATAACAACTGGGTGCCGCACTCCGTAGATTGGTCTATTGTAATTATATAAATTGATGCTGTTAATTTGTATGGATATCTGACATCTGAATCCATGGGTTAGTGTCATAATACTAATTCCATCATGAGATGTACAGAGGTGTGTAGTACTATTCGAACGTTCAAGGACTTCTATTTTGAGCAATGTTAAGATCTGGGTTTTTGCCATACTAAAGGGATTACCCGATCGTAAAGATTCCTCGATTATTTCTGCAATAGTACACAAATTTGCTGTAATCTGAATCAATCTACTAATATACCATCCATAGCTGTTCTGAATTCCTATTCTTATAATATCCGGGATCCTCAAATTTGTAGTCATCCTGAAAATCAATATTTTACATACCATGTTTATTGTAATTATTAAATTAAATTAAACACATGGCTACTAAACACTTATTCACACTAAAGATTATATTGAATATAAACTTAAATTCAAACACTTGAACTTATGATTTACACTTTATTGACTACATAGCATGACACGTGTCGTCGTTACAAACGACTTCTTCAGATGCTTACAGATTATTCTGTAAGCATCTGAAGAAATCGTTTGTAACGACGAAACGCGTCATGCTATGTAGTCAATAAAGTGTTAAATCATAAGTTCAAGTGTTTGAATTTAAGTTATATTCAATTATAATGGATTTACATCAAGTAAACGCCAACACTATTAAATATTTAAAGATTATATTTGCCAGTATCAATTCGTCAACATGTTTCGAGCGTGAGCTCATCGTCAAGACATCTTAGTCTTTAAGATGAGCTCACGCTTTAAATTAAATTTAATTTAATATTTAATTAGGTTTCACCAAGAGTTAAGCGAGAATTCAATCTCAGTCATTAAAATTTAATTGATATGGTCGTGTAAAACTTTCAATGCTCGATGTATTGGTGTACTTTTCATTGATTCCCAAGATTTGAAATGTTCAGTAATCGATGCAATATAGATGCATCGATTGCAAGTCATCAAATCAGTTTGAGTGACGTTTCAGATGGGAATTTTCTTCGTACAGAGTTGCTGTGGTAGGTATTATAGAACATCGGTAAAATATAACATTGTTAAGTCTGGTATGAAACTTCGGTTAAGTTCTGAAGGCGATTTTTTATTGGTTCTATGCTTGTTGTTAAATACAGCGCTCACCGAGGAATACCGTAGTATGTTCAGTGTCATGCTTGTGTCTTATTCTTGTGAAAAATTGAACATTTTAAACAAATATTTTGAATTAGTTTAAAATTTACATATTTGTGAAGATTAGAAGTTTTTTTCAAAAATTTATTTTTCTCTTCCAAGATATTAACCATCGTTAGTTAAAATATATTCATATGATAAAAATTTTCGGGTATATTCCGTGTAATGAAACAATGTGTAGCACATTTTGTTTACTTTGACTTTTCGCTAAAGAAAAGTGTGCTGGGAATAAGATTTTTTCTAGGCAATGAATGAAAGAATCTTTCCATATTTTTTCTTGAAGTTTCGGTAAATGAACCGTTTGAATTATTTGTTATAATTTGGACAAGCAAATACCAATAATAATTTTTTATCGACGATTTATACCAAAAAATCGCATTTTTTTTTTGTTTTTCATTTATAACATCAAAAATAATTATGCAAACAAATTATGACATCAATGGATATATTGTAAGCGAATCAATAACGAACAAAATGAGCCGTCGCTCGACCCAAATGAGTTATTAGTAGCAGAGAAAATTTTAATAAACTCGGAATTTTTTTGTTTATTCAACTAATTTTGATTGCTTCGTTAATTTTTATTTTACCTGGCTGCGATTAGGTGGAAAACTAATAATCCTGGCACAAGTTGGGAAAAAAATGGACAATGTTGGCATAATATTTTTTTGCGTAATTGGAGGTTCCAATAAACCGATTGGCTTAATGCAAAAAATGCATATTTTGAATTTTTCAAAAAACATTGCAAAATACACGAAAAAAAGGTGTAAACATGACTCCGAACTGCCCAGCGCTCGTAAAGGACGCAGTGGAGGGACTTGGAAAGTAGGTGAGGCAAGTATATATATATATATATATATATATATATATATATATATATATATATATATATATATATATATATATATATATATCTTACGCTAGCAAACCCCGTAAACTCCGTTTCTCCGAAAAAGAAAAATTTTATTTCATTTCACAACAGTAATGAATTAATTTCGATTACAAAAATGAAGTGTTACTTCATTTCAGTTGAAGTAATACTGAATCGAGGAGTTATACGTGTCGGCAAATGAATCGTTTTTCACATGTCGGTTAAAACAGAGAAAAGGAGTTGAAATTGCAAAACACTTTAACTTATAACTCCCTCCTTATCACCTTATATTCACATTTATCAGAAATCTTCCGTTCATGTTATAAAGAATTCTTCTCTTTTAGAAAAAAATTGTTAACTGTAAATTATTTCTGTTTTTGCAGTCCTTTGTAAAAGGCTTCATAAGCGGAAACGTCAGAAAATAATTATTGATTAAAAGTTCATTTATTGAAAAAAAAAACCTAATTAGCAAGAAATATATAAGATTTGACTTATGAGAATAGAAAAATGGCACTTGGTGCAATCACAATTTTGCAATAAAGCTACAGACAATGTCTCCACAATAAGTATATGAATTATAGTAACAAAGACTACAGTAACTACAGTAAAGGCTATAGTAACAAAGGTGTACAATTTAATCATTAATCAATCACTTACCGATAAGAATCAATGGCTTCTTGAATTCTAGATGCCACTTCAGTGAATAACTTATTAAATCTCTTTTCCAAATTTTCGCTATCTTTTTTCATTTTAATTATAGCATCACAAAGTAGAAACCTGTCGTGAGCACAACAAGCATATGTTGTCAAGCAGGTCATACAGTAAAAGAAATCACATTCTCTGCAATGAAACCCAACATCTCTGTGTTCACAATGTTGTTTCTGAAATGGTAATGCAAGAACGAAATTAGTAATTTGATAACTGAGTAAATATACGATTGAGGTTGTTTTGAAGCTGAAGAAATGTTCAACACTATTGAATATAATGGATTACTTAAACTCGAGCGAATGGTGAATTCCATTAAACTTTCCATGTACGATTTTCTATATTTAGTGATAAGACTGTTCAATTTTCTCATGGTAATATAGCAATTTGGCTTGAGGTTTTTAAGGATCTCATGTCAGTGATGTTGACCTTGAGATTAGTGCTGTACAAATTCAAATATAGGAAAAAACCTTGGACGTGTACCATCAACGTGTTATCTACTCTGCACTCGTACAGAGTCATTACCACCTGCAAAACCAGGTCTGAGTGCTCAATTTTAAAAGCACGATGATGAGCATAGCAGTGGACATATGGGTCGACCCATTCCAACCACCCTCACTTGTTTTACATGTGACTGTGTGAAACGTCGGACTATTCGATATCTATATATCTAGCCGTTTTTTACAGTTTTATCTTTGTATTATAGCGTTATATTCTTCGATATTTACATCCGTAGTGCATTGTGTATTTTTTTTGTGATTTGTGTGAATTTTTTTTTTCAATTTTTTTAAAAGTGAAGCCTTTTATCACATGTGCAATTTTTCAAAACTCAATAGAATTGGAGCTAGTGCGTTTATTAGAGTGTACATTTATCGTGGACAATAACACTTGTTAATCTCATGGGTTATTACTAATCTAAGGATTATACAATTGACTCAAGTTGCCGAAAAATTCCATTAATCTAATATTCATCAAATAATAATAATACACACTTGTTCACTTAATGAATTAATTACACCGAATTAACGAATTTTTTGCGGTGTAATTTCGATTCCAAATTTACATATAAATATTTCTTCAATATTTCCGACGTGCATGGTTAGCGCGAATAATATTCACTTCAATTTAATCTCATGTTCATTAACGAAAAAATTCAATAATACATCTGGGAGGATGGGAAGGTGTTTACTCACGTTCGTGCAGTTTGAAGACGACAACCCGTGCGTCGATGACTGGCTTGCGAACAAAAGAGTAATTAGATATAGTCGGAATTGCATCGCGAAGTAGTAGACCTCGGTAGCTTAGTTGGTAGAGCAACAGGGCGTAAACCTGAGAGACCTGGGGGTTCGTATCCCAGTCGAGGTTGAAAACTTTTGCGGTGTAATTTCGATTCCAAATTTACATATAAATATTTCTTATATATATATATATATATATATATATATATATATATATATATATATATATATATATATATATATATATATATAATATATATATATATATATATATATAACATATAATACAACATTGCCATATATTATATGGAAACAAATATCGATATTTTTACAGGAACATCCCTACTCTAAAGGTTGTTGTGCTTGGTACATCCGAGAGGTTTCGTTGGACTTTCGTGTTTGTGTGGATGTTCTAGTTTGTTATAACTAGTTCTTGATGATATTAGTATCTAGTTTGTTAAATAATTATTATTTTTATTTTATAAAAAACTACAAAAATCGTTTCACGAATTGAAATCTACCGGAAGATTCCTTCCTAGCAATTATTTATGAGTTTTTTAACCCAGGTTTTCACGCTTTCATATAGGTTTATAATTATTCTCAACCACTCACCTTCTTCAAATACCGCAATTTGGAAATCCTTATTCGAGGCGGTGGGTAATCCACTACGTAATGATTCTCAGTAGTGTTTTGTGAGATGTGTCTCAATTGACAATTCGAACATAACATTTTGCTGCAATTGAAGCAATAGGACAGCGGGATATAACTAGAGCAATCAGCACATTTTTTCAGCATCCACTGAAAAACAAAATTATTCATGTATTTCAATAATTGATACTTAAGCAATTATAATAGTCCTTAAGATATGTAATTATGTGAAAAAGGATTTTATTGACATATTTATTAGGTGTTTACTTTATTCAAACATTTAAACTATATTCGTTCTGGAGTTTCCACGCTCGAATAATCCATGTACAGTTTAAAATTGAAGTAATTTCAAAAAAGCAAAAACCAACTTATCTCCAAAACTAAAGTAACAACTTTATGTCACTATCGAATAAAAGAAAATATATATCTGATGAACTAGCCAGACAAATGAGAACTTAATTTATTTAGTTATTTATTTAACATACACTGTTTTACAGGACAGGTCCTAATTACAAAACGGGAAACACAACATATACAAAAAACAAAATTGGTAGTAAGTAAGTTTCAATTTTGTACTTTCATTTTAAATGAAAGAGTTTTTGATATGAATCACAACTGATGAAATGAAACATATTAATAATAGAAATAAAGAAAAACTTAAATGCTGACCAAACTTATACATCTACATAGTAATTTAAACACACAAATACATATACATTCACATATAAACACATACACACATAATTATACGAGTGAATATGAATTCTGTTCGTGAATACATGTATTGGTTTCGTTTTCGTGGTAAGTTTTGATCGTGTAATATTGTATGCCTGTCATTATCTTTTTTCTTTTTAGTGATGACAATATATTGAAAAACTTAATATATTACGGTCGATTCTGTGTTTTTCAATCAACATCCAAGTTTGAAGTTTGAACATCAAACAACTTGAACTACGCCGTTCTGATGATAGCCAATTAGCTTGAAACATATATAAACGGCTGTCACAAAAACGAACGACGTAAATTGCAGGTAAATCAGTAAATTTGTTCATATATATATATATATATATATATATATATATATATATATATATATATATATATATATATATATATATATATATATATATATATATATATATATATATATATATATATATATATATATATATATATATATATATATATATTATAGTTTAAAGATTCATGAATCCTTCATACTAGTAAATACTGTGACTCGAAAATCGAAATATCGAAATATTACAAATAAAACTCTCAGTCAGCAAACTACACTGTTGTCAACGAGAACGAACCTATTACTTTCGAGAGTGAATATGAAGTGCGCTTAGAAAGATCATTGAACTTGTTGAATATATATAAGATATTATTGTTTCATCATTATTATGAATCAGTTCAATTGAATCAATCAATCAAAAATCGCCTCTGTCAAAGATTATATATTCCTACTTATGACAACATTTGTGAGAATAGGTACGTAGAGGCTTGATAGATATTATTTCATTCAACACAAATGAGCTTTGTCTGCACTGTGTAGAATGGTCCAATGCCTAATCGCAGGAGCTAAGTATGTAGCTCCTTAGAATTTTTTCAAATATTTCGATAATGAGTATCAGTATTTACACATATTGATGATTTACACAAACTGATTTACACATATATTAAAAATAATACTGCATGACGTACGTTTCGATGAGATTCACCTTTTTCAAATGCTACGTGCAGACTAATGAAAATTTGAGCATTTTCACAGTAATTTTAAGAATATTTTTCAATAGTGCCTTCTTTATTTAACTACTTTTTCATCGAACTACTGATTTTTCACAACTCTTTGAAGAAGAAAATAAACGTTTTCGAAAGCTTAGAAAATATCAAAGAGGTAACTGCTTTCTCTTTCCTAACTGCAAACTATTTGAACATTGATAAACAAAATCATTCCACTTACTTTTCGTGTAAAATAATTTGTTGAGCGCAGAAAGTATTCAAATTGACCGTATATATACGATGCAAGCCCTGGGAATGGTGTGGTCATATCTTGGTATGGGTTGAAATCGTAAACCGGGAACGTTGTATCCCGAGATTGATTGGATGGTGCATTGGAGAATTGGCTGGATTGTGAAAATTCCCTTGGTTCCATCTGTGACTGGTTGGACGGAAAATTCCATTGTGAACGAGGAGGTTGGTTAGATGGTGTAGTCTGTGATGATGAATTGAGGAATTGGCTGGTTCGTGAAAATTCCCTTGGTTCCAACTGACGCTGGTCGGACGGAAAATTACATTGTGAATGGCGAGATTGGTTAGATTGTGTAGTTTGTGATGATAAATTGGGGAATTGGTTGGATCTTGAAAATTCCCTTGGTTCCAACTGACGCTGGTCGGACGGAAAATTACATTGTGAATGGCGAGATTGGTTAGATTGTGTAGTTTGTGATGATAAATTGGGGAATTGGCTGGATCGTGAAAATTCCCTTGGTTCCAACTGACGCTGGTCGGACGGAAAATTACATTGTGAATGGCGAGATTGGTTAGATTGTGTAGTTTGTGATGATAAATTGGGGAATTGGCTGGATCGTGAAAATTCCCTTGGTTCCAACTGACGCTGGTCGGACGGAAAATTACATTGTGAATGGCGAGATTGTGTAGTCTGTGATGATGAATTGTAGAATTGGCTGGATCGTGAAAATTCCCTTGGTTCCAACTGACGTTGGTCGGACGGAAAATTACATTGTGAATGGCGAGATTGGTTAGATTGTGTAGTTTGTGATGATGAATTGTGGAATTGGCTGGATCGTGAAAATTCCCTTGGTTCCAACTGACGTTGGTCGGACGGAAAATTACATTGTGAATGGCGAGATTGGTTAGATTGTGTAGTCTGTGCTGAATTGTGGAATTGGCTGGATCTTGAAAATTCCCTTGGTTCCAACTGACGCTGGTCGGACGGGAAATTGAATTGTGAATGGCGAGATTGGTTAGATTGTGTAGTCTGTGATGATGAATTGTGGAATTGGCTGGATCGTGAGAATTCCCTTGGTTCCAACTGACGCTGGTCGGACGAAAAATTACATTGTGAATGGCGAGATTGATAAGATTGTGTAGTCTGTGATGATGAATTGTGGAATTGGCTGGATCGTGAAAATTCCCTTGGTTCCAACTGACGCTGGTCGGACGGAAAATTACATTGTGAATGGCGAGATTGGTTAGATTGTGTAGTCTGTGATGATGAATTGTGGAATTGGCTGGATCGTGAAAATTCCCTTGGTTCCAACTGACGCTGGTCGGACGGAAAATTACATTGTGAATGGCGAGATTGGTTAGATTGTGTAGTCTGTGATGATGAATTGGGGAAATGGCTGGATCGTGAAAATTCCCTTGGTTCCAACTGACGCTGGTTGGACGAAAAATTCCATGAATGACAAGGTTGGTTGTATGATGAACACAATCTTGGGGATTGAGTTGATGTTGCCGGCAACTGTGAATAACCTAATTCGTCTTGTTGTAGAGATGAACGAGACAGTCCTCTTCTGCTGCTTTGTTCCATTTTCCTGAAAATCATATCTATCAGAGATAGGAGTTGCTTTACGTTGATACATTTTCACCATGTATTCAGCGAAAATTCAATTTTTGAATTAAATATTCGAGCGAAAAACGTAAGGTGCTTAGAATAACTTCGCGAGGAAGGAAAGTGATAAGTACGGATTGTTTTGTTCTAAACAGCATTACCAGAATGCTTCTAGGCATGAAAATAGTACCTAAAACTTGTGAACAACGAACAGACAGCGTCACTTATACTCGTATGTGAACCATTTCCAACTATGCACAAATATCCCCATTGACATAATGAAGAGAGCGATTGAGAAAAATTGATCAACAATATCTCAACACACTAATACTCAAAGATAAGTTCATGGAGGCAGTACAATATAATAATAATAATTTTATTTTCTGCAGACTTACATAAGAGTTTACGATATGGTCATAATAAAGAACTCACAAAACATGAATAAATAAACACCAAGACAACATGAAAAACGAGAAATAAGGTATCACAGTATGTCGTTCACAGCATTTGATCACAGTTTCCACACTTGAGTCTATAGTATACTTCATTTAAATTATTCAAAATATTCATTTATTGAATAGAACGCTCTCTGCAACAGTATTTGATTTATTTTGTTTGAAGATATAAATATTGGAAATATCACGCACATCAACTGGTAGTTCATTATATAGTTTCAAAGAGAGAAAACTAATAGTTCCCTGAGACTGGTTCAGCCTTAAGAACGGAACAAGTGGTTGGTGGAAGAACGAGTTCTGTAGACAGATAACTGACCTCGTTGGGCTAACAGAGATGTTTTTCTTTACAAATAATAAACTCTGCAGAATATATAGATATGGAAGGGTCATTAAGTTGTTCTTTAAATAAGGTCTACAAGATTCACTACTAGGAATATTACACAGGCTATAAATGATCGGTGTATGCATTTTGAATACATTTGTGTTATTTGTACTATTGCCCAACCACAGTATAATGATGACTGAACTTATGAGCTGTAGTAAAGTCTCAATACACTGCAATCCACACGATTCCAAAGACATTTAATGGCATAGCACTTGAAGGCAAAGGAGGTGCGCAAAGAATGGATATGGTGCTCCCAAGATAGACTGTCATTCGCAACGACACCCATTGAATGTTTAAAACAGTCAAAAAAGAAAAACTTCCAATCACCACCAATCACAGACACACGATATATACGAGAAGCATTGAAACTAACATCCCCAATGCTCCGAGTGAAGACACTAGCCGAGGTAAGAAAAACGGTTAACTGTGAATAATTATCCTAAAATAATGATAGAAAAACTCATAAAACAGAAGACGCAGCGCGACTACCCAACACAAGAAAAACAACTACGAAAACTACGAAGACCAAGACCAAAAACTTTCACACAGGAATTATCATAGAAAACAAAGAAACCATTCGACCGAGAAATCGTACATCACCACACAATCGAATAGCAAGCATTTTCATTGGATTGAAAGTAAAAATTAATAAAGAAATTAAAATAAAAACCAAAAGAAGTTAGGTAGTATACAGCATACCGAGCAAGGACTGTAACAAACTACATAGGTCAAACCTCACAGAGACAACAAATAAACTAAACGCACACAAATATACAAACCACAGCACTTAACAAATATAAAAGAACTAAAAAACATGAGGTTAACTGTGAAGAAACGACAATATTAGGAATCGAACCTCAACAAAAACAGCGAACAGGCAGTGAAACACAAAAACCTTGGTCACTAGGCATTACTGAAAAAAAGAATTTAAATTCTATACCACAGTACCAGATGATGACATCGAAGGCAGTTTACATTACCGACAGGCGCAGGAAATAGACAACTGATTGTTCGGAGTAGACGATTGCAATTTGATACAATAATTAAATGATTAATAAATAGAAGTATAATAATTGGAAGATTAATGAAATATTCAGTGTGGTAATTTCAGAAACACAATTTAAATTTAAGTGTTTATAAATGTATGTAACTTATCATAAAAGAGTGAAGAACTGGACAGTCGGACCACAGAAACAGACACCGAAAAACGCAGAAAGTAAAAACTCAAACACTCTAGAAATAAATGTCACCACAAATAAGTAACTCAAAACCTACATTGAAAACGCAAAAGTTAGTTGTAGGAGAAGGGCTCAATTGAAGAATTTTTGAAATCAAATAACTCTAAATACTAATAAATACATCTGAGTCTAGCAATATCCATTTTTCCATTTATGCTTTTGACGTTTCCTTTTATGTTTCACATTTCAACAGATATCCTTGATAATATTGATAATTGTCAGCTATATCAAATATCAAAGCGATATCTCTTTTTTGATGAATGGAATACCAAAGCACATCTGTCAGGGTGAACTCTTATAAAATACTCTACAAAATACAGACGTTAAATAAATTGATAAGAGAAATGTATAACATCTTAAAGCTCACTAGACTTGTGAACCAATGCAATGAAGAAGTGTATGCAGTTGGAATAAACACACATTAATGCAAAAAACCAAATGCTAACAAAAAAAAATAAAAATTGGGAGAGTAACATATCAATAGAGGGATAAAAATGGGGCCACTAAAATTGATACACAACCAATTTGTTAACCTTGTCTGTTCTTAATTTCAATCCTGGTAATATTCCTGGACTCTTAAAAAAAAGAAGGTCTAACCTTAAGAAATTGAAGAAAGGAACAAGTGGGTGAAGTGCAAGTAACTGAATGTAAGTTGATCATTTAATATTGCCTTTTTCCTTAGGTTTGAATCAGAAATTTCAACTTGTCCAGACTGTTACCATTCATCGGTGGTTGCAGCAATTTCAATGAGTTTAAATCTATGAAATGGTTATTACGAATATAATGTGCTGTACACATTGTATAAATAATGAAGAACGAAAATTTGAAAGTATAAATTGTCCAAACATCGAAAAATTTAACAATGTCAAAAAATTGACATTGTTAAATTTTTGTTCCACACTTTTTTCTGTATAAAAGCTTATCTTCAATTTTCCGGATTTTATTATTTTTCATTCGCAATATGGTTATACAGCATTATGTTTTGCACAGAAGTAATGTGAAGAAGAAGATGAGAAGGTGTAGCTTGGTGGAATACATAATTCCCAGTGATTTCATCTTATACAATATAAAAAAATTAGTACAAAATGTACAATGGAAAACTAATATGAGTTATGCGTTTCACCATTAAGTACATTTCATCAATAATTAGAAGATGAATGCGAAATTTCACGCATAAATTTATCAAGTTAAGAAATTCTTCAATCATTGTAAAAACAAAAGAATACCAACTATAATAGTTTGATTTTTCATGGGTTACTTCATTCTGTTAGTATTATTATTTTCATTGAATTACACCGAATATACACAAAATGTGTGAAATGTTATCCATTAAAACATAAAAATACAATAACATAAAAAAATGTCATTTACTTTTTTCGTGAGAACCTAAATTATGAATTGCAAAAACAATCAATTCAATAGATTCAATAATGTTCATACTAATGGCAATTACCTGGAACGATGTAACAAATTTTAATAAACTTCTAAAATAAAAACTGAGTAAACTCACTAAGCTATTCGAAACGCAAAATCAGTTAAAATGATGGAAATTAGTTATTCAAGCCAGCCTTGTAATGGCGTTCAAGTATTTCATGTCAACTAATATGTCGAAAAAATCATGTCATAAAATCAATGATTCAGTTTTCCAAGTTCATATTCCTTTTGTTCACTACAAAATGAGAAAGTACCTAACATAAATTTTATGAAAATTGAAAGGAGTGGATAAACCTGAATAATCACGACTTTTATGGGTATTGACATATTGCAAGGTGACCTTGCATGATGTCAACAAATTTGAATTAAATTTCAGAAAGCTTTTGTATTGAAAAAAGCTATACGAAACGAATGAGTTTCGATATTACAAGGACAAAATAAGCAATCAATAAAAATTTTATGGAAATTCAAGACACCGAGACATGAAATTTCTGTAAAATAAAAAATATAAATAAAATAAATATAATTCAAATGTAGCGCCATAATTTCAAATCCCTATAATCCATTATCCTTCATATGTAATATCATTCACTTATCATTCAACAGAATGACAACAGAAAGGAATGTGCGTTGTGTTTTTAAGAAGAATTACTCAGTACAAATTAAATATAAAAAACATGAAATTTTTACACCAATTGATAAAATTTTTGCATATGGAAACTGGTCAATCATCTTCTTCATTGCATATTTTCGTGATGAATTTTCTTAGTGTTATAATTATAATAATTGATTATTATAACAACTGCTTATATCATAATTTTCATAATATATTCTTATATTAATGATTGATGAGGCCGATACTTGGAGAAAATTAATATCCATAATGAAAACAATATTTAGAATTTTCTCATAATTTTAATAAATATGCATGACGACGTTTCGAAGTACTACTTCTTTATCAAATGCTGGATTGATACTAGATGCAATTTTACAAAATTCACTACTTATAGCTATTTTCACAGAACATTCCAGGTATGTATTATGACCAACTTAGAATGAGTACATAGAACAACTGATACATAACAAAAGGGTCTTATACCTGGAAATGAACAACGAAAAATCACTTTCTTAATTACGGTATACCTACTAAAGATATAAATAATATCCGGTAAAGATTTCTAAGAAACCAAATAAGGAAAGTTAAAACTTTTTTGAACATGAAACCGAAAATTTTTTTACAAATAATTAACTAAACCTACGTAATCAATCTGATCTGCTAACATTCTTATTGAACATATTAAGTAAAGGGCTAGTGTTAACATCTAACTGGCTATTAAGTAAAAGTCCCGAATTTTTGAATTTATTAATCTGTAATGATTCTAAAAGATTTAGTTTGGAACCTTTATTCTCTCTATATAATATTTCAAACTCTGAACTAAATTTATGATTTTCATCTATTAAATGGTTGGCATAATGAGAATCTGTTTTCTTTTTCTCAAAACTACGTTTATGTTCCGATAATCTAATTTGGAAATTTCTGAAAGTTCTTCCTATATAAAATTTTTCACAACTACCACAATTAATTTTGTATACCCCACACATTTGATTTTTATTAATTTTTGATTTATTATTTTTAATTATTTTACCAATATTATTAGTGGTCCTAAAAGAAATATTAAGCTTATAGCTTGCCAAAAATGATTTTAATTTTAAACTAGGTGTTCCCATATATGTTAAAACATTAAATATTGACTTTTCTTTAATGAGAGGATAAACTTCTGAAACCGCTCTTTTGTAAAGTTTTTTGTTTATTAAACTGTTTATTAATTCTGGTCTATATTCATTGTTTGAGGCTATTTGCATAATTATGTTTTTCTCTTTGTTAAAATCAACCTTCGAAAGCGGCAAGTTAACAAGTCTATGAACCATACTATTGAATGATGACATTTTTTGTTGTATGGGGTGAACGGAACTATTATGAATGACTGTATCCGTATGTGATGGTTTGTGATAAATAGAGAACGAATGCTTTTTGTCTACTTTTTTAATTCTTAAGTCTAAAAAATTAATTGAGTTTTCCATTTTTTCTTCTAATGTAAATTTTATTTTGGGGTGTATTGCGTTAATGAAATTTAGAAAAGAATGAAGTTGTCTATTCGAACCTGTAAAGCAACAAATAATATCGTCAACATATCTAAACCAATATAGAAAACGTTGGCTCAACGGATGGTCGTGGATAGTATGTTCTAGGTTATCCATGAATATCTCAGCACATAAGGGACTCAGCGGATTTCCCATTATCAAACCTTCAGTACTGTTAAAAATCTTACCGTTAAAACTAAAATAGTTTTGTTCTAGACATAATTCCAAAAGCGAAAGAATGTCTGACTTCAATATTGGATCTACACAGTTATTATTAAGTGACTTTTCAATCAATTTTAATACATCGTTCGGTGGCACACTTGGGAACAGATTAACGACATCAAAAGACAATAATTTTGAATTTGCAGGTAAAATTACATCTTTAATATTGCGAACCAATTCGTACGAGTTTTTAATAGCGTATTTAGGTATAAAATTACAATGTTTTTTAATAACCTCAATTAAAAAATGTGACAGAAAATACGATGGGGCGGTAGTGAACGAAACAACTGGACGAATAGGGTATCCTGGTTTATGCAATTTAACTAACGAATACAATTGTGGAATTAACGGATTAGATACAATAAGTTTGAACTTTTCGTTATTTTTGATTAAAATATTGGAGTTTTCTAAAGCTAATTTTACATTTTTCTGAAATTTAATTGTCGGATCATTTCTCAATATATTGTAATTACCTGCATTCAAAAAATCTAACGTCTTCTGAACATAATCGTTACGATCAAAAGCTATAACTGTATTACCCTTGTCAGCTTTCGTGAAGATTACTTCATTAATTAATGAAGTAAATGAATAAAAATCCATAATTAATGAAGTAATCTTCACGAAAGCTGACAAGGGTAATACAGTTATAGCTTTTGATCGTAACGATTATGTTCAGAAGACGTTAGATTTTTTGAATGCAGGTAATTACAATATATTGAGAAATGATCCGACAATTAAATTTCAGAAAAATGTAAAATTAGCTTTAGACTATTTACTTAATAGCCAGTTAGATGTTAACACTAGCCCTTTACTTAATATGTTCAATAAGAATGTTAGCAGATCAGATTGATTACGTAGGTTTAGTTAATTATTTGTAAAAAAATTTTCGGTTTCATGTTCAAAAAAGTTTTAACTTTCCTTATTTGGTTTCTTAGAAATCTTTACCGGATATTATTTATATCTTTAGTAGGTATACCGTAATTAAGAAAGTGATTTTTCGTTGTTCATTTCCAGGTATAAGACCCTTTTGTTATGTATCAGTTGTTCTATGTACTCATTCTAAGTTGGTCATAATACATACCTGGAATGTTCTGTGAAAATAGCTATAAGTAGTGAATTTTGTAAAATTGCATCTAGTATCAATCCAGCATTTGATAAAGAAGTAGTACTTCGAAACGTCGTCATGCATATTTATTAAAATTATGAGAAAATTCTAAATATTGTTTTCATATATATTCTTATATTATACTTTCGAGTTTGTATATATAATTATAATATAGTTAAAATTTTGAGTTTGGATGAAAATGAAAAATATGAAAAACGAAAAAATTGTCAGCTTTCCAATCTTCCATGTGATTGGAAAAAGATAAAACAAATTGATAAAAAAAATTAAACATAAGAGAAAAACACTATCGAAAACCCGCAATGTTTGTAAACAGTACAGATCTAGAGTCACCTGTTAGTTACCTGGAGGTGAAATATTAATCCTTAAAAGATCTTACACTTGCACTACACTCAAGTCTTAACAACATTGCGACTCTTGACCGAACCAAAACCATTATATTAACTCACTCCCCACTCATCAGAACTGCCATAAAATAGTATGCGGAATACGGGATTCTGCGTTGTCTATTAGGACCCGCCTTCAAGCTTTCACTTACCCTTGGCCATGTTAGGGGGTGCAGAAGCAGGACAGGACTCGAAAGGATTGTGGAATTTCAATTTTCAAAGAAAATATGAAATACTGGCATTTTATTGGTAATTATGTTGTTAGACGTAAAATTGATATTCTCAATGATAAAAAATTTGAAATATTCAATCCTTGAAACAGAAGCATTGAGAAATGAAGCCCATGCTGCTTGACAAATAATCATTGAATAAATGTAATTTTCTTAATAACTAAATAGTTTCTTGAAATTCCAAACCTCATACTTATGTTTTGCACAAAAATTGCGATGTTTTTAAAAAATCGCCAAATTATCATTTCAAATAATGTATGGTATCAGTACTGGTTTTCTATGGATTTTCAAGGCGCAAAAACTCAAAGGCGTGAAACATACACGGTAAAAAATATTCTGTGAATTAAAACATCGTAAATTTCTTTAAAACATTTTCAAATTTTCAATAGATTTCTACATCTTTTCTCCAAGTCAGTGTACTTGCCTACAAATTTCCGATTCTGATAATCCATTTTTTAGAACTTCGCAGTTAAAAATACGTTGAACTAACCATCGTTCTTATAGAAATACATTTTAAAAAGATGATCAATATCCGTACGTTTACCATAAATCTTTTTCATATTAATTTTTGTCACCGGTTTGTTACCAATGTAATATTTGTCAAACTGCCACAAAACTTCAACAAAGAGTCACCCTACATAAGAGCAATATAAGAAGTTTTAAAAATACATGTGCCTTTGCTTGTCATGGGAATACAGAAGATCATCAACCTGACTATGACAACATTACTATATTAGATTCAGAAAATGATTATAAAAAGAGAACATTTATGGAAATGGTGAGAATATCTCAGTGTGAAAATCCTATGAACTCAAGGCGAGATATTGACTGTCTGAGCACAATGTTCTCATATCTAATATATTTGTAAAAAAGAAGAGGGTCTAATAACACCTCACTCATAAATGGTATGGTGTGAGACTTTGGCTGGCTGCTCTCGAGGTTGACTGTACTTTTATCTGAACAATAATTGCCCTAACTTGTTAAGTATTTGGTAACTGGCTATTTCAATTCTCCTTCTTTTCAATATAAAAATCTAAATAAAATCAGGTACAAAGAAAGGTGGTTATGGATTAATAATGCTCTGTATCGTTAGCTACCAGTTCTGTTACATTCATTGTTGTACATGTGTTGTTTAATTTTAAGACTATGGATAATTTAGTTATTAACGTAGATTTTTGAGGAACTTATAGAATTTTGTAGCTTTATTCGATACCGTAGCTAGGATGTGTTTAGTTCCTTTGTAGTTTACTGTCGTTCTGTCAAACCTGACTTTTAATAATGTCATTGTTTTGTAACAATCAGACATAACCTGCACGATGGGTTATCAATTGCAGCTAAACCATGCGGTCTGGTAAAAATTTCGATTTTTTCATAACAATCTTTTAGAATAATCCTCAATTTCGTAAGTTAACCTTTTTATTGTTCGATTCACCATGTTGACTGTAATATTACGTTGTAGCACTCCTGATGAAGGAACAATATAGTTTTGAAAGCTTGAGTTAAGGAAAGAAGAGTCTTCTTATTTGACACCACCTGACTGCTATCCCACGAATATCTAATTTATGTCTAAATAGTCAGTCGCGACTAACACTACATATATATATATATATATATATATATATATATATATATATATATATATATATATATATATATATATATATATATATATATCGCACTGAATGCCGCTATAAAATCGCACATATAAAGTTTAAGCAAAAAGTAAATCGTCAACCTGGAGTAAAGTGGACAGATGAACGGAAGAAAGAGCATTCAGAGAGGATGAAGCGTTTTTGGGAGGCAAAAAAGATGAAGCAAAATTCCTAATGATTGCGAATTCAAATTCAGTCGCTCTCCTCATGGGGAACAATCGAAATAATAATAATAATATATATATATATATATATATATATATATATATATATATATATATATATATATATATAGTTAAAAAAAGGAAAAATTAAATTAAAAGATAAAAATAAAAAACACAGACCCAAGTGCAGAAGGTCCTAAGGTAGTAACATACGTCGAATACATGAAATTGAAATGTTAAGAAGATCAATCTCCACATCCGAATTACACATGCTATATACCGAAGAAAATTAAATTAAATTTGTCGGTAAGAAAAAATAGTGCTCTTTCTAGAGTAGGTACATGAAATTTTAGTATGGAAAGCAAATTCGGAATTGACCAAATAGGGGCATACTTGTGACCTAATTTATGCTGAGGGTTTGATTTAAGAAGATTTGTTATGGTCCTCCAAATTATAATATTAGGTCCTCACAATAAATTAATATTCAATAAATTCCAGAAGTGTGCATTTCATATAAAGAATTTGTAGTCGGCTGCTTTTTTGCCCTCCAAAATACCTATATAATCTTCAAAAATCAATGCATCGATTGAAAAGGAATGTGATGAATATTGAGGAAATATGATGTGCCTTCCTCCTTCCATTTATTCTAATATAATCTATTCTTCTACAACTGAATTCATGTGAATCATACGATTGAACGATATTTGAGTAGATGTAATAAAGTATGGAATAAACATTGCAAAATAATGAAAGTATGCGGAACTTCCGCAGTGCCAGGAGTGCTTAAGAATCGGTTTCTAGATACCAGTTATTTACCTAAAGGGAAATATAGTCGGATGGTATAGTCGACGGAATATCATTACCGACATTTCTATCGTGGGATCGAGCCTCATCGAAGGCGTGGGCCACACGCCTCGTGTTCTACTGATTTAAATGTAGATAAATTCACCTTGATAAATTGACCTTGTTTACAAGGTCATCAACCCCAAAAAACCAGTGGACGTCGTTTCTTCAAAAAAATCTTCTGTATTATGAATTATTCATTTATAATTTGAGCTTCTTCTATGCTGCAAAGTGCTCATTCCAACCCTGTTCAAAATTCGAACTTACACCCCCGCCACACCCCCTAAGTTTGCTCTTGCATCAATGCCAAATTGCTCTTGCAGAGGAAGCCAAAGCGACCTCTAGCAAACCCCCACCCTTTCTTCCCAATAACACAAAAGTAGTTGTCACAGGCTCCGAGTCATGTACAGTAAGTATGGAAAATCCCCAATGATAATTATTAATAACGGCTATTCGATACATAATGTAAATTTTAAAACAATATTTGACGTAATTATTATGAGTACTCTATATTTCCATTCTATTGCAACTTTTTTTTTGCAACTGCTTTTTCTGTTGTTGCTGAAAGAAAAATTATTTACAAATAGCAAAGAAGAAAATCAAAAACAAAACTTGTAAAAAGAACTTGTCGGTTAATAAAATTCAGGCTCTACCTTCTTTATAAGTTATAAAATAAGTCAAGGACCTTCTTTATTAAGTTATGAAGTATTTAGCTAATCTAACAACATCTTATAGTGACCATATATCAATATTAAAAATGTTTCATGTTTTAATTAAAATTGATTAACTTTGGAATCCCTCTAAACAACCTAATTCAATGTAATAATCTACTACTTATGTGAAACATTGTTTTCAGGCGATGGCCAAATCAATATATTTTATTTAAAACATAAAAAATTTTAATATTAATATGGTCAGTATAAGATATTCTTAGGGTAGCTAATTATGTACTAACTTACAGAGGTCCATTAAGTAGGAACTGAATAAATTAACCGACTTAGTATAAGATAGGTAGATCTCACAACATTTTACGATAGAAGAACTGAGTTACGGAACTTTTCACAAGTTTTATTTTTTATGACATCTCATTTATTTCTGTAGATAATTAGGCATACCTATATATACAGGTTCTATTATCTATTCACTGCAAATGTAACTTTGCAATTCTGTTTATCTCAACATATCCAAATGTCATATTATGTCGTTAACCACAAAATATAATTTTATAAATTCAACCAGGAAATTGGTAATAATATTTTGAGAAAGCCTAAAACGCTTCTTGACCTTGGCGTAACCTTCGATTCTCAATTAACTTTTGTGTCACGTATCAATGCTACAATAACCGCAACCTCTAAAATTAGAGGCTTCATTATTCGCATTGGTGAGGAATTTGACAATATATCAACTCTGAAAACATTTTATTATGCTTTCGTAAGATTTAAACTTGAATACAGATCAACAATCCTGGAATCCTGGTTATCAGTTACATATTGATCAACTAGAGTTAAAACCACCTATAGGCATACAACATGACGCACAAGTCGACATAATGTGGACACCCTCAATGTGCGAAGGAAATGCTATGCAATAATCTTTTTGCATAAAATAATTAACCATAAACTGAAATGTCAGGAATTATTGCATAAACTTAACTTTATTGTTCTAAGTGTTCTTCCTTCCAGCAGCTGGAACTTATGTTCTAAAGTTTTCTCCATTGCACACGATGTGGGCACAGTGTAATCTTTTGGGAGCCAAGGTGGATATATTCAAATGTTCTGTTACTGATATTAAGGCAGGTTTCCTTGATCTGCATAATCTCTGCAGGAACAATCATTTATATGTATTCACATACATGATTCACATGCATGTATATTCATGCATATACTTGTATGTGTGTATATTTGTATGTACAATGTATATGTATGTGTGTGTTTATTCTTATATGTATGTATAAGTTTAGTCAGCATTTAAGTTTTTTTATTCCTATAAGTGTATTTCATTTTATTAGTTATGATTTCATAAAATTCTTCTACAATTGTTCATTTAAATTTAAAACTACGAAATTGAAACTTTGTACATCCAATTTCGTTTTTAGTATATGTAGTCTTTCCTGTTTTGTGATTAGGAACTGTCCTGTAAAACAGTGTTGAATAAATAAATGAATGTTTATATGATATTACAAAGTTATTTATGCAGCTGGTGTATCTAGAAAACTGAACAGAAATTACAAAATATTTCAAATTTTTCTTGATTTATACAATGAATTTTAAATATATTTCATAGTGGTTCTATGTCTGCTAGAAGTGTCTTAGTTTTGATGTGATCAGTGAGCGAGTGACAAAATTAAGAATTTTTTTATAGTTTCAAATTGAATAAAGTTTGAAATATAACGTGTTTATACGATGATTGTTGAGTTACTAAAAATCCATGCGTCTAGTTTAATCCACAACGAAATTAGCTCGAAAATTGCACGAACTGCTTCGAGAAAAGGATTTCACAGCAGTGACACTTTTTTTGCTCAACTCTGGGTGACACTCCTGTATCCCAGATTTCCAGAAAATTGTTTTGATTGATTTGAAAATTATGTATTTTCATTATCATTTGTTGAATACCTGAATATGAAATTGAAATGAAAATTTGACAAATATGGTATAATATTTATATTTATTTTTGAAGGTTTAAAAGTGCATTGTTTTAATTAAATCAAATCTGTGTAATCTGAGCTTAATTTTTTAATGATTTCTTTTAGATATTGCAAGAATTACTGTAATTTTTTTCAATTTCTCAAAAATTTGGTTTTTTGAAAAATTATTCGAAATAAAAAGAAATGCCTGTTTCAAATTATTTGTTAAATTTTCTAATTTTTTCACCGAAATTTGTTTCATCAAAACACATGGAATATCTAGAAATGTACTTACAATATCCAGTAATTTGTTTCATATTCATTCAATTGTAAATTCTCATTTATATGGAGGAGAAAAATTCTTCTTGATTTTAAGTTTGTAATCTTTTTCTTGATATGATATCGTTTTTAAATTTCTTTTTAGGAACTGTTGTTCGTAATTCACTTTATATTTTCGTGAAGAAGTTGATTAGGTATTCTGATCTTTAAATTTTAGGAACTACTGGAAATTTTACATATAGTGGAGATCAATTGAATTATCCAAAAATAGTAATTAATGTAATATATGTTTTATGAAGTTTTGGAAGCAAATAACACTATGTTCGAAGATTATTATGTTGAATTAATTCTTGTGATGTTTGTGAATATATGTATTGTCTTTCTTCTCTAGTTTTCTTTAATTTATCTGTCGTTTTTCATTGCATTTTTTTGATGAATTTGTCATGTCTTTTCTGGTGTATAATTAATGAATTAACACCTGATGAATTCTTGAAACTAATTGAATTATCTGATTGTTAGTTCACGAATTTCTCTTTCAAAAATCTTTTTTTATTCATAAATAAACATTCATCACAATATAAAATGAATGAATAAAAATTAACAGAAAATCCCCTTATAACTTTAAAGTAAATTAATCTGATTATTGAAAAAATACCATGGAAAGAATTAAGAGTAATCGAACAAATAGTATCGATAAATAACAAAACTAATTGAATGATTATTAGTCATTTTTAGTTTATTTACGATAAATACCTCACAGGTTAGCTGAACCCGATTATAAGATAAAATTAGTTATAATTGTAAATGGTAAAAGTTATGACAAATGATGAATATAAATGGAACAGAAAATACTTGAGTATTCAGTCAATTTATCTGTCAAAAAACAATATATATCTACATACCTACATATAAGAAGAAAAGAAACGAAAAAGAAAATAAAAGGAACAATAAAAACAAACAACAAAAGTTAATTTGAAAACACTCAAATATTTAAACAATTTAGGTGATAAAAAGGTGGAAATCGAAGTATTAAACAGATCGATATCCACTTCCCAGTTACATATAGCTATTGATTGAATTCAAAGCCATTCACGGGGCATTTCCCATTGAAATAAAAAAAATATTGCACGAGTAATGTATCGGATAAAATTTCAAACTATTTGTGCCTGTTTGGCACAAACAGAAAAGAAAAAAGTTTCGGCAATTTATAATAGAATCTACAAGGTTGAAAATTAGGACAAAGGAAAAGTATATACGCTGCTGAACTAATGAGTGGAAATGATATCTCTCAAGTAGAATGTCTTGCGGAAAAACCAGGTTAAAGCTAAGATATTTTAAAAACTTGGTCTGAGATTTTACATTTTCTTAATGTGTACACCGCATTTAGGAGTCCTATTATCAAGAAAATGTAAGAAACATCAATAATCAGACGTTTACCAAGTTCGAGTTAATATTGATTATAGACGCATCTTTATTTTGAATGACTTCAGTCCTCCAAGATAAAATGAATCTTATAATTGTTATACAAGTTAAGTACCTACACTATTGACAAAATAATTAGTAATATAATTCGATCCATGCATTTTAGTACGAAAAAAGGGGCAAATCTGAATGAATTCATGATTTTTCCTTATTTTGTGCTTATCAGTTTATTTGATAGGCACTTCAATGAATTCCTGAGCTAATTTGCTGCTGAACAATGATTAGAAACTATATAAAATAACTGTATAGAAAAATATTCAGTTTATGAGTTTCTTGATTTCCTTTTCTGATCAATGATCCGGTGGTTTTATAAATTAATTGTATGATGAATCAATTTCATTTATATTTTCGAAAAGAAATTATTGGGTTCTTTGGTTATCAAAATCATTTATTAAAAATCTTCAACACATTACGTTTCGGTCAATTTTTTTGGCCTCTTTCAAATTAATTTTATCAATATATAGTCATCAACGAAAACAAAAACAATACTTATTACTGCAATATGAAACAATATTCAATTGTCGAAAGGTTTTCAATAACTACACTTTTATTAAACGTTATTAACAGACAGAGATTCAGTCTCTGTCCGAATGTGATCGTATCGATTGAAAAGCAATATAATTTTTATAAGTGCAATTATTGGAAAGCTTTCGGCCTTTGATTATTGTTTCATATTGTAGTAATGAGTTATGTTTTTGTTGACGTATGATGACAATATATTGATAAACTTAATTAGAAAAAGGCACAAAAAATGAACCCAAACGTAATGTGCTGAAGATTTTTAATGAATGATTATGAGAACCAAACCCCAAATAATTTCTTTCCGAAAAAAAAAATATATGTATATATATTATATATATAATGGAGTTCTTGGGTTATTAAGTCTATTAGTAACTGTTGGTAACTCTATATTTTATTTACACATAGTTTTTAACGTTTCGACAAACCAATATTGTCTTCTTCAGAAAATTTTTTCCCTTATAACAGCTCTTCTCTGCACATCATAGTGTTACATTCTTTTAAAATTACATTCAATACGATAATAAATATCACAGTCACAAAATAAACGTTTTAAATCAGGCTGAATCGTGCTAGGTACGGTGAATTAAAAATACTAGCAATAAGCGATTTTTAAAAGATGATTTATTTTTTGTCAAACTACATCGATGTGTCCATGTGTGGCTGGTGAACTCAAGTTCCATAAAATGAAATGGTGAACTCCATTCAATTATATATATATATATATATATATATATATATATATATATATATATATATATATATATATATATATATATATATATATATATATATATATATATATATATATATATATATATATATATATATATAGTAATTACTGAGACTCTTTACTGAAATATCGAAATATTTCAAATAAAACTCTCAGGGAGCTGTCTACACAAATGTTGTCAACGAGAACGAACCCATCACTTTCGAGAGTGAATATTAAGAGCGTTTCGATATTGTTGAATGATAATTGGATACATTTGTTTCATCATTATTATGAATCATCAGTCCATATTTCATCTATCAATCAAGAATCGATGACTTTCAAAATGAACTTAGGTCCTATACCAACTTGAGGGCAATTTTACCTAGTGAAATATTCACGTAGGCTCCCTCGATTCTTGATTGATACATTAAATAAGGACTGATGATTCATAATAATGATGAAACAATTGTATCCTATTATCATTCAACAAGATCGATGAATTTTTCGAAACGCTCTTAATATTCACTCTCGAAAGTGATGGGTTCGTTCTCTTTGACAACATTTGTGTAGACAGCTCCCTGAGAGTTTTATTTGAAATATTTCGATTGGGGGTCTCTGTATTTACTAGTATTTAATGACCTGTGAATCTTGAAATATATATATATATATATATATATATATATATATATATATATATATATATATATATATATATATATATATATATATATATATTAAAAATTGATTTATTGCATGTTTAAGATAGTTTATTTTGAAGGTTTTTAGCAATAACAGGTTTCTTTTAATATGAAAAACTTTATTCTTGTTGATTCGTTGTATATCACAACTTTTTCAAAACTAATGAATATTTAAACTAACTATTCATTAGTTTTGACAAAGTTGTGATATACAACGAAACGTCAACAAAAATAAAGTGATTCATATTGAAAGAAGCCTGTTATTAGCTATTATAACTATTGTAGCAGATCAATTATAATTTTCACGTTCAAATTCGGCACGAAGTTTCTCTAAAATTACTAATAAGCATTCAAAATTATTGCATGGAAAAAATTAAGATTATAGATATTTGCGTTTTTATTTTACTACGCAAAATTCAAAAATGAAAAATATTATGAGCTGAAATTATGCAAATACGAAATAAAGAGAATTTTGTGCCTTTTTCAGAAGTATTTTTCTTTGTCAGTTCGCATGAAAGATTTATGACAATATATTCTTTTGGTTGTTACTCAGAGATAACGATCACGGAGTAAAGTCGCATATTTCGACTAGTCTACAGTTCAATTGTACTTCGGATAATAATGTAACTAGTTTTACCACCCCTTGACGGCTTGTCACTTAAATTCACTTACTTTTACCGTGTATTTTATACCTCCCAAACCAGTAACAGCAGCTGGACCTTTATTCCGATGTTTTTAGCAACATTTATGGCTTTGGTCAGTAGTACTGACTCAGTACTTAAATAGTTGGAAACTTTCCATGGTTTCATAAGAAATTTTTAAACATCTGATGTATCTGGAGGCATAAAAAGTCTTTTCATCGGAATTAAATTTTCGTATTTCCATTTAACTATTATTATTTTTCATTCCCGATTTCGTTCTCGTTATTGCATCGATAAATTGAACTTTCTATAATATTAACTTACAAACAAATTATATTTTAATTCAAATGAAAGGCATTAATTGGTCTTTTGAAAATTATCCACATATAACTAGATAAATTCAATAAAATGTACAAAAATTCTCTCTAAAATATAATTAGAATGAATGTCATGATTTTAGAAAAATAGAACAATCAATGTTTATATGTATCTTGAAATTTGAACGAAATAATTGCTTTCGAATACTACTATAAAATTTTCTTTACTTTATGAAGTGAATGTGAGTGTTCATTTCTAAAAGCAGTGAATCTTTCTAGTGGATTAGAATGAAAACATACCCTAAATAACAAAAAAAAAAGCAGAATTTAATTTTAAAAAATGATAATTTGTTTTACTGTAAATGATAAATCGAAGACATGTAAATAATTTATCGTGTGGTTTATTATTTGAGACGAATATTTTTGTGTCAATAAATTACAATCAACGTATCTTAGTCGGTAGAACACCCGGCTATGGTGCGGTATAACTCGGGTTCGAGCCCCGATGAAGGCATGGATTTTTGTGTTTGTCCATGATTTAAGTAGCTTAATTAATGATATATGCTGGGTAATGTACATCGATTACCAGCCCAAATGGCCGTTCGGAAACGGCGTTAAACTGTAGGTCCACTGAATTAAAAAAAACATATCACAATAATTTTCAATATATAAAGCGAACACATCATAACACTGTTTCACTGCTAAATTAACTGAATCATTTATCAAAACAATTCAATAAAATAAGGAAAAAAACAGTTATTCTGGAAACCTGTAAACTAAAACTTAACGATGCTTAGTGATACAACTATGTACGTATAAAAAAATTATCAAGATTGAACAAAAAATATTGAAAAAGAGACTAACAACTGGAAAAAAGTAGAAACAGAATAATAATATATAACTAAAAGTATGTAAAGTCTTCATTCGGCATAACAGTTTTGCCCTCATAAATTTTATAGTTTATCTGAAGTATATAGAAATAATATTCTGTTAAGACTAATTGTTTCATATATTCAATTCTCTTTATATAAACTTTATATAAATATATAATAAATTACAATCAGTTTTATATTAAAAACATTTATTATTCAATTGAAAATCAAAGAAATATACAACTTTATTAGTCTCACTTTATACCTAACATAATTGTTCCGAACACAATAGATCAAGAATCAGGAATGGAACATTTCGAAAAAATTCATATGAATTCCCAAAAATGAATTTATAGATGCACTAAAATTGTCTTTTGCACGAATTATTTTCTCTATGAAAATAAATTTTATTAACAAATTGTTGGTGTCACCATGCAGTTCTTTATCGAGTGTTATTTCTCTATTAGTTAAGTAGTTTGTAAAAGAATATGTAATAAAAAATTGAGAGGAATATATCAAATAAAATATATGTTGATGACTGTTTAATCATAGCATCTAAAGATCATATTTACAAAATTTATATAAATTAATATGATCTTTATATTGATATATATATATATATATATATATATATATGACAAAAAACACAATTATCGGTATAGCCCGCAACTCAATTGGAAGCAGCCGTTGACACGTGTTTCGAGCTTATTGGCTCTCCTCAGAACGGCGTAGCCAAGTTCAAGGTGTAGGAACCTGGAGATGGAATCCACAACAAAAGAACACACCTGCAAAGGAAGTCTCCACTGCTAGGCTTCCACGTGAACTCTCCGGATTTGGAGATTTGGTCAACGTATCGCCAATGTGGCGACTATTTATCGTTTACGGAGTCTTCAACCGACTAAGTAAATAAGGAAACACGTGTCAACGGCTGCATCCAATTGAGTTGCGGGCTATACCGATAATTGTGTTTTTTGTCATTTATACTTTTCACCGCAAGAAACTTCTCCATTCCTATATATATATATATATATATATATATATATATATATATATATATATATATATATATATATATATATATATATATATATATATATATATATATATATATATATATAAATATATATATATATATAAATATATATATATATATAAATATATATATATATATATATATATATATATAGCTATATATTAATTTAGTATAAATTATATATATTTTATATAATAATTCATACTAAAACTGTTTTTAATAACATTTCCATAAATTACAGATAGTAAATTTGCAGTAAATTACAATTCACACTTGAGAAGTAATGAAAAATCACAATTTCTTGAATTTCGAACTCCTACTTCTCATAAAAAATAATTATACGTGCAATTTGATTCAGAAAATTTCACAATTTCTATTCACAAATTCTATAATTATTTATTATCATAAAAAAATAGATAGGGTAATTTGATAAACTTTCAAAATAACGCTAATAGAATGAACACTCAACAACATATCCGAAAATTCATTTTATCCTGATCTACCCTAAATTTCAATTGCACAAATGAAATAATAAAATATAAATTTTCTGTATTAGTATATTGAAATTTAACTATTAACATTTTAATTTAAGGTTAATATTACACTTATTTAAATCACCATCAACTAATGAGTTTTTGATAGGTTTCCTCATGGTAAATAAGATTCTTCCGAAGCGAATGCTGAGCCTGAAACATTTATCTGAAAAGGTGATGTAAAGCCGAGATAATTTTTAGAAAATTACAATTTTACCTTCGATATCAATAGCAATTTTCATAGATGTTCAAATTTTTGATCCACATTTTTGACAGAGTTGCAAGTCGCAACGAAACGTCAACTATAATGCAGATTTTTTCAATAGAAAAACCTGTTATTTTTACAAGTATTCCTGTCAGTAAATGATTATGATATTCCTAGCAATATCACATAGTCAAGGAAGAAACATTTATTTCTTGTTTCTTACATTTATTCTGGTTTTACGTTTCTTGTTTTTCGTGTTACAAATTGGTGAAATAAACATTTTTCACTGATTTATAGTAGTAAATTGTCATACACAAACTAATAATGAAAAATTTGGCTATCTAACGCTTTTATATTTCAAAGGATAGTACCTACTCTATCAGCATTAGGTTCAAAGGTGTTTTTATATTATTCGACATTAGATTATCTAAAGTACTCATATAAAGTAGCTATTATCTAAAAAAAATTTAATTTTGCATAAAAAATTATAGAAAAAACCAACTTCAGAATAAACGAAAAATTACATTGGTTTTAACAAAACAATACAGAAATAATCTATTTTATAACACATATGCACAATTTAGCTGGTAAATTGTAATTTTGTTTTACCATATTGGTTGTTGAAGATTGGCAATTGAAGGTTGGTCATATATTTCATTAAAATAAATGTAGTTTATTGGTAGTATTGAAGAGTTTTATTATTATATTAAATTATTAGTAAACGACTTGTTAAGACGATAATAGCAAAAGATACAGAAACCTTCTCTTGCATGACATTAAAAATATATTTCTATTAAGTTCATCTTATTGTTATCCCAATTACTAGAAAAACAAAAATTTCTGTTTACTCTGAACTGAACACAAAAACATTGAGTGACCGATAAAGATCCTTTACTCTTATCGGCTTTTAATGATATATTATGAATCATTAAAATGAAATGAAGCTATCAACTAAAATAATCTTTTATTTTATTCTTTCTTTAATCATTCCAGCTATGAAAACTTTATATTCAGGTCCCGAGTCTCTAGAGATAAAGAAAAGACAAACAGAAACAACTATGGATTATAAACGGGCGATAAAAACGAAAGAATAAGTGGAATGGTAAAATTATTTCGGACCAATCCAACGTATCTGATGCCTTTGGTGAATATTTCTCCACTATAAATATAATCAGTGTTGAGAAGCATTTCGGTATGAGTCAATCTCGATCATGTACAACTATGTCATTGACCAATAACAATTTCTTCTTCTTTCCAGTCGAGGCTGCCTAGATTGATTCAACCATAAAGAAATTAAAAATAAACACTCTAGTGGTCTGGATATGATTCCTATGAGGGTTTTGAAGATTTTGGCTCCTTATATATCAAAACATCTTGCATTTTTGATTAATGTCTCTGTTTCTACAGGCAGATTTCCCTCCTTACTCAAGACAGCTGTGGTCATACCAATCCATAAGAAAAATGCTGTAGATGACGTTAATAATTATAGACCAATTTCATTATTAAGTTCTTTATCTAAAGTTATGGAGAGATTGGTTTATGACAGAATGTTGAAATATTTGGACAAGTTTTCATTTATAACAAGTTATCAGCACGGCTTTCGGTTTGGTAGATCTACGGACTCTGCGGCAACTGAAATGGTGACCTTGTGTATAGTTGTTTAGATGATGGAACTTTTGTGGCCGGGTTATTTTTTGACTTATCTCGTGCATTCGACTTCTTAAGCTTCAACTTTATACTGAATAAATTGTTCAATCTTGGTTTCTGGGGCGTTTTCCTCCAGTGGATTGAAAGTTTTCTGACCAGCAGATGGTTAATTGCGCGGGTGGGGCAACATAGCTCAGGAAGGTACCCTGCAGAAATGAGGGTGTCCCAGGCACATTATTCATTATTCTCATTAATTAATTTAAGATTGTGTTAAGATTGTATTGTTTGCCGATGATACTTCATTTATAGTTTCTGCATAAACCTTTAGCGAACTTAGGGCAGGTTGTGAACTACTAGTCAGATACTTCACCGACTGGTGTTCCAGTAACTCCCTTATATTGAACTCAAATAAGACTGAGCTCGTCTACTTTCAGATTAGAATTCCTGATCCCCAGCTAACCCTAAATCTTCAGTTTTCTTCACCTTCTCAATGTATCAAGTTTCTTGGGATACATGTTGATAAGAATTTAAATTGGAGAGATCATGCTGATTATGTCTGTAGGAGACTAAGTAGTGCATTTTTCGCTTTGAGACGTATAAAACTTATATTACCACAAGCTTCCTTAATGAATGCCTTTTATTCACTAGTGCACAGTCACCTCAACTACAGCGTCGTACTTTGGGGTGACTCCTCATCTAGTAATTCAGTATTTGTTGCCCAGAAGAAGATAATCCGATTGATTTTTAAATTGAAACCTGGGGAGACCTGTAGACACTCTTTTATCAAGAACAAAATAATGTGTTTCCCATGTATATATAGCTATGAACAAAAATCTCAAGGCCTAAATAATTGCCTCATTGGCTATTTAATAGAGATCATCACATAATGACATTTCTGAAAATGTTTACGATTTTCACGAAGTCTTAACGATTACTTGACTATATCGAATCTCTACCGGACGAAACATGTATTCTCAATGTGACATATACATATAACGAATATTTGTTCTGAGTTGAATAAACGAAATTTGTGATTGCAAGGTTCTAACGAAAAAGAAATTTTTGCAGTTAACGATAATATTCGAGTGTTCATGAAAAGGCTTTGACAAGACAAAACGCAAACCTTGAAACAGTTTTTTCCTTAACAGGTCAGCAATGATCAACAGTCATTGCAGTAAATGTTGGATTTTAAAGACTTAATTTGTCAGTTAACTTTCATTCAACATTTCATTAATTCAAGAAGAATTCTAAACGTTGATGAATGTTTATCTAGAATAAAATTTTTGCCTGCGAAGCTTTTTCGATTTTTGATAACACTATTTGCCGATCGGTGATGGTTTCTGGCAAAACTCTTGTGGAACTTCTGAATGAGAGATGTCAATTGAACAATTTGATGGTGAACGTTGGTAAAGCTGTATGTGTTCATTCTTGTCTGAAAGTTAATAGAATCACTACCTTGAAAACTATATATGGAGACAACACTATCACATCTGAATCAAAATATTTCCTTGTAACATATGTAGACAGAAATTTGAGTTGGACAACTCACATTGATGTTTTATGTAGAAAATTGAGTAACTCATTCTTTGCAATCTCTGAATTAAGAACATTGTACCTAGAAATTGTCTTATGAACGTGCATTACAGTCTTGTATATAGTTAAATGAACTATAATATTCTGCTATGTGGCTGCTCTACATAAATAAATGGGGTTTTTATTACACAGAAGCGAATACTTCGTTCGATATTCGATATTCATCAACGAACATCTTGTAAACCTATCTTCATTAAAAATTACCTTCTCACCCTACCTTGTTTATATATTTATAGATGTTTATTATATATTAAAGAAAATGAGGATAGGTTGGTTCATTGAATTGAATAGTAATCATGTGTGTTCATCAAGGAACAGTGATGTGCTACTTATTCCCAGGCATTTAACAGCCAAATTTGAGTACTCACTCTATTATGAGAGTATTAAAATCTTCAACCATTTACAGTCCAATTTGAAAATACTAAATGCCCATTTGTTTAGGAAGAGTGTTAAGTCTTTGTTGTTAACAGAGGTATATTATAATGTGGCAGAGTACTTTGATGATTCGAATGTACACAGTAATGTATGAATTAACTTCTTCATATTTTAGTTCATATTTTCACTACGGCTATCCTTCACAAGTTTAAATCGTTTTGAAGGATTTTTGAAGTCATTCCCCTCTCACGCATGTCTTAATTTCCAAGGATACAACAGCTAAATTTGAGTACTCACTACATCACCAGAGTATTAAAATCTTCAACCATTTACTATCGAATTTGAAAGTACCTACTGAATGCTCATTTGTTTGCTCTCAACAAAGGCATATCATAGTGTGGCAGAGTATTTTGATAATTCGAATGTTGAAATGTATGAATCCGTTTTTTCTGTATCATATGTTTGTTGATTTTTTCAATACGACCATCCTTCACAAGATAAAATTATATTGAAGAATTGATATTTGAAAGGTCATTTTTTTTCAATTGTCGTTAGTTAACATTGTAAATTCCATATAAAAGTTATCCAATATTTTTGTTCGAGGTTTGAATGGAAGATCAGATTCAAAACTTAATTCAATCCTTTTTTGGGCTTTCTTAGTTGTTGTTTCCATATTAGTTGAAATGCAGTAGTACAATGTAAGTAGTGTTTCACAAAAAATATTATTATTATCATTATAATAAAGAACTTAAACTGATTTGGCATTCGATTGTATTTAGATTTGATATGAATTTAACAAGATTTATGGTGATAATCAAAGAACCTTGATTTTACTACAATTTTTTTCGTCTATCGTATTAATACTGAGAGACAAAACAATAATATGATTGTCCGGCCAAACTGATTGGTCTGTCTGGCTATACCTATAGTTTGGTGACCCAGGAACCCTAGATGGTTCCAAGTATATCCATAATGAAACAATATTTAGAATTTTCTCATAATTTAATACAAATAAACATGACGACTTTTCGAAGAATACTGTTTATTACTGTTAATACTGTGTATTAATACAGCATTTGATAAAGAAGTAGTACTTCGAAACGTCGTCATGGGTATTTGTATTAAATTATGAGAAAATTCTAAATATTGTTTCATTGTGGATATTAATTTTCTCCAAGTATCGACCTCATCAATCATCAACTAAGTATATGCCTTCGTCTAAACAATTCAGCATTGTAGAGAATAGAAAAATACGTGTAATAGGGATCGTGCTTCTAGACTTTTACGCCAACTAGTGGCAAGTTTCAAAAACAGTTGGGATTATGTATTAAACGTAAACATATGTGATTAATTTTTTCAATAATTATAAATAAAATATATTTAATTTATTTAAGCGATGTCAACTTCCAGGAAAAATTGTTGTATTCGTGGATGCAATATTACATCACGTCGAGAACGTGGATTCGGTGTGGAAGTGAAATTTTATAAATTTCCAGAGAGTGTGTTAGGAGCCTCATGGAAAATATTAAAACGTAAACAGTGGATGAATGCCGTGAAAAATTACGTTAAGTACAATATTAATTAAAATTTATAAAAGCGAACTGCGCCATTAATTCAAATGATAATATTTAAATACGACGTTTGTAAAAATTGATAATTTAATTGATAAAATTTCAAATAATCGTGACATTAATCCTATATATATAACTTAACTTTAAATTCTTTTCTTTAATTTCAGAGAAAATCCAAAAGACTGGGTACCAAATAAGTATACGAGAATTTGTAGTACCCATTTTGTGAATAATGAAAAATCAGAGCATCCATTACATCCATCTTATGTCCCTTCGATTTTTCCTGGACGTGAAAATATAAAAAGAAGTGTTCAATCCTTAGAACGTTTTCAACGAGTTAGGAATCGTGAAACAAACACAATCCACGTCAATAAACATATTGTGAGTGAAAAAAAAAATAAATAACAAACATTGAAAATATAGACACAGTAATGGAGCAAGGTAATGAACATGCAAGTAGCTTTGAAGACCATCCCAATGATATTCATATTGAAACTGTTACGCTGAAGCCTGTGCTCTTGCTGACAAAGGATTTCCCCAGATAAAAACTCAAGTCGAAAACAAAAATGCTATCTTTATCATGCCTCCTTTTGGCCATATAGATCAATTCACCCCTGAAGAAGTTGACGAAACATACAATATTGCTTCTGTGAGGATACATATAGAACGAGTGAATCAACGAATTAAGGACTTTAGAATTCTGTCAAAAGTACCTAATTCACTATTTCCTCATATTGATGACATTGTTTTTGTTATTTGTGCTTTGGTAAATATCCAGAAGCCATTGTTTAAAGAAAAAGAAGTTGACAAATAAGTTTTTTTTTTAAATAATTGTAACTACTAAATTAAATTATTAATTGTATTAAATAAAAATGAATTAAATGATTACAAAAAGGAAGGTTTTATTTATTTAAATAATTTCAAATTCAATGTTTATTATTTCGCTGTTTTATAATTACGTTGACATAAGGTAAGTACAGACTTAATTTTATTCGTTTTTCAACAACACCGTACACATGCTTTGATTTGAATAATTTTTTGCCTTTCTCATCGTTCTGGCCATGTATTACATTATTGACCACAGGTTGAAATCCATATTTTATAATTTTTTCCATTTTTTTATAACTTTTATTAATGTTATTAAATGTTTGTTTTGATACCACTATGTTCACCAATAAAACACCAGAGAGCGCGCACTCCGACAGTCGTGCTGCCTCTATATTTCACGCACGATCCCTATATTATAAAGGTACCAAAGGATTCGAATCCCGAGTAAAAATTTGTATGTCTCCGAGATAAGGAGATTATATTTATGGCATAAGTTGGGTAATGTAGGTAGGTACTGCGATACAAATTCACTGAATATTCGGTGAAGTGTTCAAGGAAGCAATAAATATTGCCGAAAGCTAGAAATTAGTAAGATACCCCACAAGATGCTTCGTCGAAGGTGCCGGTGCCGGCGAAGAAGAATGAATTCAAGAGATGGTAAACTTCTACACCAATATAAAAACTATAAAATGTACTGTAGGTACAATTCGAGTTAATATTATGGACAACAGTGTTGCCGTTCTGGACGTACTTATCCAAATTGAGTTAATATTATAGTCAACAGTGTTGCCGTTCTCAACATACTTATCCGAATTTACAATCTTACAAATATCACTATTTTATTTTATGGGAATTTTTACAACCATACAACCCTTTAGATTCTAGAATTTTTAAAAATTTCAGAATTTTATGCAGAATTTTTAATGAAGAATTATATTATGGATTTTTCTTAGTCTGAGTAAATTTCGTTTGAATATACCTAATGTTACTTTTTCGTCAATACTGGAATGTAGAACATTATTTCCATTAAAGTTGACTGAGTGTTAGCTGATCTCTTGGTGAAACATTGATTGATATAAAAAATAAAAACACTTGTCTAGGTTTCACAAAATAAATAAATACTTGACAATTGTTTAGGGGTGTTACCGCATTTTCAATGTTAGACTGAACAACATATTTTGACCAACATTTTTATATACTTAATCAGCCGTAAGTCTAATGCAGGTAACGATGTATAGGTTTATAAGAATGTTGGTCAAAATAAGTTGTTCAGTCTAACTTTTGAAAAATGGGGTAACAGTCCCGAAAAAATTGTCATGTATTTATTTATTTTGTGAAACCTATCCCAGTGTTTTTATTTTTTATATTATTTCCATTGCGAATAAACAAGGGAAAAATTATAACATAATTTGAGGAAAATCCGATAATGTTAGCAACAATGTACCGTAATTTCTTCTTGGGTTTATGGTGCCTCAATTTGTTCACAATTTCAAAGAAAGATGACTTATTTGAAATGGCTTCCCGCTACCATAAATAAAATGCAACAAAAAGATTAAAGTTTTCGCAAAATCGCACTGTAACAACTTCATAACGTTTTTGAACAATTTCTGTCTAATAAATAAAAATAGACACTATTGCGACAAAGTATTTTGTTGGATTTTAAAACGATGATCAAAAGTAACCAACTCTTTTGAATAAAATAACTAAGCTAATATCTTATCATTTTTAACACAAGTTAAAAAAAGGTTAATTCTTTTTTAAAATTCATTAATTCACTTCACCCAAATATAGAATTCACAAAAGAAATAGAATTGAAAGGCTCTACAAACTACTTGGACCTAACAATAAAAAGAAATAATAATAAACATGAGTATAAACTTAAATTCAAACACTTGAACTTATGATTTACAGTTTATTGACTACATAGCATGACGCGTTTCGTCGTTACAAACGACTTATTATGCTTACAGAATAATATTATTCTTCAAATTATTCTGTAAGCATCTGAAGAAGTCGTTTGTAATGACTAAACGCGTCATGTTATGTAGTCAATAAAGCGTAAATCATAAGTTCAAGTGTCTGAATTTAAGTTTATATTCAATTATAATGGATTTACATCAAGTAAACGCCAACACTATTTAAAAAAATAAATAAAAAAAAACTTAATTGACTACATAGAATGACGCGTTTCGTCGTTACAAACGACTTCTTCAGATGCTTACAGAATAATACATACAATACATACATACAATAATTACATTATTCTGTAAGCATCTGAAGAAGTCGTTTGTAACGACGAAACGAGTCATGCTATGTAGTCAATAAAGTGTAAATCATAAGTTCAAGTGTTTGAATTTAAGTTTATATTCAATTATAGTGGATTTACATCAAGTAAACGCCAACACTATTAAATAAATAAATAATAAACATGAGTTCTCAATTTTCAAAAAATTGAGAACTTCTGAATATTTGACTTCAGAATATTCTGATCAAACAATACATTGTTCGTCCTCACATCCGTTCCATCACAAATCAGCGGCCTACAACAGTATGATTCATAGACTGATAAATATGGCTTTATCAGCAGATAATATACTCATGAATTGTCTGCACAAAACAATGGATATCATCATTGTTTCGTCGATAACATTTTACGAAAAAAGTTATATAATAAGGCCATTCTCGAAGTTTTTATCTGATAGAAATTTAACGATAAGCTTTCAAAACCCAGAAATGATAATACCCATATATTCTTATATTCGATCTTTCTGGGCCTAAGAATCTTTTCTAGTTTTGAAATTCATTGTATTGTATTAAATTATTGTATTGTATTAAATTCTGCATTCCTTTGAGGTCTGAATATTAGACATTATTCAATTAATAAAATCCTTTGAAAAATATGTTTATAAAATTTAGCTAAGAGTTTTGAATCCTTAATTGTGTAAGAAAAATCAATTGAATTTTTGAACAGAGAATATATATTTAAAATAAATAACTCCAATTAAACAGAAAGAAATTTTATTTTGAATTTTTAATAATACAGATGTTTATACTTCTCAGTAACTTTAAACTTAACGAATAATCAATACTTATTTATCATTATAGGTCCAGTAGCCGAACGCTATTGTGACCTATAACGCGTAATTGTAGCTCTTTTGAATGCTGTGTTTCATTTTTAATGTTTTAATATGAAAAATATTGAGCCTATAATTGACATAAATCCATTAATAATTTTTATTTTCAATAATATTTTATTATTAAAAATAAAAACTAAGGTATTCATGACTTTTATTATATCGTTGAATAAAATAATATTGTTTAACTGTCCTTCATTAGAAGGGTATGGCTAGATGCAAATGATACTTCGATCCAGTGTATATTTACATCTGAAGAAAAATCGGTCTAAAATGGAGATAAAGTCGTTTCCAATCATAATAGCACTTATATATAAAATTAAAATAATACATATAATAATAAAATAATCTTATTTTCTGAATGTCGCGAATAGTTTTCGAAAATTAATAAAATGTAGAGCTCTGTGAAAATGCTTAATGTTTTAAATTAACACAAATAGTGTTTCAATATCACGTTCTTTCGTTTTCCCTGTTTAACTCCTGTTATGTTATAATTAATTTATTGATTTTCAGTTTCACAAATAAGAGAAATCAGCGATTTGCGCTACTCGTTAAATTGTGTGAACATTTGCACTTATTTCAAAAGTGGCAGTCTGACTCCGAATATTTTAAAGCATAATATATTCTGCCAGATGTTTCGGATATTCCAAAGAATGCAAACAAAGGATTATTGCCTTCCAGTACCTTTGTGCCTAGGAGTTAAATGGCTTTACTTTTATGTCTTGCCGCAAAAGTAATTTGTTTTGAACTTACTTCAAGTAAGTTCAAAAGTGACTCTTTCATTAGGAGTGAAATTTTTCCACAAATGCTCAGTCCCGCCACTTTTAACGATGCGTTTGATTGCATTAAAAGAATGACACAATAAGTGTTTACTATGGATAGATTATAATATTTTTTTAAAACGTTGCTAATAATTTTCATAAATATTCCAAAATATAGTATTCGTACTGGTACCTAAATATAAAAATATACAGGTAGATTTTCATATTAGTTATTTGTATTGAGAACCTTATTCAAAGGATATTATTGAAAAAAGGAAAGACAATATGATCAAAAGTTAGCAAAACGATTTATTTTTTTACACACATTGTACAAGTAATACACTTGTATGATCAATATATTATAATAATTAGATAACGTAACTTTTTCATATTATTATTTTGTTTTTACTGGTGAACATAAACATATGAAAGTAGATTTTGAAGGAGACACAATATAATAATAATAATAAATTCTTTATTCTTAACAGGCATTATACCAAATTACAGAAAGTAATAATATAATGTTGAATGATAACTAAATAACTATAATAATTAAATAAGATGAAATGAAATAAGTATAACAAAGAGTTCGATGTGATCTAAAAAATAACTATAAAAGCCACTAATAACTAAATAATAGAATTGAATGAAATATTACTAAGAATTCAATCTGAATCAATTCATTTAAATGAATTTTTCGATTTCTGTTGATCACGTAAATCCTAATAATAACTTTTATGGAGTCAAAGACACATTTCAACTCAATAGAATGTAGACTCCATAAACCAAACGGGGGATTGTATCAGCGAGTTGGTCCTTGGAGTCTCTAAGTGGAATATTTCTGCAATACGAGAATTTTGACTCGGAACACGAAATTTCAAAGCGGACAAGAGAGGAGGACAATCAATACTGTTTTGCAATAATTTGTACATAAAATTCAATGATAATTTAGTTTCTCTTCTGTCCTGCAATGAGACTGAATTAAATCGGCTCAATAATTCGTCATGATGTACTCCTCTGTGTATAAACTTTATCCTCCCTTCGAATTGAAAATTTCAAGAACCTTCTCTGAACGGCCTCAAGATGCCGTTGATGGCAAGTGTAAATAGGATGCCATATCATGTTGCTATACCCTAACTTGCTAAGATATAGTCTTATGAATCTTGAGGAATAATTGAAATATTTGCCATTGCGTGTAACGAATGCAAATAGTTGCGAGGCAGATGAAATAATTTGGGTGATGTGTGGAATGAAGGAATGTTTCTGATCGAAGTCAATACTCTTGACTCTTGCTATATATCTCTCACTCTATCAGAACAACAAAGAACCTGGCCACTGACGCTATAATCACATTCAATTCACTGTTTTTTCTTTGTGAAAGAGACAACATTACCCTTTGACACACTCAAACTCAAATAATTTTCCTCACACCAAATACCAACATGGTTCAGCGCTAGCTGACGTGGACACAGTTGTCCAGTGATCCAATTTTATGATGAAGGTTCAAATCGTCTGCGAACAACAAATGTGGAGAGTCAATAACATCCATCAGATCATTCACGAACAGAATAAATAACAGTGCACCAAGATTAGATCCCTGTGGTCTTTCAGACGTAAGTATGAACAAAGACGTATATATATACCCCTGTAAGAACTGACGTCGGTCAACCAGGAAAGAATGAAAAAGCTTGGTTAGGCTATCGGAGTATCTAAATTTGTTGTACTTTTGAATTTCTGAATTTCGAGTACTTTGAAAGCATATTCGAGAAATATGATCACAGGTACAATATGATCAGAAGTTAACAATATATTTTTTCAATCATTAAATACTCAACCTAAGCATTTTTATCATTACAATCTGATCACAGTAGACCAATGAGCAATGTCAATGAAACCTAATTGACTACGATCGAACTCAGGGGTTCCCAATCAGGGGGGCACGCCCCACGTGTGTGGCGTAGAATGATCCAAAGGAACGACGCCATGAGCGACTTGGATGTTTATTAAAATCCATAATACCGCGAGCGGCGCGAATGATCTGCTCCATGTACTGACCAATATGACCCCAAGAATTCATCCATTGGTTGATAAAGTGCAAGCGCAATGTTCTCACTAATCAATAAGAATGGGTTGTACTTCCGTTATTTAATTATATATTTAATAGATAGTGTTGGCGTTTAGTTAATGTAAATCCATTATAATTGAATATAAACTAAAATTCAAACACTTGAACTTTTGATTTACACTTTATTGACAATTTAACATGACGCGTTTCGTCGTTACAAACGACTTCATTACTAACAAGCGTTCATTACGTTCATAAATGACTTATTACTAACAACCTCGTTGTTAGTGTTGTGTTAGCATCTGAAGAAGCCGTTTGTAACGACGAAACGCGTCATGCTATGTTGTCAATAAAAGCGTAAATCAAAAGTTGTAAGTTTAAGAGTTTGAATTTTACTCGTAGTTTATATTTATTTAATTAAATGCCCACTTTGTTTGAAGTTCATTGAAGTTTTCATCGTTTGTTTTGTTTTTGATGAACAAAACTAACTTGAACTGAAGTATACTCTCATACTCATTTGCGTTTATTATTTTCTAATCCTATACCTACTAAAGTTATACCGAAACCCAACATGTAAATGGGGCATTGTTTTTTAGTCAATTTAGTCAAGTACTCCCTGCCGTCATTTTGGATTTCAACCGCGTGTATTATCTAAAATCAGACCCTAATATGGAAGCAATACCATGTAATATACTAAAAGTATATCATTCTTACATTAAGTATAACGAAAACATTGTTTCAAACAAATACTTAGACGCAATAACAAGCAAAGTACGACGGAAAAATTTACTTACCGAGGAACAAAATTCAACATGAGATGACATGACTGTCTGGCAACTGCGGCAGCGTATTATGTTGAAATGTCAATATTCCTTTTTATAGAAGAATACCTAATATTCTTCTATTCAATTTTATTTATTTTTATATTCTTCTATATCTACTTGTAGGATAAAAAAGGTTATGTCAATAAAAAAGCAAGAAACCAGTTGTTAGTGGATAGTCGTGTAAGAGAATTAAAAGTTGAGAATGAAGCAATTTTGTTGTCTTAGATCTGTGACTTGTTTTTGACTAAATTTTGGTCTCTGAATTCAAAAATGTTCTCTATTGCGTCAAGTTTTTACACTACAGGATACCCTCTCTTTATCCAAAAAGTCATACAAAATGGGCATACAAAGGAAAATAAAGTGGGTACTAACCAAACATATTAGAATATTTTATTCATAAAAAGGTTGTTATAACATTAAAAGTTAAATTGTGTTTATACAAAAAATTAAAACAGATATTACGGTAAAAATGTTCGCTTTCAACTTTTCCTAGAATGTTCAATTTGGGGACATTCTCGCTTGATGCTTCAACAGTAGTCAGCCATCACACTGAAATCCCATCTACCTTGATACCTTGCCTCCATGACCTTCAAATCTTGGTGGAATCGCTAAAAGCGCCAAAATTTTCTGGAGAGTTAGCAAGATGGCTATGTAGGAAATGCATTTTGATACTCATGTATTCTCAGAGCTTTTTAATGCTTTCTAAGAGTTGTTGAACAATTTCGACGTAATTCTGGGCTCGTGTGTTCCCAAGATAGTTGACAATACTTTTGAATGCCAACCAAACATTCTTTTCAAGTTTAGTCATTGTTTCAATGAAACTTTCATCTTTACCAAGTTGCTGTTTATGTGGCCTTTAATATGTGGCCCATCAAAGACACCAGCTTCTCATATGACTATCAAGGAAATGCTGAATTGATGTCCTATGCTATTCGAATTAATTGGGACAAACATTTTTTTTCTTCGTTTGAGTTACTGTAGTAAGTATGTACCAGGGTGGCCCAAACACCCTCACACATGCTTGTTTAGTATCTGAGGTGACGTGAGGGTTCGACCTTGACCATCATTTACATTCTGACCGGATTTACCTCGCCAGCAATTAAGTTGTGAGCCTACCGGTGCGACAGTTGGTGGTTTCAATTTTGATACGTGCTGTACCTATTGTCTTGAGGAAGCGTTCCAAAATTATCACGCTCAATGAACACACATCAATGACTGTAAGAGATACAGCGGATGGTGTGGGAAATTCCAGCGTTTCGAGAATTTTGGAAACATTTGAAGAAAGTGGCTCATCGTCTCCAAAAAGAAAAGGAAACTGTTGCCGCAAACGCAAAACTACTCCAAGAACAGACAAATTGTTGATAAGAAATAGCAAAATTATTCCGAGAAAGACAAGCACTGATCTTCGAAGGGATTTAATGGTTTCTGGTGTGGAGGTGAGCACCTCAACTGTGCGAAAACGACTGCTGGAGGTTGGCCGTAAGGCAAGAAGACCAAGAAGAAAGCAACTGCTCACCCAGAAAATGATGAAGAAACGTTTGGCATGGAACAAAAAGTACCGTGCGTGGACTGTGGACGACTGGAAGAAAGTGGTTTTTAGTGATGAGACACATTTTTTGTTCAAGGGAACAAATCAAGTGTTGTTAGACGAAGTGATGGGAAAACTTTGCAGCCTGATCACATCCAGCAAACAGTAAAACATCCTTCGAAACAAATGTTTTGGGGTTTTTTCACAACCAATGGTACTGGACGATTAGCTCCTATAATTCAGTGAAATATATGGAATATTGCATACTAGGATTGTCCCATTCATGGGAACTTTTGATGGAACATTTCAGCACGACCTGGCTCCCTGCCAAAATTCCAAACAAGTGCAGGCGTTTATGTGTGAGAATGAAATAAAAGTACTCGATTCACCTGATCTCAACCCATTGAGAATTTATGGAATATTTTAAAGAAACGACTGGCAAAAATGGATTGCACTACAAAAGACAAAATGATTATAAGTGCAATTCAGGTGTGGTTTCATGATGACGAATTGAAGAAAATCTGCGCTACGCTAGTGGAATCGATGCCTAGACGAGTTCAAGAAGTTATTTCTGCGGAAGGAGGACAAACTTCGTATTAATATGAAGAATTTACGCTATTTTGTATGTATTTACTTCATTAAAAGGTAAGATTTTACGATAACTTTTATCCTTTGGCCCAATCAATTCGAACAGCATAGTACTCTTAGAACAGCCCCCTTCAGTTGACAAATCTTTAACAAATTGCTTCAGGAAACCTAGTTTTATATGCAAAGGCGGAAATATAATGTTTTTTCTGTCGACAAGTGGCTGATTCAGATGTTTGGATAACCAGGTTGAAGGTCAGAACTTGGTGGCCACATCTACTGCATCCATTGCTTCTCACGAGCTCTGCTGTCCCACGCACATAAAAAAGAGGGATACTTGGTATATCCACGTTGCTGGCCAAGAAGGAAACAAACCATTTTAAGGTCAACACAGATGATCCATTGGTGTAAGTTCTATTGCAACAAGTCAATGGCCTTCTTTATGTCTTCGTATTCTTCATGCAAAGAAATTGAATGACCTATTGGTACTGAACCTAATAAATTTTCATTGTGGAGGAGAACACACTTCAAGCTACGTTTTGAGCTATCTATGAACCATCGCCATTCAGTTGCGTTATAGTCTTAAATTTGCAATTCTTTCATTATACCATCTATCTTATGGCAATACAAGCATCTATCAGCACTTCGAAAGAACTGCAGAAATGCACTTTCTCTCGATCGAAAGTAGGTGACTTTATATCCTTCTTCTAACAAGTTTTTTTCATCCAGTCTTGATGCTGAAAGTTCGGACGCTTTTTTGAATAGTCCCAAATCTCGTACCAAGTCAGACTTCAGAGCGACAACTACACCTACTTACTACAGTGTCTCATGCGTAACTGACCAACTTAGTCTAGACAATAACGTCATTACTCCAGTCGTTACTGAAAAAAGTTTCGCCGACAGTAGTGCAGTAGGGCTTTCTGTAATTCGCGATCAGTTCCGCGAAACGTAATAGTATGCGCATGAACTGTAGAAAAAAAACCTTACGTGATAGAAAAACACTGATTAAAGTTTTGGAATCAGCATGTCAATTTACCTCTAAAAGATCCTAAAAATCAAAGTCAACAGAAATTATGTTACAAATTGTTCCCCAGTGTTATTGAACAGTGATATTATTGAGGAAAAATATAATTGCCACACTGTGACTCTCTGCAAATATAATACATTTCTAAGTTGACGGGGTCACAAGAAGGTGTTCTCCATCACCATTGGTTCGCAGAAATTTTAGATTCTTATGTTTTCAGTATTTATACTTCAATGCCGATTCTTATTTTTGCGTAATGACAACCTTTTTCAGATGTTCTAGTATCTGCAGTAGGTATGAAAATATTCGACACCGCGAAATCTCATGACTTGTCGAGAGATTCTTAAAGTAGTACCTATTTTTTTTATTTAACATTAATTTGTCATTAGAGATAGCGTGAATATGCTATCTCAATCCACTAACTTCAGTTCATCCATAAACAATGGAGCATAAACATAAGCCTGACAAATGTTAATGAAAGGATGTTCAAATAAAAAAAACAACTTCAATTTGAAATAGTTTTTTTTATACTCTAACTCTTACATCCAAATTTCAATGGGAAGGATATATTTGTTTCATATTTTTTATCATCAACGCTTCAGAATCGAATCAGGTGTAATATACAGTTCGGGTACTGAAGGGGGGAGAGAACTTTCATAGCTTTTCAAATGTGCAAGGATAGTTATCAGATACTGAGAAACAGAATTTCATTAACTGCTTTAAAATTGAAAGTTTTATATAATGACGAATCTTTTAATGAATCAATAAGTTTTTGTTTTGATTTTATTATTATAAAATTAAACCAACTGTTTCATGTTTTGGAATGGGTTGCAAATCTAACTCACCGAGTCGAGGTTTTTCATTTCTCCCATGAAATAGACAACAAAGTTATTTTTAACAATGTCAAATGAGTGGAGATTGTAGAAGGTGCATTCGACTTTAGGTGGACTTGATTTTATTCAATAAATCATTCAAATGTTTCGAAACAATAATTCCTGCCATCCTCAATACGACTCATTCACAACAAAAGCTTTTTCATGACCTCTCGAATTCAATTGTTAGTTGCAAAAATGTCTTATTCGTTTGAACCTTGCAAATGCAAATTTAGTTTGTTGAACTTAGAAGAAATATCCTCCAAATATGTGAGCCTAGAATACATTTTTCCTCTTGAAGAGATTCGATATATTCATGTTTTCCCTCCAAGTAAATCAGTAAATTGTTAATTTTCCCTTGATTCTCAACGTACCTCTATATAGAGAAGAAGAGATGCATGAAGACTCCATTTCTTTCGCAAGAAACGTTCTTCTAAGAGTTTTGCTTTAATTTAACTTTCATAGCTGTACTACTGTGATCTTTTCATTTTAATGAGGACCGGAATTTCTTCCATACGCCTCTTCATCTCGTTTCCACCTTTTTTCTATTGCTTTTGAGAGAAGTTTTAAGCTTAGCCTACTACTGACTCGGAAACGCCAGCCTCTCCTGAGGATTCAGCTAAAGTTGAGATCTCCGAAGAGCTCTCCCTTCTCTGTTTCACATGTTTCTTTTCAACGTCTCTTGAAAATTTCAAGGATTTTTCCTTGTTCTTCTATCAATTTTATTTTCTGCTCTATCGTTGCATTTGTGTTGTTGAAATTTCTTGTCATTCTTCCCAGTATCATGTCAAGTTCATCTAGATCGTTGTTTTTTGCGTTTATTTCTTTCGGTTTTTCTTCTGTTCGTTTATTTTTCTCCCATCTTTTTCTCCAGTAGTTTTCTGGAGGTAGTGGGGCATCAATCAGCTTTCGTTTCTTAGTTTGTCTGTTTCTCGGATTGTTTGGATTTTTGTGCATCTTATGCTCGTGGAGAGGTGCTATCCCTGGCAATTAGCGCATTTCGGTGCCGTTTTTCTCGGCTTTTTACATTCGTGGGTGCTGTGCTCTTCTCCACATTTCATACATTTCGGCGTTGCATTACAATTTCTCATGGCCGAAAAGTTGACATCGGTGGCACTGGATCCCTTCTGATTTTGTTCGGAAACTTTCCACTTCTACAGAAAGTCCGCAGCATTTTTCGAGTTTATTGTATATCGATCTGTATTCCTTCGATATCTCGATTAGTACCAGGGGAATAGGGTAGCCCTTTTTACCCTTCATCCTCGTTATTTTTAGGACTGGGTATCCCTGATATTGTAGGTCTTCTTTTATTTCATCTTCATTCTTTTCTGTTTTTACTCCTTTTATGACAATTTTTAGATTTTTCTTTCTCCATTGGCTCCATTTTGTTTTTTCTCGGATGATTAATGGAGGTATTTTCTCAGTATTCTTTTCTCTTTCTTGAATTTTGGTTTCTTCTTTTCTGTTCCCGCTTTTTTCTTCATTCTCTGTCGTTCGTTGGTTCTCGTTTTCCCTTTGTTCTTCATCACTTCCGTCACACAGGGCCTCGTACTGATTCCTTGTTGACGTCTGCGTTACCGTTTCTAGTTTTCCATACTTCGTCGTTCTTCTTGGTTCCTTGAAATCGTTTCTCTGTAAAGAATTTTCAGTATTAGTTTTACTGTGCTTCACACAGTTCTCACCTGTTTTCCGAGGCTTTTCCGCCTTTTCGGAATCTTCTTTCGCTTCTCCGTGCTCATTATATTGGCCGTTATCGGTGTACAAGCTCCGCGGGGCGGGGCTTTGTTTGACGATCAATGCGTTTTCCACATCGAGTTCTTCTTGAACAATGAGTTTCAGGATCTCATTAGCCGGGAACCCATGCTTTGCCAAGGCTGCTAGTTCGGCTCTGATCTCCGTAAAAACATCTTGTACCAAGTTGTTTGCCATTTTCGCTAAGTCGGTTTTCGTTTTCTAAACAAGTTCAGAAAATAATAATCGCTGTATGTCTATGATGATGATATGTCATAGCTGTATTTACTTAGTAGGTACTGCTTTGAAATCGTCAGATAATGGTAGTGATTTTGAAATCAGTGCTTTCACAGTGCGTGGAAATTTTGAAAGATGACAGTAAATTTCGTCATGAGTATTGATGACATTAAAACGTGTCCTCGACAGATTAGGATTCATTCCTATTTCGAAATGTTTGGAAGTCGTAATTTTGGAAATTTATAATGAATACTTTCTAGTTTTGTGAAAAATTGTTTGATGTTATTTGCATTACAATTAATGTTTAACTGGTTTGTTCCATTTGAGGTTTTTTTTCCAAAATAACTTACCGATCAATGTTATTTTTTCGTAATGGCTCAAAATTACTTTGTCGATCGATCCAGTATTTTGTTATACCTTGTTCGGCCACACTTTTTATGAATAATGAAAAGTTTCATGAAATTTTTTTTTTTTTTTTTATTTTAATACACTCTCAATTACTCTTGTCAACACGTTTACTGTCGTTGCAATTAGTCGACATATAATACTTTCATGTTTTTTGAAATTTCAATAAAACAATTCAGAATCTTGACTTTGATATATGTATATTAATATATATTTGTTTGGCACATGTGCAAAGGCCAAGTGTGGGGGTATAATGAATCCCAGATGTACCAGGAAGAATTCACCAGTTCAGTTATTAAATGTGTATCAAGTTATACGTTTATGATTCACCTCTCTCCCAGCATACAATTACATTATATCTTCAAATTTTCAAACGCCGTTCCTATGTAAAGTTTCAATGAAGTGACTCCTAAAGTCTATAGAGAACCATTATATATATATACTTAATATAATAATAATAATCTTCAATAATTTTGTATAATCTAATATATAAAATTCTCGTGTCACGGTGTTCGAACTTGAACTCCTCCGAAACGGCTTGACCGATTCTCATGAAATTTTGTGAGCGTATTGAGTAGGTCTGAGAATCGGCCAACATCTATTTTTCATACCCCTAAATGTTAAGGGTAGTCCACCCCTAAATTTTTTTTTCTATTTTTTAGACAAAATTTTCAGTTTTTATTTTTTTATGATACAACATACAAAAATACATACAATCCTAAATTTTCACCCTTCTACTATCAACTCTTATTATTTATAGCTGTTTATTTCTTTGGCGGCTTGATGATATTGTTAGCAGGCGATTTCAGGCAGACGTTGCCAGTAATTCCCCGTGGAACGCCTGCAGATGAATTGAATGCTTGCCTGAAGGCATCACCTTTATGGAATAACGTGAAAACATTATCGCTAGCCACTAATATGAGAGTTCAACTTCAAAATGATCAAAGTGCTGCACAATTTTCCAAACAATTGTTAGCTGTTGGAAATGGAAAAGTCCCAGTTGATGCCACATCTGGATTAATTACTATTACCAACGACTTTTGCCGATTTGTAGACTCTCAATTAGCTCTTATTGAAAATGTTTTCCCAAACATTAGTGAGAATTATCAGAATTATGCTTGGTTAAGTCAACGAGCAATTCTTGCCGCAAAGAATAATGATGTACACGCACTGAATTTCACCATTCAATCAAAAATTGCTGGCGATTTGGTGACATACAAATCCGTTTATTCCATAACAAATCCCGATGATGTAGTAAATTATCTAACGGAGTTTTTGAACTCTCTGGAGTTACCAGGATTTCCACCACATAATTCGCAACTCAAAGTTGGTACAGTTATTATGATATTGCGTAATTTGAATCTACCGCGACTTTGCAACGGTACTCGACTTTCGGTAAAAAGACTTATGCCGAATTTGATTGAGGCAACCATTATTAACGGAAAGTACGCAGGTGAAAATGCATGTATTACTCGAATACCAATGATTCCGACTGATCTTCCGTTTGACTTCAAACGATTTCAATTTCCAGTTCGCCTTGCGTTCGCAATGACAATTAACAATTCGCAAGACCAATCGCTTAGTGTTTGCGTGATAAATTTAGAAAATCATTGTTTTTCACATGGGCAGTTATACGTTGCGTGTTCACGAGTTGGGAAACCATCCGCTTTGTTTGTGTTAACGTCAGACCAAAAAACAAAAAATGTGGTTTACCAAAGAGCACTTCAATGAAACGGATAATTTGCGGACACGTATAACGCTTCGATTCAGTATTCACTTTGGATTCACTTTCATTTACTTAGAGAAGTTCAACTAAATAACACTTCCTTTTCATAATCGAAATGAATTTATTACTGTTTTGAAATGAAATAAAATTTTTCCTTTTCAAATATGAAACAAAAAAAAATTTTTCCTTCATCTTTTAATTACCAAACGAAATGTTACATAAAACGAAGCCATCTGGTGGCGAAACGGAGTTCGCCGGGTTTGCTAGTATTTAATAAAAGTCTGTACGATACTATTTATAATAGTTTCAAGGGTTTATTGACTAATATTTGTAGTGGCACTGTTTTCTCTTCAGCAAGCTTTCGCAATCTATTTTATTGCTTCATCAGGGTTCTAAAATATATAAAACAATAACCAACATCTACAACACAATAAACACTATTTCGTTATATCAGAGTTGAGCTTACAATCATTAAACTAATAAACAGCACCAACATAAACATATTCTGCTAAATTAATCAATATAACAATGAATTTGTAATCCTAAATTTAATATATTATCGAGATTGATTATCTTTTTTATGTTTCGTATCATTTGATCCCAGTTGTTTCTTTTCTTCTTTTTTTCCACTTGTTTTCTGTAATCTTTATTTTCCTGTCCCGAATCCAGTAAGTAGCTATATGTTACTCAAGTTTTGTGTGTCAATTTTTCTATTTATAGAATTCTCATTTCTTCTTATTTCTATAGACTCATATATAAGCCTTTTGTGGTAGTTACGTTCAGTTTTTAGGATTTGTGTGCATCCTCGTTTGCTCTATGATGTAACCTTGTTGTGAGTAATACTATAAATTCACCATTAAAGACTCAAAGGCAAGGTGTGTAACGTGAAATCAACATGTAAGGGGGAGTTTCTAAGAGGCCCCATGATAACCCATGAAATTTCTGAGGCCAATCTGCGATGGTATTGTGACGTTACTATCGCACCATATAATCACGTGATTAAAAGGTGCCTCACCATCGCCATCACGCCACAAGTAGGAGGGAAAGAGGAAGGTCTAAAACCAGCTGGATGTCGAAAAGGAGTCCATGAACAAGACATTCGAGATGGAAACAAATGGCGTCACATCATTGAGAAAGCAGACGTAAAGGAATAAAGCGACAAAGAAAAAAATATATAAATATTATATATATATATATATATATATATATATATATATATATATATATATATATATATATATATATATATATATATATATATATATATATATATATATATTTCTTGAAATTGATTTATTGCCTGTTCAAGATATTTTATTTCGAAAGTTTTTAGCAATAACAGGCTTTTTTGATATGAAAAAGTTTATTTTTGTTGACGTTTCGTTGTTATATTAGTTATATTAGTTTTGACAAATAATATAACAACGAAACGTCAACAAAAATAAACTTTTTCATATCAAAAAAAGCCTGTTATTGCTAAAAACTTTCGAAATATATATATATATATATATATATATATATATATATATATATATATATATATATATACTTATTTATATATATATATATATAATTGTTTTCTTATTCGATAAAACGTTATAAATTATAATTGTAGTATTTATGGAAGTCTGACGTAAAACTGACGAGAAACAAATTAGTTCATTAGAAAAAATATCATAAAATTTATGTTAATTTAGTGTTTTCCCATTTTTAGTGATGGAATAAGAAATTCAATTTGTGTATATTGTTTGAAGAGTATTCATTTTCAACCAATTTGACTTAGTTCAATTAAATGATTCAGCTTGAAACCTTTTGTTTAAAACACAGATTCCAAAACAAAGTGTTTTTAAACAAATTCATAAGTTTAAATTCATAATGTTTATAAAAAATTCAAAGTGACATACTTATACGATACGATATATACATACGATATGGTAATATCTTTGAAAGTATATCTTTCCAACATAAAATTTTAACATTTTAGCAAAAATTACATATTTTCATTGATTTATCGATCAAATAATAATGGACGGAATGAGGAGCCCTATAAAATATGAGCATTCCTCATTCCGACCACTGGGTCGGTAACAGGAGTTTTGGCACTTTGTAGATAATGTTAATTTTATGTTCCAGGTTTTTTTTGTAAGTATTTTCTATTGAGTTATATATTCTGAACGCTATCTCTGCATAGTACACCTATATGCGACCGGGGCTAACTTCAATAGATTCTTTGCAATGGAACTTTCAATTTCCACTATTTTTCTAATTTCGAACGAAATCGAAATAAGGTTCCCTCTTTTCAAACTTACATTTTTTGTTTATTATATATATTTACATATTTACGATATTGTAATATCTTTATAGGTTTATCTTTTTAACATAAAATTTCAACGTGTAATCAAAAATTACATATTTTTATTGATTTATCGATCAAATCGACCACACGGTCTGTAACATGAGTTTTGGCGCTTTGTATATAATGTTAATTTTTTATTTTAGAGGTTTTTCTTTAAGTGTTTTGTATTCAGTTATATATTCTGAACGCTATCTCTGTATAATACACCTGTATGCGACCGAGGCTAACTTAAATAGATAATAGTAATTGGAGTGTCAATTTCCACTATTAAAAAGTGAGAATGCTTGGTCGGAATCAGGATCCTCGGGTCGGATATTACGTGAAGGCACTTGTTGCCGACCGGCCTACTGTATACGACCATTTACGATTTTGAATATTTTATTTAAAATATTCGAAATTTCGACCAAAAGTTGTAAAATAGAGCTGCCTTCATAGAATCATCCTGTGCCAGATGTCAATGTCTGTCTCGAAAATCATAACGGAAAGCTGGGTATTTCAACAAAAGTTAGGAGAGGATGCAGTTCGTGTCAAATTAAATGTGAAAAAAGAGATATTCATTGAAGAGGTTAACGATAAATTCAATGTATAGCCAATGACGATGAGCTGAAACTTCTGGAAATGGCCAGATAAAGGTGATATTCTAGTTTATGCAATGAACGAAATTAAATGTAAAATCGAGAGTCTTGCACTCATATCCAGTCTTGGGACTTGTTCCTGAAATAAATGAGCTGCATAAAAAACAATGCGTGAATTCATTTATTACTTGTATTATAATTAACTATGAACAATTTAATAATTATTCCTCAATCGCCATAAGAAATTTTAATTCTATTTTTTTTTATTATTTTATGATGAATTAATTTTCATTATTTTTCTGACTTTTTTTTGCACTCATTGCCGATATAACTCAATTCCTAATGAATACTGAAACTTTTTTTCAATTTATATTTTGAATCAATTATATAATAATTTTCACGATATTCACAATGATTTTATAAATCATAAAGTTTATTTTAGTAGGTGAATATGGTGGGTCGGAATCAGGATCCTCAGTGGTCGGATACAGGGATAGTTGTTGTCAGCCGGTCGGTAAACGGTGCCTTCGGTTAATTTCCAATCGTTTCAGTTCAACATCAAATATATAAATGATCGAGTCATTATAGGATAAAATAATGTACATTTCTTAAAATTAGAGTATATAACCTTTCAGAAAAACCATTTTTCAAATTAATTTTTGGATAATTTAATTATTTTTTGAACGATTCATTTAATCATAAGCATCAGTGGTCGGAATTAGGTGCCTTTGCGTTAATTGATAATCACGAGTTTTGAGGAAAAGCATTAAAAAAAAAAGTATTATGTAAAGTAGGTGAAATTTTTTATTGGAATAAAAAATATTTTAAGATTTGGTAAAATGTTTGTAATATACCATTAAAACAAGTTAATGTATTTCCACAAATTTAAATAAAAAGACTTTCTATCGGAAGTAGAGAGATTTGCGGTTCGGTATAACATTTTTAGTTGAAGGTATTCCCAACCCCAACAAGTTTCCAAGGCATCGCCTTTGAAACTTGAAGTGTGACCAAATGGTAATTGCTCAAGAGCGCGTCAACTGTCTGTAGATGTAGAAGCTGAAAATATAGGGCTATTGAGGAACTCAACGGTCAAGTCAGGTAGCAAGAATATTCATATTTGTTGTGAACAAAACATAGCATCGTTCTTGGAAACTAAAAACAGATTGGTAACTCTGAACAGAACTGATACGAATCTCGGCCATATCCAGAACAGAACAACCTCTGCGAACGCCCCTTCTTATTCTGAACTCAATAAAATATCCAGAAGTCTATTTCAGTTTCAAGATAGTAATCTTTATTGTGAGGAAAAGAAATTTCATACAAATGGCAGGAGTTTGACGAATCATTTTTCCACTCCTCCAAAAATAAAATGAACATAATTTAGAAAATAATACAAAATAGTAGATGAAGATACAAAATGAAACCAAGATTAAACTAATGTTTGAAGTGTAATAAGTATAAATTTCGTAAACTTAGTTATTCAGCATAAATTCACACCATAGAAATTCAACTGAAAACTGAAAAAAAACAATAAATAAGTCATAAAAAGTAACACAAAGAAGATGTGGTGAACATGTTCATATTAAAGACTTTGCCTTGAAGTGCTCCGAATACTCGATGACAGAATAGAAGCAAAATCTCAGAAGATATTTCTTGATGTTTATTTTGAATTTGTGGAAAGAAATCTCTTTGAAATGGGAATGTAAGATATTGTATAAATTATCATCTATCGAGTTTTTTTTTGACTTATTTAGACGATGCTTAGTTGTTGGGATATTATTTGCGCCTCTTATACATTATAATGTATTATAATTATGTAGATCAGACTGTTTTATCAATGTATCTGCATCCTTATGTATTTCTAAAAGAACGTTATATATCCACAATATAGGCAAGGGCATTATTTCATATTTTATAAATAATGGTCTGCATGAATCCAAGTATCCAACGCATGCCATTATTCGAATTGCCTTTTTCTGCAACCTGAAAACTACCAAGGCGTTGACACAATTTCCCTACAGAACAATGCCATAATTCACAAATGAATGGAATAGAGAAAAGTATGTAATTCTTAATGTGGTATTGCTCGTTATAATGGGTGTTTTTTTTAGAGGTATATAACTTTAAGTTGGCATTACTGTTGAAGATGGCGACCGATTTAACAGCTAAGAAGTGATTTATTCTCAGTTTGGATTGCAATTCATCATAAATAGACTCACGCCTGAACAACTCTTGCAAACAGTCAATTTTATTTCAAAAGTAATGGTTCTGTGCGGAATACTTATCGCGCACTACGTCCATTTTATCGTCAACAAAATCGTCCATCAGAGCAGTTAATTCGATTAACCATGGAACGTTTTCGCACTACGTTTACTCTTATTGATAACTCGCATCCCCAGAGATGCCGTACGGTGCGTACAGAAGAAGCTATTGCTACTGTAGAGCCTAGCATTGAGGAAGACCCGAATGAGTCCATCCGCCATCGAGCACAGGAATTGGATTCAAAATCCAACTCGTGCAAGAATTGAAGCCAAACGATCATCAAGCAAGGCGTAGATTAGTCGAATGGGCCCAAAACGAGATTGCCGTTGTTCCCGATTTTTATAAGCGAATTTTGTTTAGCGATGAAGCGCAATTCTGGTTAAATGGCTACGTCAACAAACAAAACTGCCGCATTTGGAGTGAAGATAATCCTCAAGTATGTCAAAACACTGTTACATCCAGAAAAACTGACTGTTTGGTGCGCTTTATGGGCTGGTGGAATCATTGGTCTGTACTTCTTCAAAAACGACGATGGCCAGAACGTTACAGTCAATGGTGATCCGTATAGAGCCATGATTACTAACTTTTTCATTCCTGAATTGAACAACCATGATGTCCAGGAGCTGTGGTTTCAACAAGACGGCGCAACATGTCACACAGCTCGTGCCACAATCGATTTATTGAAAAACACGTTTGGTGACCGCCTAATTTCACGTTTTAGACCTGTGAATTGGCCTCCAAGATCTTGTGATTTAACACCGCTTAACTACTTCCGGTAGAGTAAAGTCATTTACTCTACATTTCATTTTCATTTCATTTTCATTTTCTACAGTCATTTTACTACTTTCATGTAAAGTCATTGGTCTATGCGGATAAGCCACAAACGCTTGACCATTTGGAAGACAATATTCGCTGTGGTATTGCCGATATACGGCCACAAATGTGGGAAAAAGTCATCGAAAATTGGACGTCCAGATTGGACTACATCCGAGCCAGCCGTAGCAGTCATACTCCAGAAATCATATTTAAAATGTAATGCCACAAAATTATTTTTCGAATAAAAAAAAATTCTTGTCAATCGAATTGACAAGAATCGTTGTTTTATTGCAATTTAAAGTTCTATACCTTAAAAAAAACACCCTTTAGTTCTCATTCGCCTAAGCAAAAATAGAGTACCAGAAAGTATTCCTTTCAGTTGTTCAATATAGTCTTTTCAAGTAAGTTTGCTATCTAGTGATTCTGTGAGTATTCCATTACTGAATTTATTCAATCCATTGAGTGAGACAAAAATTATTTATCATGCAATTATCTATAAAAATTGTTTTCACACTTTTTTTACTAAGAATCACCATTTTGGAGATATAGCGATGCAAAATGTTGAAAAAGTTGTCTTAACTCATGATATGTACACGTTTCCGCGCCACCCTTGTAGTGTACAAGGCGCGTTTTTTTTACGTGGTTTCCCCGGTAGACCTATTTCACGATCTACTGTGGTTCTGTTGAGTTAAAAGCTATTGTATTAAATTGAAAATGGTACTATTGTATTGACAAGAGCGGTGTAAGTAATGAATAATTTCAGAAAATTATTCGTCTGATTGATACTCTTTTATTGGAACATAATCCATACTGTCTTGTTCTTCTTCTTTTCCTTCTTCTTCCTGCTGGGTACAAATGAATTGTTCAAAGACTGATGCATCAGATGTCCCCTCGCATATATCGTAAGAATCCTCTTCTACTGGCGATTGAACTTTGGAGCACGATTGGCCTTGACAACTGATACATGCTAATGAACAAAACAATCCAACTTTTTTACAGTCGCATCTAGCATTACACCCCGTTTTGCAATTGCAAAAATTGCATTGAGGAGTTTTTCCGGTGCAGGAGGAGTAAAGTTTTAACTGGTTCCAATATATTGTCAATCAACTTCCAACCCCAGTCTTCTGGGTTCAGTTCATTACCGAGCCATACTTGAACTTGATAATATACCCGAAATAGATGTTGCTGAGCAGAAGGAGAGGTTGGAGGAAGACAAGCTAATTGTATTTGTTTTTTATGCGTTTTTTGAGCAAAAGATAACTATCGACTTTTATCTAAGCACGTAATTTGTTTTGGAGGTCTGTAAACGGAAAAGAAGAAAGCGAATTCCGTTGGTGATTACAGCTTGTGCAGTAGAGGTGAAAACGTTAGCACAATCAACTAAATCTTGTCTCTCAAACAAAAATGCTGATGTCGTGTCGCAACCAGTTACTGCAGTAGAAATAAGATATGATTTTGGCATTTTGAAAAAGCAGCAAAAGTCTTGGATGAATATATTTTTGATTGTTGTTGAGCCTTCCCAGCTGTTAAAAATTAAATAATTTTTTGGTTAACGTTCGAGCAGTGAGCAATATCAACAAATCAACATCTTCACCAACAACTATAGTTGGATATGTCGAAGTTAATTGTTCTATTGCTGTTTCCAACTATCAGCACATCAGCATCATTACAAACACAAAACTTCGCAAATTTTCTTTGGAAATATAAGCAATAACTACGCGCTCTTACTACAAAGGAATGCTTGAGATTAATACTATTCTATCTAATTAGGCCCTTGAAAAAGGAGCGTCGCCACGAGAAAAAATTATTTATTTAGAAATAAGTAACCGATCAGAAAACTAAATATGTTTGACAACTTCTGGTTTAAGGTACAAATGCTGCTAGGCATATCCTGACACGAGTGCACAATAAAGATAAATCAAACTGGTTTTTTGGCTCTTGTACGGACAACGTTGTATACAGCTTCAAATACTTCCTATCTGGTATACTTCCTAATGCAGGAAGAGACTCGCCCATTCTGCAGTCGTGCATTTCTGATATGAAGCATTTCATAGACATCCAATAAAAAAGTAATATTAGAATTTCTGAAGAATCAGCAGAATTCCAGAAGAAAAGAATATATGACCAATATTTGCAAATTGAAGTGAGTAACGTAGAAAAATAAATTGAACTCTGCACTGAACAGATAGAATTTCATTACTTATTTCTAAATTGTGAAAGGCTTATTAAATATGATTTTATAGAATTTTGACGAAGAATTTCTGAAATAATCTGTGTTTTTTGGCGCTTATGATTTTTGATTTTCTGAATATTTGTTTAATTTGACATTGTTATTGGATAATTTTAAAGATATTATTTGATTTGTGTATTCTTTTGGAATTTTTGAATTATTTTGGTTGGATATTTACTTTTCACACAAAATATTTCATTTTTTGAGGAGTAACTTCTTTCGTATATTCTATTTTATATTGTATTAAATATTTAGAATTCAGGATTTCTTGCTGAAAAAATACCATTTTCGTTTTTTTTTCCATAATTTGGTTACTTTTGTGTAAAAGAGTACCATCCATGAAGTTTCCAATTACGTTTTTTGAACTGCAGGGACATTTTCTTATCATTAGGTATCAGGCTTAGCGCTGGAGGCTGCAAGTCGAGCCCCTTTCCGACTTTAGGGGACGGCAAATATGCTGTAGAATTAACAAGTTTGTGGAAAGAGAATTATTAAAACAATATTTATTTGAATTCTTTGTGAAAAATTGATAGATAGAATTTCAATAATTTTTTTTTCAATTTATTTTCTGAACTTTTAAGTATATGTACCAACATTCTTAAAAAATCAGCAAGCATCCCCAACTACATGAGAATATTGAGATGTGTAGTTTTTAAATAAAAACACGTTTTGATAAAGCAGAAGAGATTTCGTTCATTAAAGACCAAATTTAAAACAGAATAAAACATACAACCAACAAAAATGAAATATTCAAGAGAAACCTTTTACAAGCATGATGAATACTAAAAATGAATTTTGTCAGATAATACAATCTTCTTCTAAAAGGATTGAAAGTCATTTACAACGTATTACAGCAGAGATATAATTATTTTTGAAGTGAAAAAGTAACACATTAACATATTAATTATTAATAACAGCCTTACATAAACATAAAATAACAGAAAAACACGATTTTGATTACAAAATTTCGGCAACTGAAAGGACAAAAAAAGTAGAGAAATTTTAGAAATGTTACACATTCGTAAAAATTCAGAAAACACAGTAAATGAAAGAACAGACATTAAACATCTTAATTCTATTTACAGCAACTCAATAAACCTCACAAATAACACTCCTAAAATAAACACACAACAATCACCAAACATCACATCTCAAAACTCATTTTTTCCAGATCTACCTTCAGTTTCACACACATAAACCAACAATATACATATTCTGGATAAGTATAAAAAACTATATGTAATTATATATATGTCAATATTAATCACACTTATTAGAATCACCTGGCTTACCATGAGTTTTTCAGAGGTTTCCTCATGGTGAAGAGGACTTAAACTTCCGAAACGAATGCTGAGCCAGAAATATTCCTCTGATAATGAAAATAAATGAGTGAAGATACAAAAAAACTAATTTGATTTTTCTAAAAAATTAGTTTGACATTTTGATATCTATAGTTACTCATGAATTCAATTATTCATTAGTTTTGACAAAGTTGTAATATAACAACGAAACGTTAGCCTGACAAAGTTGTAATATAACAACGAAACTAAAATAAACTTTTTCATATCAAAAGAAGCCTGTTATTGCTAAAAACATTCAAAATATATATATATATATATATATATATATATATATATATATATATATATATATATATATATATATATATATATATAATATCAGAAATATGTACCTATTTTATGTGAAGAATTTGGTATTGGATTGCTTCAATACCCCTCGAAAATATTCATCCATTACTTTTTTTTATCATTATTATTTTCATCTATTATATACTGAATGAATTTCAATCCACCATCCATAGTTACTTTGAAAAGGTATGTGATAAATATTGAAAAAATATAATTCGGCTACTTTCCATCTTCTTTTTAAACTTTCATTATCACACAGCACACGAGGAGTAAAAATTGTGAACTAATATGCCCAAGTAAAAACATATTCTCCAATTAAACTGAAAACAAATTGAAGTTTTTTATGAATTTGATTCATAAATATCCAAAATGTAAATCTACTATACTATTTTTTTTTCTGGATGTTAAAAATAAGAAATATCTACCGAACACACTTTCTTTATTATGAGAATGCATATGAATCTGTTTCTTATAAGGAACTACTAATTTTGGGTGTTACAAATTCGAGTGATATCGGAATATGATATATGATATAATAATAATAGTTCTTTATTATATGGAAAATTCATACAAATGGCTATTGACCTCAGGTCATTCAGCCGAAAGTTTTTCTTGAGTTGAGATTTCTCTATAGTCGGATCGAAACCCACCGTAGGACACTCTGGCCACGTGCATAAGGCCCCCTGATTGACCGGGGCCTCTTAGTACCTTCCGGACCACTAAATGATAACTGAAAAAATATTGATTTTGGGAAAATCAAACGCTAGTGACTGATTACAATACTACTTGCTTATTAGTTTTTATCTACATTATACATCTGCTTGGTACAGTTATGAAATCATTCATGCAGATGAAAAGAAAAATGAAAAAGCGTTAGAAATAGAATGTCAGCAATTAACAAAATTCTTAAAACTATTCTGAATGAAAATGGAGGACCAAACAGTTTACAGGAAATATATAATCTCTCAAAACAAAACAAAATTGAAGCAACACTTTCTAACATATAATTTGCATTGAGAAAAGTTGCAATTGCATAGAGAACCCCCAAATTGAAAAAAATACAATTTCGTGGATTATGCATTATATTTCCTATTAAATTATAATCAGAATAAAAATAAGGTATAACCCTGTTTCTCTAGTTTCTTGTTTATTCTAACCAAATAATATTCTGTTAAGGCAATAGGGGCCCCATTACCCAAGTTTGGCCCTGGCCGAAAATAATTTAAAGCCGACCCTGATCTTACTAGATTTGATCTAATTATAATGTTGACAAATTTGCTTTGTTTACGAGGTCATCGACCGTTTCAAACTGGCAGATATCTATCTATACAATGTATTTTCATTTATTAATTGAGTTTTATATAGACTACAAAGTACTCATTCCAACCCTGTTCAAAATTCCAACTTCCACCCCCTTACACCCCTTACGTTCAACAGAGTGGTGCAGATTATGTCGTTCCTTTTGTATCAAAAGAGTGCACGTAGAAACGACCACAAGCAAACCCCCCTCTCTTTACCCCATCAGGAAAGATGTTGTCGAAGGTTCATGGTCCGGTAGAGCAGTGTTTCTCAAAAGGATTTGCTACGAACGAGGACCGGTAAAATATACTAAGTTAACCTCATATATTAAATTAATAGTGAGACTGGCGAAAGCCCATATTAATCTTACCTTTTGAAATTGTTTTTCGTTGTTAATGTGCTTCTAATTATTTGTTAATATTTAGAGAACCACTGTAATGAGTTGTCATTCAATATGGTTGTATTATTATTATCCCCGATTTAATAAAACATTACGAATTTCACACTCCCTAACAGGGGAACTTTCACATATCCCATATATCAGAGGAATTAAGTTCTGTGGAGGTCTTCTCCCACTTATCAGCCCATGGCAGCAGTCTCCATGGCCGCGATCTTGATTTCGGTTATGCCCTAGAAACTTCCTGACAATCCTTGATGTGGCAAGTAGTACCGTTTTCTGTGATTCCTTATAGGGATGTTCGCCGAGTCCTATTGCTCTAATATTTCTCAGGAGATTTTTATAGATTACTAGCTGATCCTGCTAACTTTGTTCAGCCTTAGAGGCAATAAATGAGCAGACTTTGGTTTTTATCAAAGTCAATTTTTTATTTGGATAATTAATGTAAATTAAAAAAGCAAGTATTTTATTGATTATTTATTGGTCATGCTCGTTACTGCATGGGTTTCACTCTTTAGTGAAGCACCTTGTGATAGACGACAATTTTTAATTTATTATCCGGTGCAAGAACAAATAAGGCAGATGGTCTTACGACCCGTGAACATGCCACATGTAATTCACCATGGGAAAAACATTGATTTTCTAGATTCAGACCACAAACTTTTAAGAATTGGCCTTGTGATTTGTTTATGGTCAGGGCCAGATTTAAATTTGTGCCGCCCTGGGGCACTGAAGAAAATGCCGCCCTGGGGCACTGGAGAAAATGCCGCCCTGGGACACTGAAGAAAATGCCGCCCTATGATTTGAATTTTATTTTAATAGCTTTGATATCTTATTTTTTAAGAATTAGAATAACTAATTGATTGCAGGAAATTTATTATATATTATATATTATTTATCATACATTATGTTTTATAATTAGTTAATTATATATTGTATAGAAAATTTTTTCTCACTTTCCAAATTTTGCCGCCCTAGAAAATTTGCCGCCCTATGCATTAGCCCCGACTGTCCCTAGTATAAATCCACCATTGTTTATGGTCATGGCGAATGCAAGTCGGATCGGAAATTGAAGTCGTTTAAACTCAAACGGCAAGTCGGTTGGGATCACCGGGATCCTTGAAATGAGAACTTCCTCACCTTCGAATTTTCCTTTGAGTATCGTTGGGTAAATCACACTGTTCATCAATTTCCTTACCACCAAAAGTTCCGTTGTACAGTTTTGGTTGGTTTATGTTTCGAAGCATATATGTATATATGCATATATAATTTCGAACATTCGTTTGAACTATTAAATCTAATTCCTGGTGATCATATTCATTTTCCGTGAACGTGATAAGAAGTATCGTATGTCCTTCTCTTGGTTCTAAGCTACCTACCCACCAATTTTCAGCCAAACCAGTTCAGCAGTTCTTGAGTTATAAGTAGTGTAACTAACACGACTTTTTATATATATATATATATATATATATATATATATATATATATATATATATATATATATATATATATATATATATATATATATATATATATAGATACCAGTGGATACCAAGATAATTGAACAGTTCCGAACACGTTCGTGTGCTACTGTATCTGCACTCGCACTTACGTATTAGGTATTACACAAAATACTAAAAGAGTTTAAACTGATCATTCTCCAAAATATGCTCCGGAATTTAATTATCAACTATTTTACTATTTTATTATCAACTATAACAGTCTTACATACATCGGTAAGTCCAGTGAAAAACTCAAATCTCTTCTTTTTAAGTATAACATCAACATTGCTTACCGTACTGGAAATAACTTAGTAAAACAAATCAAAAAATCAAAAATAACAAATCTAAGGTCAATAAAAATAAAAAATCAGGAGTATATAAAATGCACTGAGGAGGTAGTTGTGATAAGTTTTATATTGGTCGAACTTTTGGAAGATTTCAAATAAGAATTTCTGAACATAAACGGAGCTTTGATAATCAGAAGACAGATTCACATTATGCAAATCATTTGTTTAATGAAAATCATTTATTCAGTTCTGATTTTGAAATTTTGAATACCGCAAATAAGGGAATGAAGCTTAATTTGTTAGAATCACTTCAAATTAATAAATACAAATAATCTGGAAACCTTTTGAACAGCCAAATCAATCATACCTCAAGCCCCTTCTCGATCTTTTAAAATTACTTAGTTTCCTATATAGTAGTTCAGTATGAATTGATCCATCTACCTGTTATCTACCTGTTTTCTCTGTATTCATAACTTAAGTTTACCTATTATATGTATTCGAGAAATGTCATTAGTCTGCACGTAGCATTTGAAAAAGGTGAATCTCATCGAAACGTACGTCTCGTACGTTTAATATATGTGTAAATCTTGGCTTAACAATTGTTTCATTATGTTTATCGATTTACATCAAGTATCTATAACCCCGCCACAAACGAGTGTTTGGATAAACACTTTTTTGTGGCGAGGTTATTTTTTGATTTATCTTTCTCATTTGATTCACTATCCTTTGAATTTTTACTTGATAAATGCTACAATTTAGGTTTTAGAAGTGTGTTTCTGAATTGGTTACGTAGTTATCTTGAAAAAAGAACAATGGTATTGAAAATAGGCGAGAGTTATTCTCAGAGACATGATATTGCTCTTGGGGTGCTGCAAGGCTCTGTACTCGGACCTCTTCTATTCATATTGTTCATAAACGATCTGCCTGCGAAGTTATCGCGGTTTTTCATCGGTGGTTGTTTCTGGCAGGAGTCCTGAAGAACTTCTGGAGGCATGTAAATGCATTGTGAGGGAGTTCGTAAGTTGGTGTCAAATGAACAACCTGATGGTGAACGTTGACAAAACTGTATGTGTTCAGTTTTGTCTGAAGGGCAATGGAATTAGTACCTTGGATGTTAAATATGGGGACAACACTATATCATCATCCCAATCAACAAAGTTTCTTGGAATATATGTAGACAGAAATTTGAGATGACATCACACATTGAGGTCTTATGTAAAAAATTGAGTAACTCATTTTTTGCAATCTCTAGAATCAAAAACATCGTACCTAGAAACTGTGTTATGAATGTGTATTACAGTCTTGTATATAGTCATCTAAATTATAATATTCTGCTGTGGGGCAGCTCTACAGAAATAAATAGGGTGTTTATTACACAGAAGCGAATACTTCGATTAATATTCAATATTCATCAGCGAACATCTTGTAAACCTATCTTCATTAATAATTACATACTCACCTTACCGTGTTTATATATTTATAGATGTTTGTTATATGTTAAAGAAAATGAAGATAGGTTTATTAAATTGAATAGTAATCATGAGTATTCAACAAGGAACAGGGATGTGCTACTTATTCCTATGCATAAAACAGCTAAATTTGAGCACTCTCTCTAATGTCAGAGTATTAACATTTTCAACCATTTACCATCGTATTTGAAAGTACTGAAAGCTCATTTGTTTAAGACGAGAATTGAATCTCTGCTCTTAACAAAGGCATACTATAGTGTGTCAGAGTACTTCGATGATTCGGATGTAGGCAATAATGTATGAATAAATTTTTTGTATCATATGTTTGTATATTTTCTTAACACAAATGTTCTTCACCGTGTGAAATTGTCTCAAATGTTTAATATCTCTGAGGAAATTTTTTTTCTTTTCTTTTCAATCAAAGTTGTATATTATTGTTAATATGAATTCAACCAAGATTTTTGTTTGAACCAATATTTTTGCTCGAGGGCTGAATGGAAGATCAGACTCCAAACTGAATTCGGTCCTTTTGAGAGCATTTTTCTTAGTTGTAATTATTGTATCAATTGAAATGAATGTAATTTTACAATGTAAGGAATGTTTCTCAATAAATTTGTATTATTATTATTATTATTATCGGTCTCATAAATTATTAAATAATTTTTAAGAGAGAAGAGTTTTACTTTTTCAATTTAGTGTTTTATGAATACACAAATTGAAGATATTACGTCTCGCTTTGGGCGAGACAGTCCTGCTTTCAGTCAATCCCGGTGTTCCCAGAGAGGTCGATATAGTCCCCTTTTGCAAATTTATTGATTTAAATCCCAAAATGGAGCAAACTACTCAACAGGCCACTATTGGAGTTGGAAGTAGTGCCTAACCCTTGATTCTAAGAATCCTTCTCAGAGTATTGCCATAATTCTTTAAAAGGAAACCTACGATCTGTGCTTCGTGATCTATTCGTTCTACTTGTAACTTTAAAAGTTTATGAGTGAAAGAATAATTCTGTCATAATGGTGAATTGTACTGCCTGTTCATCGGCCATTAACAAAAAAAAACCATCTGTTTCGTGCGATGCATGTAAAAAGCCCTATCACATTATCTGCGTTACTGAAACGGAGAACCTATTAGAGCTTTTACGAAATATACCGGGGTTATCATGGAAGTGTATGAGCTGCATCAAAAGTTGCATTACACTCAATTCTGAAGAACTTATTAATCTGCTGGATAACAGAATTAAAAATGCAGTCGCATCATTGGAGAGTCAAATTGTGACTATGATATCGGACATGGCAAACAATTCTGGCGGTTCCTTCCCATACAGCCCAAAGTTAAAAAATATTCAGATGTCCTCAAAGACAAATCCAAACCTGCTGTCATTATAAGACCAAGAAAAAACGATCAACCATTAGTGCAAACCAAATCTGACATATTGCGGCACTTAAATCCTACTAGTGAAAACCTACAGTTGACAAAAGTTAAAACTGTCAAAGATGGAGGATTATTGATAGCATGCCATGATAATTCAAAAGTGAAACAAATTATTGAAGGCGAATTGGCAGACACCTATGAGATCAAAGAGGTCAGTGGTATCCATCCTCGTTTGAGGGTTGTTGGTATGGCCGAAAATTTGTCTGAAAACAATCTTCGTAGCAATATCTTATCGACGAATTCAAAAATATTTCAAAATGGTTCTGAATTCAAGGTGGTGAAAATCTTTCCAACGAAAAAAAATCCCAACATTTGGCAGTCAATAGTTCAAGTGAATGAATCTGACTACGAACGGGCTCTGCAGTCAGGAAACGTGTTTGTTGGATTAACCAGTTGTTCTGTCTACGACGCAGTTGAACCTCATCGATGCTTTAAATGCAACGAATTCAATCATACATCGCGGAGTTGCAGGAAAACACTTTCCTGTCCGATATGCAGTGAAGCTCATGAGTTGAATGAGTGCAAATCAAAGAGCAAAAAATGCTCGAACTGTGTCAAACTACCTAATAAAGATATTGATATTGATCATGCAGTTTGGGAAAAGCATAAATGTACAGCTTATGTTGAATCATGTAAAAAGTTTAGAATTAGTAACTTTAACTTTGAGTAGCAACTAGGTGGCGATTTGCAGAATCCTCTCCAGTGTAGTGAAAACTCCAAATCAAATATGGGTAAGAGTGAAACTTGTCTTAATATCTATTATCAGAATACGCGTGGACTTCGAACAAAAACAGTACAGTTTCATAATAATATAGTACAGCATCAATTTGACGTAGTAGCTCTAACGGAAACTTGGCTGGATTCGTCCTTTTCGGGTAGAGAACTTTTCTCGGAAGATTATAATGTTTTCAGAGCTGATAGAAAATTTTCGAAAACTGAATTGTCACGCGGAGGAGGTGTGCTCTTGGCTGTTTATCATGAGATCTTAGCGTCTCAGATTAAGCTTCCTACAGTTTTCTCTAGTTTTACTCTAGTAGATATTTTATTGATCAAACTAAAGATGTCAACTGGAAATCTTTTCATTTTAATTTTGTATATACCTCCAAGCACAACTCTAAATGTCTATGAACAACTGTTTGATGCAATGCAGTCACTTGACTTTCTGTACGAACATAAAGTTATTATTCTGGGGATTTTAACATAACAGGTTATGCTGAATCGTTAGTTAATAACAATGAAAACCTTAACAAATATACTTCCCTACTCAATAATTTTGCTAATATTTTTAACATCACTCAATTCAATTTTGTGCATAACAACTTCGATAAAATTCTTGATTTGGTGTTTTATAACCGTGATTGTGAGGTAGTGAAATTTTTTTGATCCTTGTGTGCCTGAAGACTCACACCATCCAGCTCTTCAGGTACACTGCAATATTAATAAAAAATTAGTTAGAACAAAAAACTTCCAGATATCTTTTGATAAATGTTATAACTTTCGTAAAGCAAACTATCCGATGATGTATGACCTGATATGTAATGCTGACTGGAATTTTCTGGAGACAGCTGTAAATGCAGAAGATGCGTGTAGCTATTTATATGGAAAGTTATACAGTATATTTGATAAATGTGTGCCGATGCTTAGTGAGAAACACAAAAATCGATATCCTCCGTGGTTCAATTCTTCGGTTATTAGAGATATTCGTTGTAAAACGAAATGTCATATCCTGTTTAGAAAAACAGGCAACCATAAAGCGTATATTGAATTCTCCAGACTAAGAGCCAAAATAAAAGCTGATATTTCTCGTTTGCACAGTGATTATGTTAAATCTCTTGAATCAAATATAAATCAGAATCCAAATAAGTTCTGGGCGTTTTTCAATAACGTGAAATATGGTACAACGGTTTCTAACGTAATGAGTTACAATGATAATTTACTAAATACTCCGGAAGAAATATTGAATGGGTTCGCAGATTATTTCAGTAAATCGTACATAGCATCATCTCAGTTCGATAGAGAAACAACAAACAACACATCGGCTCAGTTATTAAATATATCCGAATTCAATGAAAATGAAATTTTGGTGGCTCTTAAAAAAGTTAAACCTAAAAAGACAACCGGCCCTGACGATATCCCTGCCTTTATTTTAAAAGATTGTGCCTATATTCTTGCACGTCCTCTTATGTTGTTGTTCAACATATGCATAAAATCGTGTATGATTCCTTCATTGTGGAAACAATCAAAAGTTTGCCCAGTATTTAAGAAAGGCGATAAATCAGATATTTGTAATTTTAGGCCTATTTCGATCATTTGTAATTTCTGCAAAGTATTTGAAAGTGTTCTACATGAAAAAATTTCGCATCATGTTAATCCCATGATTTCATCACTCCAACATGGTTTTATGAAAGGTCGTTCAACAATTTCAAATCTGACATGTATTACTCAGTACATTGCTGAAGGTATTGATAATCTCAAACAGACTGATGTGATATACATGGACTTCTCTAAAGCGTTTGACAGGCTTGACCACGGTATTCTATTGAATAAACTAGGCACTTTCGGACTTTCGACATCGCTCATCAAACTTTTCGAATCGTATTTGATAGGCAGAAAGCAACGCGTTTTTAGCCGTGGGTATACATCAATTGAATACTGTGCTTCATCTGGAGTGCCCCAAGGTTCCATACTTGGTCCTCTGCTCTTTACAATGTTCATAAATGATATAACCGATGTCATTGATGTTGAAGGTTTATTGTTCGCAGATGACTTTAAGATTTTTCATTATGTTTCCAGCATCGGTGACTGTAAACGCATTGCAAGAAACTTGCGTAACGTTGTAAATTGGTGTGATTTCAACAAATTAAACCTGAACATCTCCAAATGTCATGTAATGTCGTTCTCCACAAAATATAATTCGATTAATTTCAAGTATGAAATTGGTGATAATATTTTGGAAAGACCAATACATTTATTGACCTTGGCGTTACCTTTGATTCTCAACTAACTTTCGTGCCACATATCAATGCTACAGTAACCGCTGCCTGTAGAGTATATGGTTTCATTGTTCGTGTTGGAAAGGAATTTAGCAATATATCAACTCTGAAAACATTGTATTGTGCTTTCGTAAGATCTAAACTCGAATACGGATCAACAGTCTGGAATCCTGGTTATCAATTACACATTGATCAACTAGAGTCTATACAACGAAAGTTCCTGAAACTTTTGAGCTTCAGAATTGATGGAATATATCCACCTATAGGCGTACAACATGAAAAACTTACAAGTCGACATAATGTGGACACACTCAGTACTCGAAGGAAATGCCATGCAATAATATTCTTGCATAAAATAATCAACAATAAGGTGAAATGTCAGGAATTATTGCAAAAGCTTAATTTCATTGTCCCAAGAGTTTCTTCCCGAAGCGCATTCACGTTCTACCTTCCATTCTTCCTCTTCACTCGTTTTCTACATGTACAGCGTTCGTAAAAGCCTCAAAGCTTTTCTGTGATTCTACCGAGAAAGACTATAAAATAAAAGGTGACTTGCACTGATGCCTTCGCTTTAGAGAGATTCAAAATGTTTATGCCTTTGAAAAACATTTTCTAATATAGCAAACTGTCCACATTTTGAAGACGTTTTTCGAAAAACCCACCTCAAAATTGTTCCTGCAAATACAAGCAGCAACCTTTCATGAAGCTATGTTGAAAATCGAAAGGCAAAATGTGTCGACCATAAAATCGGACAACTCTGAATACTCCACTTTTTTGTTTTAGTCCTTGATTATTTCGTGTTATTCTGTCTTCTATCGTGAAAAACTTTTGAAACACTAAACAAATTATTTTCATTCTAGACTTTCTCTGGTATCCCGCTTTCGTAAAACAAATGAATGGTCATGTTAGTCAGGCGGTATTTTTTCAATAACACAAATTTACAATCGTACTTTTGCAGAATTGGCGCGTCCGTTCCTGAAGTGGACAGTTAGAACCGTTTACAATGTTGCCAACACTGGGGCCAAAAAGAAACAGTAATTTATCTACATTCTGCACACTATCCTTACTGTGATGCAGCTAATACATTTATCCAGAAGTCCTCAAACTAATTCAGTACTTTGATAAACCATCAATTTTTATGATCGCCTATTTAGATATGTGCCACATATTAAAAATTGATATTTTTATTCAATTCATTTATAGACTGTCATCATTACATCATTTCTTATATTTGAGTCTATATTTTAAGTTGGAAAATCTGAGTAATATCTATCAGGAATATAATACATCAAAATGCCACCAAAATTTTGAAGCATTTATTTAACTAGAATACATTTTATTCGTTTACATTTTATTCTTAACAATTCTTTCTAAGTCTTAGTAATGCAAAGCTTTCAATATTTTATGCTTGGTGTAATGCTACTAATTGTAATGCTACTTACTAATTGTAACATTTTCCACATTTTGAAAATGATGAATTTCTTAATTGAAACGAATGAAAATTAATGAAGAGTTTTGTTCAGTTCTGATAAAACTACAATTTGTAATAAAACGTAAATGTCGAATAAACGACACCTAGAATTGAAAGGCATGTTACTTATGTAATGAAAATTTTATTATTATACAAAAGATAAAAAAGTCGAAGTAACTCAAGCCATATCGTACACAAATATATTCATTTCAAATTTTCATGTTTTTGACATGTAAAAATAACAGAAAACTCTTGAAATTATTTACTTCCTTAGAGCTACCTAATCTTATAACATATTAATTCTAAATGAACGTAAATTTTATACAGTTTTATTTTATAAAAACTGGGCGTATTCAGCAGGCAATAAAACCATAAATATATATATATATATATATATATATATATATATATATATATATATATATATATATATATATATATATATATATATATATATATATATATATATATATATATATATATATATATATATATATATATATATATATAATATATTATATTAATATTAACTGTTATTAAAAGAACTGTTATAATAGTTATATATTGAAAATGCAATATCAAACTATGTACCTATTTTATGTGAAGAATTTTGTATTGGATTGCTTCTATACCCCTCGATAATATTTATCCATTACTTTTTTATCATTATTATCTTCATCTATTATATACCGAATAAATTTCAATCCATTAGTTACTTTGAAAAGGTATGTAATAAATATTGAAAAAATATAATTCGGCTACTTTCCATCTTCTTTTTAAACTTTCATTATCACACAGCAAGCGTGAAGTAAATATTGTGAAATAATATGCGCAAGTAGAAACATACATAAATTATATTTTTTTATGAATTTGACTCATAAATACCGAAAACGTAACTCTACTATTCCATTTTTTTTGTGAATGTTAAAAATAACAATTATCTACCGAATACAATTTCTTTATATGAGAATGCATATGAATCTGTTTCTAATAAGGAACCACTAATTTTGGGGGTTATAAATCCATCATTTTCCTTCATTATATATTGCATAAATTTCAATCCTTAAGCTAATTTGAAAAAAAATGTAATAAATATTTAAAAAATACTCTTCGCCTACTTCCATCTACAAATCTTCTTTTAAAACTTCCATTATCCCACAACAAGCGTGGAGTATTATTGTGAAATAATATGAGCAAGTAGAAACATATTCTCAAATTAACCTGAAAAAAAATTAGATTTCACATTGAATTGGATTGATAAATACCCAAAATGTAACTCTACTATACTGAATTTTTTTTGAATATTAAAAATAAGAAATATCTACCGAAAAGAATTTCTCTTTAAGAGAATGTATACCTATGAATCAGTTTCTTTATCCACTTATCCAGGAACCACTAATTTTGGGGGTTACAAATCCGAGTGATATCGAAATATGATGATATAATAATAATAGTTCTTTGTTATATGAAAAATTCATACAAATGGCTATTGTCCTTAGGTCCTTCAGCCTAAAGTTTTTTTTTGAGTTGAGATTTCTCTATCGTGTGATCGAATCCCACTGTAGGTACTCTGGACACGTGCATAAGGCCCAAGTGTCTTATGCAAGTGCATAAAGTAAATAATGCACGTAAATAAAAAATACTTATTTTGAGAATACCAAATGCTAGTGACTGGCTACAATACTACTTGCTTATTAGTTTTTATCTACATTATATATCTTCCTAATACAATTATTGAATCTATCACGGAGATGTAAGTAAATGAAAAGGAGTTAGAAATAATTCCTGAAATAATACTGTTCTGAATGAAAATGAAAAAAAAAACCTTAGAGTTTATAAGAAATATATATCCTCCCAAAGCAAAACATATTTGAAGACACAGTTTCTAACGTATAAAGTGCATGAGAAAATTTCTAGAAGGATGGAGAGGAACCGTTCTAACTGAAGAGCAGAAAACTCCTTTTCCAAATTGAAAAAATTAGAAAACGAATTGAGAAGTACAATTCTTCAAGAGTGATTAACCAACTGGTCGCTGTTTTCCCATAAAATCTGATGCACCATATACCACAGATTTTGAAGAAGTGATTAACGAATATTCCTTGCATCTAAATGGCTACCTCTATAATCAATCAAGATTAAATGCCACATATCAATATCAATGCTACAGCAACCGCTGCCTGTAGAGTATATAGTTTCATTATTCGCATTGGTAATGAATTTAGCAATATATAAACTGTGAAAACATTGTATTGTGCTTTAGTAAGATCTACACTTGAATACGGATTAACAATCTGGAATCCTGGTTTTCAGTTACATATCGATCAACTGCAGTCTATTCAAGGAAAGTTCCTAAAATTTTTGAGCTTCAGAATTGATGGAATATATCCACCTATAGGCATATACATATATAAACAAATATAAGCATACAGCATGTAACACTTACAAGTCGACATAATGTGGACACACTCAGTGCGCGAAGGAAATGCCATGCAATAATCTTCTTGCATAAAATAATTGACAATAAAGTGAAATGTCAGGAATTATTGCAAAAGCTTAACTTTATTCTTCCAAGAGTTTCTTCCAGAAGCGAATTCACGTTCTACCTTCCAGCAGCTAGAACGAATGTTCTAAAATTTTCTCCATTGCACACGAGGTGTGAACAATGTAATATTTTGGGAGCTAAGGTGGATATTTTCAACTGTTCTGTTACTGATATTAAGGCAAATTTCATGTACGTATTAACGTACATGATTCATATTCACTCATATACTTGTATGTGTGTATAAGTGTTAATATGTGAATGTATATGTATGTGTGGGTTTATCTTTATATGTATGAATAAGTTTGGTCAGCATTTAAGTTTTTTTATTCCTATAATTATATTTGTGAGTTGTGATTCATATCACAAACCCTTTCTTCTAAAATTGAACTTTAAAATTTGAAAGTACAAAATTGAAACTTTTAAACTTTTGTACTACCAATTTTGTTTTTAGTATATGTTGTGTTTCCTGTTTTGAGAACCTGTCCTGTAAAACAGTGTGTGTTAAATAAATAAATAAATGAATGCTAAAAGAGTTACTTTAGTGGACTTATTCAGTGGAATATTTTAGTGGAATGCATTATATTTCCTACTAAGTATTAATTAGTAAATGAATAGAGATAATGTATAACCTTGTTTCTTTAGCTTTCTTGTCTATTCTAACAAAATAACATTCTGTTAAGGCAATAGGGGTCCCATTATCCAAATTTGCCAGGGCCGAAAATAATTTGAAGACGGCCCTGATATTACTAGATTTGATCTAATAATAATGTTGATAAGTTTACTTTGTTTACGAGGTCATCGACCGTTTAAAACTGTCAGATATCTATACAATATATTTTCAGATATTTTGAGTTTAATATACAGTGCAAAGTACTCATTCCAACCCTGTTCAAAATTCCACCCCCGCTACACCCCTTACCGGTGACAGTGGTGTAGCAGGTGGTGCAGATTATGTCGTTCGTTTTAAATCAAATAAATGCAGAAACGACCACAAGCAAACTCCCCTCTCTTTGCCCCAACGGGAAAGATGTTGACCAAGTTTCAAGGTCCGGTAGAAGCAGTGTTTCTCAACAGAATTTGTTACGGACCAGGACCGGTTACCTCATAAATACTAGGTTAACCTCATAGATATATTAAATTAATAGTGAGACTGGCGAAAGCCAGTATTAATAAGCCATATTAATATTACCTTTGGAAATTGTGTTCCGTTGCTAATGTGCATCTAATTATTTGTTAATATTTAGAGAACCACTGTAATGAGTTGTTATTCAATAAAGTTGTATTATTATTATCAAAAACATGACAATATCGTTTCGCCAACACAGTTAATCATCAACATCTGATGAAGCCACTGTGTTGGCGAAACGATATTGTCATGTTTTTGAATTAATTATAGTGAAAATCGAAAAACTACTTAGTTTTATTTAAATTACTTTACGACTTTCTCACTCCCTGACAGCGAATATATTTTAGCTATATTCCCCATTTTTATATAACGTACTTCCCTTAAATTGTTGGTGATCGCACAAGCTAGCTCTAAGATTTTGGAATAAATAGAGAAATTAATTTAAAAGAATAATGCTGTATTGAGTATGCAATTCAAAAAAAATCAAAATATAAATAATACTAAAAAATATCTTCGAAATTCCAAATCAACACACGATATCCAAAATTAAATACGAAACATAACAAAATTCAAACGAAATACAAAGTTTTCAATCTCTGATAAGTACTAAAAAATATTACGATAATTGAAAATTTGTGTTTACAAACTTTCCACAACTGTCTATAGTGAAAACAAATCAGGCACCTACAAGAAAAAACAAAACGAGCACATTTAGCCCCACGTTGGGCGCCATTTTTATATAACGTACTACTCTGTAAATTGTTGGTGATGTCACCGGCTAGCTCTAAAATTCTGGGAGGCGTATATGAATTCAGTTGATTTATGTACAATATGGACAGTAAAACTATCTTTCTATATCTATATACTATACTATATAATATCTTTCTGATCCAAGATTATAAACAAATTTATATGGAAGATCTTTCTTATCTTGAAACCGATTGTTCTATGCTATGTTCTATTGAATCTCTATTTCAACTCCAGGGGATATTGTGAAGCCCTAATCTTAAACTCCAGGGGATATAGCTATATCTCCTGGAGTTGAAACGAGAGTTTCAATTTGAGGCTAATATTCAATTATTATTATTTTTCAGTTACGCTGAAAAATAATAATAATGAAACTACTACTTGTAATCTTTCAATAGTAGGCGTTAAATCAGGTACAGCAATATTTAAGGCAAGCGCAAGGGTAAATCGATTTCGATGATTCTTCTTAATAATAGAATAAATGAAAATGTAATTCCGCACAAACAAGTTGAAGAAAAGGACCAAACAAAGTTTGGCTGTTCTGTTGCAGCCTCTGTCTGGACCTCATATAAATTTACTCAATTTAAATATGATTTATATCCTAGATCAGAAGGAAGTTCAATTCTTCTCGATTTCACGACTGAAGAAAGATTGTTATTGTTATTATCGATAACTACTATAACAATCGATCGAATTAAAATCGATCCATTTATCGATTAATGGATAAATCGATTGATTTTCCACAGATTACCTGAAGGCGCAACTTCTAGATCTAGAGGATAATACCGATCAATGCCCAATTATCTTTTTCATTATCGATCATATTATTGGGTATCGAAAACAAATTTTGTTATATTTATAAAATGGTTTTATTTTAATAGTTATAACTGGCTATATTCACTAAATACAATATCTTCAAGAACTAATATTGAATTTATTCAATATTTAATAGTGTTGGCGTTTACTTGATGTAAATCCATTATAATTGAATATAACTTAAATTCAAACACTTGAACTTATGATTTACACTTTATTGACTACATAGCATGACGCGTTTCGTCGTTACAAACGACTTCTTACGACTTGTTACGTAGTACTTGTATTTAAGTGACAATTGTCTTTTGCGTTTTAAAATATTTTTAGGTACTTTATGGCTTGAACGTCAAATTTTTACACCTTTTCGTATCCGAGTTGCAAGATACTCCGACAAAGTAACTAGGAAACGTTTGTTGAATTACTTATATAAAGGTCCCTTATCTCATAAGTAGGGTGGGTATGAGATAGTATCTAACTCAGTGATGGGAAAACTTTTTAAAAGGAGGGCCAGATGAAATTTAGAAATGTACAGGCGGGCCAAAAAAACAAAAAAAATACAAGTTATAAACCTACACCTTTTTATTGTTTAATTTTACATCATACACAACTTATATACTAAAATGGTAAAAACTTCCAAACAAGTCACAAAAAATGATTAATCTTTAGATGAGCATGAAGGCGTATGAGACAGATGAAACTGTGACTTAGATTCTAAAAGTTGATCATAATCTGGTAGAAACTGGGATGAGCTGATTCGCAGTAGTGAAGCTAAATTATGGTCAGTCAATCGGTTTCAAACACTATTTTTGCGAAGCTTCATTGTAGAAAACACCTATTCACAGATGTAGGAAGAGGAATACATCGAAATTATCTTCTGAGCGTGAAATCTCAGGTTTGGAAAAGTTGTTTTTGACAGGGCCTTGTAGAACTCAATCTTCGAAACATTGAGAAATAGTTGTTTCAATTCAGTGTTACATTGCAACTCAATTAGTTCGAGCTGCAGTTCTGGTTTAACTGATTCACAATCCAAATTAAATGGTATGCAGATGCGATAATACCATACCTAAGACTCCCGTTAACTATTATAGCTGTACAAAAAAAGTTATCACTTCCTATGTGCAATTAATTTTAGAGGTTAATCAAAATCGTGTCGCGGGCCGGATCAGACTAGCCCGAGGGCCGCACTTGGCCCGCGGGCCGTACTTTCCCCATGACAGATTCTAACTGAAGAAAAATAACAAGTTTTATTAGTTTTCATTAAATCTACTGAGAAAGTCGTCATTAACAAATATTTCCTAATTAAATCAATGGTTTTTGTTATTGTGTATAAAAATATTAATACATGATATCTTGTTTTTCACCAATTTGATAATTTTCCATCCACCTATTTATGTTAATTGTTCTGAACGAAATATCGTTGCGGTTTTGTAGTGGGTTTTAGTGGTTCAGTAATAACTGATTCAGCACCCCTGGCGCTTGATCAGTTATCCTGCCCTTTTTTCCTGGCGCAATCGATTTTGAGTTGGCCCTAGCTACGAATTCTCAGAAAAGCTGTGACTCATAATAACGAGAATTCGTTTAATACAGTAGCGTCACTTGTTGTTTTTGTTTTCATTAGTTGGACATTACATAACTGAGAAGAGCATGGCTACTCGAAACAGTATACTGTCTTATGTTTCCAATAAATGAAGGCACTGATTTCAATATTCTCTAACATTTATCCCTAAAAGGACAATGGAGACATCACATTATTTCACATAGCCAGCTCTGCTATAATGTTCTTTTGAATAATTCCTCAAAAAATTATCGAAGGAAAGGTATACTTTTTATATATATATATATATATATATATATATATATATATATATATATATATATATATATATATATATATATATATATATATATATATATATATATCTTGAAATTGATTTATTGCCTGTTTGAGGTATTTATTTTGAAAGTTTTTAGCATTAACAGGCTTTTTTAATATGAAAAAGTTTATTTCTGTTGACGTTTCGTTGTTATAATTTTTTGAAAAATCAAATTAGTTTTTTTGTATATTCACTTATTGATTTTCATTATCAGAGGAATATTTCTGGCTCAGCATTTTACTTCCGAAGCGAATGCTGAGCCAGAAATATTCCTCTGATAATGAAAATCAATAAGTGAATATACAAAAAAACTAATTTGATTTTTCAAAAAATTAAGTTTGACATTTGATATCCATAGTAACTCATAAATTCAATTATTCATTAGTTTTGACAAAGTTGTAATATAACAACGAAACGTCAACAGAAATAAACTTTTTCATATTAAAAAAGCCTGTTAATGCTAAAAACTTTCAAAATAAAAAAAATATATATATATATATATATATATATATATATATATATATATATATATGCATTGATGCCATTATTAAAAAAAACGACCATTATAAATATATGACATATATTTATTAAGAAACTGTGGGAAGGTTTTCAGGATCGACCTCAAGTTAGCCTGCAAATATTAGGTATATGAATTGAAAAAAAAACACCAGTAGACGTATTTTTATTTGCACCTTTCAAAAATATCAATTATTGTAAGTGCACCCCCCTAGAAATCGAATAAAATATAATGAAATTCGTATTTTAGAACAATATAAAAGGGTTGATATCTCCTTGTGCTTCAAGTTTAGAAAAATGCAACTATTTTTAAAAAACTGCACCCTGTTTATAATTGCACCTCCAACAAAAATCCAAAAAAGCATATATTTTACAAATACGATGAAAATCAATTTTGGCGGTATGGGGTAGGTGTAATACGGCAGATACAGACGGCAACGATCGCCATCTTCGGGGGAAAATATTAGGCATGTAAATTTAAAAAATACCAGTCGACGTATCTTTAATTGTACATTCCAAAAATATCAATTATATATTGATATTTTGTAACTTCACCCCTTAGAATTCGAATAAAAATATAATAAAATTCCTATTTGATAACAATATAAAAAGGTTGATATCTCATTATGCATTAAGTTTAGAAACATGCAACTAGTCTTAAAAAAACTGCACACTGGCTGTTGATAATTGCACTCCCAACAAAAATCTAAAAAAGCATATATTTTACAAATACGATGAAAATCAATTTTGGCGGTATGGGGTAGGTGAAATATGGCAGATACACACTAGACCCAAAGAGATATTAACCTTTTTATATTGTTATCAAATATTAATTTTATTATATTTTTTATTCGATTTCTACCGTTTCCAGGATGAATATTCGATCGTTTTTCTTCCAGCCTGTTACTTCATATGAGGTCATGTCTACGGTGGCTGCCTTGAAGAATAAGCCTAGTGCGGGTCTTGATGGCATATCGATTAAGCTGATAAAGCCTATAATTGCTAGCATCGCTGAACTTTTCGCACATTTAATTAATCTCTCCATTAATGCTGGGAAGTTTCCGACTTCATTGAAAACGGCAATGATCGTGCCCATTCTCAAAAAGAGTAATCCGGAAGACATGGTCAATTACAGGCCAATATCTATTTTGAGTGTCTTTTCTAAAATCTTTGAAAAGATTGTGTATAACAGACTGTGTGACTTTTTGTCAAAGTTCAATATTCTCTCTGAAAGTCAGCATGGTTTCCGTTTGGGTAAATCTACCCAGTCCGCTGCCAGTAGTCTGGTTGAGTTTGTTTGCACAAATCTGGATGAGGGAAAGTATGTGATGGGCATTTTCTTCGATTTATCCCGCGCTTTTTTGATACTATTGACTTCGGTTTCGTAAGGTGCAAACTCTATAACTTGGGATTCAGGGGTGTAATTTTGGAGTGGATATGTGATTATCTTGCTGACAGGCGGATGACAGTCAGTGTTGATGGCGACTTCTCTGAAATACATAATTTGTCTTTCTGGTGTTCCTCAGGGCTCCGTTCTGGGACCATTAATTTTTTTTTTGCTTTTTGTCAACGACTGACGCCCTCAGCACATTAATGCTGAATTGTTGACTCTGTTTGGGGGTGCAGTTACAATAATTGATATTTTTGGAATGTGCAATTAAAAATACGTCGACTGGCCTTTTTTTTAAATTCATATACCTAATATTTGCAGGCTAACTTGAGGTGAGTGTTTTCAGGCTTTCTTCAACAAACACAAAATTTCAGCGAAATAAAAAGTACTTCATCAAAAAGCAATAAAATTAACAGTGTTTATGAAATACGTTGGTGTATATACGAGTATACAACTGCCACAATACATATATTGGGCAAACACCACAATATCCCCAATATTTTCAAAACCGTCTAACCACCGCTACGACAAGAGAAATAGAACTGCTTTAAGAAATCATGAACAGGAAAAAAACACAAATTTAACTTCGCCAAAACGGAAATTCTTACCACTGACTTACCACTTTTTTTTTAATTCACTGGACCTACAGTTTAACGCCAGTTCCGAACGGCTATTGGCCTTGTAATCAATGTACATTATCCAGCATATATCACTGTTTCAACTTCTCAATTCGTAGACAAATACAAACACCCATGCCTTCAGCGGGACTCGAACCCGAGTTTTACCACACCAAAGTCGAGTTACTTAACTTAACAAATCTTTATTTATAATATATTTACAATACATATATAATACATGAGTTATGCAAAAATTTAACATTATATAACTTAAAGTAAATACATAATTCATTTTTCATTACAATCTTAAAATTTTCACAGTTCCTACTTATTAGTTCTTAGTTGGTAGAACACTCGACAAAGTCGAGCTACGGAGACCGGCACTGACATTAATAAAAATGAAAGAGAATTTCTGGAGATGATTCACATGAAAACACTATTAATGAAAAAACTGTCATCAAAATTTTGAATCAGAAATATTTCAAGCTAATTTTAATACTTGAAAAAGGGAAAAAACAACATAGTGTTCAAATAATTATGATCGAACACATGAATAATATATAATCGAAATTGTTCAAACAAAAGAAGACATAGCGAAAACATACACATGTCGTAAATAATTAAATCCAGTTGGAGCAGAGCTGTATTGAAAAGACGAAATCTTACATGATCAATTATTAAAATACTAACTTTATTTCAGTTTTAGTGAAAGTTATTCACGTTTTTGAGAAATCTTTGAATTAAATGATCTTTTTTGGTGAGTTTTGAAAAATAAAAATGTCACTGTCACTGTAAAACGTAATACTTAATAAAAAAATCGAATCATGAATCAAATTTATAGTAAATTTCATTGCTTCTGGAAATTATTTATTATTACTCTATGTTATTACTATTTATTATATTATATTGTTAAGTATTATCAGCTAGAAATACAACTATTCTTTCATCTGAAAAATCTGGGACATTTCCTGCAATGTTGTGAAACCTTCTAAATGACTAGAACTGTTTATGAAAACACTTTTTAATTAATTTTTGGTGAAATTTAAATGAATATAAACTTGAATTCAAACACTTGAACTTATGATTTACACTTTATTCACTACATAGCATGACGCGTTTCGTCGTTACAAACGACTTCTTCAGATGCTTACAGAATAATAAAAATAATAAAAACAAAGAAATTCAAATGTATTATGAATCCAAAATACTTACCTTCCTTTTTCGAATGTTGACGACTACGTATTTCAATATTAATTTGGAATTATTTGGAAGTAATTTGAAATAATTAATGACAGACCACACAACATATATCAAAAATATAATGTTACCGAAACTAAAAACATGTATATATATAGAAAGATTATATAGAGGAGATTATATATATATATATATATATATATATATATATAGATCTCTCTTAATTTTTTTATACGTAATTGTATATAGCATATATATTATATATATATATATATATATATATATATATATATATATATATATATATATATATATATATATATATATATATATATATATATATATATATATATATTCATTAGTTTTGACAAAGTTGTAATATAACAACGAAATCAACAGAAATAAACTTTTTCATATTAAAAAGCCTGTTAATGCTAAAAACTTTCAAAATATATATATATATATATATATATATATATATATATATATATATATATATATATATATATATATATATATATATATACATCCCATAACGATACATTCGGATTGCGTACTCATCCCTAGTGAATGCATTGTGATTCATTCTCGATAAAAAGGATGAAATATAATGCTTTCAAGAAAAATATATTTTTCTTGAAAGTTTTTTTTATGCATGCATTTTTGATAATTATTTCGATAAAAATATTATATGTAAATACAGTTTCAGGTACAATAAATAATATTAGGTAATAATTAAAATACTCGCTATATATTATGTAATTTTTATAAATTTCTTCTAAAACTTGTATTATTAATTTTATTTTCATTTCATTAATGCACATTATTTATTGCATTATATATTTATTTGTATTGTTATTATTTTTTCTAAATAATAGATTTGGAAACAAATATTTTCATATAACAATGCAAAGTTCCGGTATATCTTACAAAGTTACCACTAACCGGTTTTGTAGGTTTACAACTTATCTAGAATAGCTGGTCCTTTATTATGTCAATAACAGATGTTCTGGCATTTCCAGAATCCAAATATCTTTGCAAATGCACCGGGTAACAGCTGGAGCAATTTGAAAGAAATGCAGTGGCGGAGATAGTAATGCAAATTCTGATTTGCAAACGATAGTATTATAGATTATTATAGTTTATACACCACTGTTCAGAAGTTCTGAAGTTATAGTTCATAGACGTACGTAAAATGATTTATCTGAAAATTTTATCAATTTAAAGAACAATCAATACCTTAAAACCTATAGTACTAGAGAAAGGAATAGATATTAATTAGCTTTGAAAAATAATTTTTTTTGGTGTAAGGTGTAATAATTTGAACTTTTAGCCATTAAAATGTTGAAACCTCGAGTTTTGAACTTTATTTAAAAATTATTTAATTTCAAAAAATTAAGAACGATAGCCATATTCTTTTCTTCTCTTCAAAATTAATTCAAATTGATTTTCACAAAAATTCATTAGACAAAGTTCAAATCATTCAAAGTTTATATTTTATTTTATATTTTATTTAAATTTTATTTTTCAATTTAGTAGTAGTTTAACACCACCTCAGTTATTATCAATAAATATTCCATTGAACCCAGTTAGGAATATGTAATTGAAAAACAGTTGACTTGGTTGAGGAATTAAATTTTTCACCTGTGAACTTGAACCGGCATTTAGCTAAATTTAACTTACACATAATCAGTAATCGATTCACAAGACCCAAGGAATTGGAAACTTCCAGATCTCTAATTAACAATTCCTATTGTCAATGAAAAACGACCAAAGGAGAGTTCACACGTGAACTCTCTAGGCAGGTGTGTTCTTTAATTGTTGATTCCATCTCCAGGTTTGTACACCTTGAACTTGGCTGCGCCGTTCTGAGGAGAGCCAATAAGCTCGAAACACGTGTTCAACGGCTGCTTCCAATTAAGTTGCGGGCTATACCGAAAATTGTGTTTTTGTTATTTGTACTTTTCACCGCAAGAAAATTTTTCATTCCTTATTCACTTTGACGGTTGAAGACTCCATAAAGGATAAATAGTCCCAACATTGGCGATACGTTGACTCAATCTCAAAACCCGGAGAGTTCACGTGAAAGCCTAGCAGTGGAGACCTCCTTTGCAAGTGTGTTCTTTTATTGTTGATTCCATCTCCAGGTTATTGGCTCTCCTCAGAACGGCATAGCCAAGTTCAAGGTGTATGAACCTGGAGATGAAATGAACAAAGAAGAACACACCTGTAAAGGAAGTCTCCACTACTAGGCCTCCACGTGAACTCTCCAGGTTTTGAGATTTGGTCAACGTATCGCCTTTTGACGACTATATATTTTTTACGGAGGCTTCGACCCAGAAAGTAAACAACGAATGAAAGATTTTCTCGCGGGGAAGAGTACAAACAACAGAATACAATTCTTGGTATAGCCCGGAACTCAATTGGAAGCAGCCGTTGACACGTGTTTACAGCAGAGTTCACGTGGAGGCCTAGTAGTGGAGACTTCCTTTACAGGTGTGTTCTTCTATTGTTCATTTCATCTCCAGGTTCGAACACCTTGAACTTGGCTACGCCGTTCTGAGGAGAGCCAATAAGCTCTAAACACGTGTCAACGGCTGCTTCCAATTGAGTTGCGGGCTATAACAAGAATTGTATTCTATTGTTTGTACTCTTCCCCGCGAGAAAATCTTTCATTCGTATATATATATATATATATATATATATATATATATATATATATATATATATATATATATATATATATATATACATAAAGAGCACTAAGTATATGTAAAAGAGGAACAAGAACACTTCCACGTCTTGACGAATAGAAAGTTATACCTCATAATGATCACGTGCACGTTTATTATATTATGGTTATATTATGGGGTGGACTATTGAATATGAATAGAGTTTAGTTGATATATCGGTGATGTTGTTATCGCTATTAGTAGACAATTACATCAATGTTTTCAAAATATTGATGTGATATTTTTATTATATTGTTACAGATTTGCCCTCAATGGTTTATGGATGTTTGGGAGAAATGATGAGACTGAGGAGAACCGTCGTAGGCACGACCACAGAGCTCATCTAGAGTTGCAGTGTCGATGTTCAGGACATCGAACTGCCTCGGTCATTCGAGTTGGAGATCGTCAGGGAAGAACAAGAGTAGCAAGCATTCCAGTCTGAGATCGTGAAAGAAGAACATAGAGTAGCAACCACGTGTCGGCATAGTAGAGTTCTTTGCAAATAAGGTTAAAACATAAGTGACATTGACATTGTTGTATTTATATTTTCAGTTGTTAATAAAGGATATTTATTGTTGTTAAAAGTTATTGGAATTTATCCGTCGAAACCCATAATTGAAAAACTGGAGAGGGATAAACAGTGGGAACAGGAAAAACTGGAGAAGGATAAACAGTGGGAACAGGAAAAACTAGAGAAGGAAAAACGTCGGCTGGAAAAAGAAAAACGACGAATAGAGAACGAACAAAAACGCCAACAAGAAAGGCAGGAAGACAGGCAACAGTTATTAAATTTTGTTGCAAATTTGGGAAAGAACAAAGGGAAATTACAGGTTGAATTGGAATGTGAAATGAGTCCAGTAAGCGATGAACTCATGTGTCCAGGAGATGTGATTTCTAATGAAACAGGTAAAAGGATTCCAGGTAATGTAGACAATGTAATGGGATTGGATCAAAATATGCTGAGTTATGGCAGACAGGGAATAGACATTCAGAATCGAGAGGAGGAAGGTCCAGAAAAGGTAGATTCTGATGTGACAGATAAGGTAGTAGAAGTAATGTCTAATAACGATAGAAAAGTGACTAATCTCCAGCAATGGAAGGATTACAAGGTTTCCTCTGACAGTTGTCCCAACACGCAGTGTGATAAAATTATTAATAAGGAAGCTATGAAGGACCAAAGTAAAAGTAAAGGTAGGAGAAAAAGAAAGAATAAATCCCTTAAGGAAATTGAAATGTCCAATGGATTGGGCTATATGTTGGCTCCAGAAGGAATGAGGGCACAACAGAGTAAAAGACCTGTTAAAGGGTTAAGGGACAGTCGACAACTGAGAAGAGCAGTAACAGGACATGATGTTTTGGTGAGAGCCCTGAAACCTAAAATATCCAAAATAAGAAGTACAAAGGTATTCGATCTGTATGATAAAAGACCCATTCTGAAAGGTGAATGGAAGGGAATTATTGAAGATTTCGCAAATAATGGAGAGTCCTTTAAAGGAAAGACTTATTCCTGCGTTAAAGGTTTTGACAAGAAGTTATGGTTCAGTAAATGGGAATAAGACAAGGATTCGGATTGTAGAATATGGAGAAGTATTCCATATTCTAGTAAGCACTTGTGTCATAACCAATTTATTTGTTTTAGACTTGAAAATGATCCTAGGCGGTGTGTTGGAATTGTGGACCAAATTTAGACTTGTATACCATGTTGGACAAGGTAGAAGAACTTCTCAAGGAAATGCATGGTGGAACGTCCAGTGCACATTTTGGTGTCAATAAGACCATTGCAAGAATCAGACAAAAGTTTTACTGAGTGTATTGCCGTGATGACGTAGAAGCCTGGTGCAGGAAATGTACCACATGTGCAGCTACAAAGGGACCACCGAAGAAAACCCATGGGAAAATGGAGAAGTACAATGTCGGATTACCGTTTGAGAGGATTGCTGTCGATGTTGCCGGGCCTTTTCCCACCACCAACGATGGCAACAAGTACATACTGGTTGCTATGGATTATTTCAGCAAGTGGCCAGAAGCCTATGCCCTGCCGAATCAAGAAACTCGGACTATTGCACGTACATTGGTAGACCAGTTCATATCACGATACGGAGTTCCATTGGAATTACATTCAGACCAAGGACGAAATTTTGAAAGCGATGTCTTCAAGAAAGTTATGGAGATACTGAACATCCGAAAGACAAGAACAACTCCTTTACATCCACAGTCTGATGGAATGGTAGAGAGATTTAATCGTACAATGGAACAGTATTTGTCAAAGGTAGTAGGTGATCATCAAAAAGATTGGGACAAACATTTACCAGTACTGCTGATGGCTTATCGAGGATCAGTTCATGACACTACAGGTCACACTCCGGCGAAGGTACTCTTGGAAGAGAATTACGATTGCCATGTGATCTATTGTTTGGTAGCCCCGAAGAAGTACGTTTGGAAGTAGGCACATATGCAGATGAGCTGAGACTGCATTTGAATCAGATATATGAACTAGTTCGAGATAAGATTGAAGCAAGCACTGATCGAATGAAAACCAGATACGATCTAAAAGCAAATTCAGTTGGATTTAAAGAAGGTGACTTGGTGTGGTTGTACAACCCACAACGGAAGAAAGGTTTATCTCCGAAATTAACACAGGCCTGGGAAGGAGCCTATAAGGTTATGAAACGAATAAATGACGTCGTTTACAGGATCCAACGCACTCCAAGATCGAAGCCGAAAGTTGTACATCTGGACAGGTTGGCGAAATACTACGAAGGGAGCTTAGTAGAAAATTGTGACGTTGATCGGGACGATCAAAACTAAGAGGGGGGCAGTGTTACAGATTTGCCCTCAATGGTTTATGGATGTTTGGGAGAAATGATGAGACTGAGGAGAACCGTCGTAGGCACGACCACAGAGCTCATCTAGAGTTGCAGTGTCGATGTTCAGGACATCGAACTAGGGATGATCGATGTTAGAAAAACATCGATGTTGACATCGATGTCATAATCGAAAGCCCAACATCGATGTTCGATATTTATCGAATACCGAACATCGATGTTAAACATCGATGTTCTTGCTTTGAACATCGATTTTCAATGATCATCGAGCATCCCCATTGGTCGTGCGTGAGATGTACATACTACGACTGAATGTCCACAGAATTAAATTGAATAAAATGATCTGAAATTGGAATAAAATTTATATTCTGGCTTCCTTTCAGAAATATCATGTTGAACACTATCGCTTTTATTTAAGGCTGAATACTTTTCACACACAGTCACAGTCACTCCTCCCTCTGTCTACACTACATACACATAGTGTAAACGAATGCTTATTAAATTATGAATACTGATATTCTTTAATTATGCAAACTTGTATTTACAAGTAATAAATATAATAATCATATATTTATATACCCCAAGTTTTTACGAGGAGAGACAAAAACATTGTTTTAAATATTTTTATGTGTTGAAATATATTAAGGTGTACTTCAGTGTTGTTATTGTGAACTCAACTCATTTGACAAGCGTTATTTCATTGTCAATTATTGTCAGTTTGAATATTTTACATTCAAATATAAATAATTCCAGGAGACAATATGTACATATATATATTCTTAATTTGAATGATATTTTTATCTAAATATTAATTATAGGCACTGAGAATATTTTAATTTAAATATAATAATCATTCCCGAGGAAGGATAATAGTTTCTCTCAAATTACCTACCATGGACTCTAGTCGTGATTTGGTATGTTTTTCTTGTTAGAATATAAGTTTACAACTAATTGGCATTATTTAATCAGGGAGGTAAATTTACCATTAATAATAAAATATTTCCAATATATGGGGGAATCAACACAGTTGGTAGAAATAAAGAAGCTATTGTAAATATTAAAAGTTTGGTAAGTACATTTGCAATCTACAATATTTAGTGATGTAGTAGATCAGTATTAATGTATGTCTAATTTTGATATACCCTAATTTGATACCTATTTAAAATATCACATTTCAATCAACTTTAAAGCATTTAAATCAAAACTGAAAAAAGCTCATTAAAGTACCTACTTATTTTCTTGTAGCATAAATAATTTTGTATAGTAAGGTTTGAAAATATGTAGATTAAAATTCTCTTTGACAATGTTAATATTTATATTCATCAATGCATTAGTATCATTCATTTGAATAAACACTCAGCCAGTAAAAAACATGGTTTGGTTCCACTCAAGTCATTATGGAATCAAATCAAGTTTTTTCCTGAGATAATTATAATATTAAACAATGCATTATGAAGAATCAAGTCACTAGAAGGTTCACTAACTATAAAAAATTTATTTTGTAATCTTTATATTTCTAGAATATTAGTCAACATCATGCCATTTTTATATTAGTTGATGATGATTTACATTTCATCAGTGATTTGAAATCTTCCAATGGAACTTTTCTCAATGATGAACCTCTTGCAGCTTTACAGCTTTATCGGATAAAAAATGGTGCTCGAATTAAATTTGCAGATATTGAAGGCACTTATTCCCAAGTAAGTACTGGAAGATGATACTAAAAATTAAGTTATTTAATTCGAACAACTATTTAAAGTTTGGTCTAAAAGGAAATTTTTAATATTTTATATGTTTTGACTGAATGGTTTTGTGAATGACTTATTGCTATAAATTAATTACCCTCTAATTTTTTAGAGCACTTCTTTCATTATATGAACATATGTGGATTGAAGTTTACTTTATCTGTTTTCAGTGCTGCTCAGAAAATGCAAAATTCAATTCCTTAAATGAGTCACAATATACCCAAAACTACACTCAGAGTTTTTATAGAACAGATACACAGTTATTAGAAGATAGTTCTATAATCCAAAATGACAAAACACTTCGTACTCAAAATTCTACTTACATTCCAACCCAGTTACTAATGAATGTGGCTAATGCTTTGGAAAAATCTTATGAAAAAAAACATGAAATACCAACACAGTTAGTAGTTGGCAGTAAATATTCACATGAAGTGCCAACTGAGAAGTTGAATCTCCAAGTTAATTCATTGAATGTTGATGAAAAAAAGAATTCTGTAAATCAAGAGATCAAAAGTAAATCAACCTCTCCATGTCAGATTGATCAATCTTTAATTGATTTGCATGAAGCTGAAACTCAAAAAGTAACTCTTGATGAGAAATATGAAATTCTGAAAGCATTTGAAATGTCTACAAATCGATTGGAAAATGTATCAAACATTCATGAAATGGAAACACAACTAATTCCTCCTGAAGAAAAGGAATCTCAAATAACCAACAACACACTTGAAATTATCTCGAACTCATCACTTATAAACAGTGAAACTCACAATTTGGAATTAAATATTAATGAACAAATTGGAAACAATATAGAAAACAATGTAGAATTTGCTCTATTAAGTGATAGAAGTGAATCAATCAGCGAGGATTTGGATCCAGTGGAACCATTGGGAATATCTAAAAATATAATTGCATCACAACACTTACTAGATATAGATTCTAGTAATGCAAGTACTGATACTATCAAACAATTGAAAAAAACAATGACTTTTGAGTCTTCTATTAATGAACATGACAATAATGGAGAAATGCAAGAAGAACATAGTAATGATTCAATTGATTTTATGACAATGCAGAAGGTGGCTGATATTGAAAACAACTTATTGAAAAAAGACATTGCTATGGTTGATCATTTATCAGACAAACATAGTATGTTAGGAAATGAAGTGAAAGACAATGAAAGTGAATCTCAAGTAGGAGAAAACTGTGGTCAGGATTCTGTTAATCCTGTTGGTTTGTCAAGGAATATAATTGCATCACAAAATTCATTAGATGAAAGTATAAGTGATACCGATTCGGATATCATCAGGCCTGTAAAAAAATCACTATCGGTATTTAATTCATCTCAAGAAACACCTACCGGTAAACATGATAAGAGTGAAGAAATGATGGATGAAGACACTAATGATTCATTAGATTTTATGACAATGCAAAGGGTAACTAATATTGAAGAGAAGACTTTCAGAAACAATTGTGTTGCATGTAATGAAAATGAAGATAATATCAATGATTCTCATACCTGTGTGAATAAGGGAAAGGGAAATACTTTTGAAGAGAACAGTAACACTATTGGATCTGCTTATAATGCACTAAAAAATCAACATGAAAGAGTATCTGATTCTGAAACTGATATAGAGAATGATACAATTGAGAAGAAATATTCACAAGAAGTAGGTTCAGAAACTGATGTTGAAGAAAACATAATAAAAGAAAATACCTCAGAAGAGAAAAATGTTGTTATAGAAAATGAAAAATTTATTAAAGGTGAATCAATAACTATTGATAAACATGAAAATATTCCTGAAAAAACTTTAGGCTCTAATGGTAAGAATCTAGATGAAATAACTGATGCTAATGGTGGTACTAAAAAATCTATCAGAAAAAAAGTTTCTCTTTCAAGTAAACAAAAAATTAAAATGAACCTAAAAAGGAAAAAAAGGAATCATAGTTTTATAGACTCTGAAACAGACACTGAAACAGATACTGACATAACAGATGTCAATATAATCAAGTCATCTAAAAAGAATGATGATAAAAAAAATACCAAAGATTTAAATGATACTACTTCTCGAGATGAAGTGAAATTAATAGATGAAACTAGAACTGAAGAAGGTATACTAGACTCTTCAGTTGAACTAAAAGTCAAATTGACCAACATACCATCTGAGGAAACAGAAGATGGAAAAGAAATAAAGATTATTTTGCCAATTAATGAATCTTTGGATGATTCTGACATTATACCAGCTACCCAGGAAATTGCACCCATGAGAAGCATTTCACAGAATACAAACTTTGAAAATTCTGAGGAAAGTTTCAGGTTGGGATTGACACAATTGATGGAGGATAATGCGGATGAAAAAGGTGATTCTCAAAAAAAAAATAGTAATACAAATAACATAGCAGCAATGAATAATACAGACCATATAGAAAATTTGGAAACAATTGTTTGTGATAATTCTCAGCAAATGCAGAAAAAGTTCACTTTCAAGAAAAAACATTTATCAGATACCACTGAACGTGTAAATATAACTTTGGATGATGACGATGAAATTTATAAAGCAGAGACTCAGAATTTGTGTAAGGAAACAGTTGATTCAACCGCTACTGTCAAAGATGATTATGTATTTTTAGAACCAACTCAGAAATTGCCCAAAAAGAATGTAAACTCAGAGAAAGCTATACCTGAGGAGGAAATCTACATTTTGTGTACTCAAAAAATGGATGGTAGTTCAAGTGCAAATGACGTTGATGATATATACCAACAGTCAACTCAAAAGTTAAATTCTGAAAATTTTAACAACCATTTGGACGGGAAAAATAAAATGTATTCTAATTGGCAGGGTAATACTCAATGTAATGAAGAAAGTGCCGTAAATAATATTAAAACGATAGAACATACTCCAGAACTTTCAAATGAAAACGACGATCTTAATGATATGTTTGCCACACAAAGTATGATCCCTAGAACAACACCCAAAAAGAATTTAGAAAGGGAATTGGAATTTATGTTTGCTACTCAAAAAACTGTACCAACAGAAGAATCTCTGGATAAGATACAACATGTAATATTTCAAACACCAATTGATAATTCAAAGTTACCTGAAGGGGATAGTGATTTGGAGGCAATTTTAGCTACACAAAAATATCCAGATTCACCAAAAACTTCAAAACTGCATGAAAAAACTGATATTGATCAGATAATAACAGAAAAGTCCATTGAAAGTCAATTAGAAGTACTATTTCACAGTCAAAGAGATTCTTTATCTTCAGAAAAGATTTCTAGACCAGTAAATCCATTGGTTAATATCCTTGGCAAGGAAACTCAAGAAACCGAACCTATGTTATCTGAACAAAGCAACATTGATGATTCTAAAGCAATCCATGAGGAAATATCATTTGCTATGGAAAATAAACATTCTGAGAACAAGACAGGATGCAGTAAGTTAAAAAATAAAATAACTTCTCAAATTGCCATAGAACAGAGTTTTGCATTATTAGAAGCTAAATCTAGTAAAATCAGGAGATCAGCAAGAAACACAAATTACGAAGATGTTACTGTTAGTTGTTCTAAATCTAGAAAGTCATTGATAATTGCTCCCAATGAAAAGTTTGAAAAGGTTTTAGAAGCAGAATGTAAGTTGAATAAGGAAAAAAAGAGAAGAACTGCTATTAAAAGACAGTCTCCTACTTCCTCGGATTTAAATAATGAAAGTAAAGAAGTGAACCAAGAGGAAGTCATTAAGAAAAAAAGAAAAGTAAGTGAAAATCCCACTTTGGAAGCTGATACATGTTCGAATAAGTTGAGCAGTTCTTCTAGATTAACTAGAGCAAAAAGAGGTTCAAAATTCTTGGAAAATATTGATGAACATAAAGATGATTTCGAAAAGGAAGAAACTTCATCTAAGAAATCAAAAAATAAACTTGAACAGAAAAATACAACTAGTGAAAAAATATTGAACAATAAACGAAGCAGTAGACAAAATAAGAAATACATGGAGGAGGATGGTAATTCAGACATAAATGATACAAATGAAAAGATATCAAAATCAATGACGCTCTTAAAGAAACAAACCTCAAAAGATAGTCACAATGAAAATAATAAAAATAATCCTATCAAAGAAAGGTCTACAAAATACAAAGAAACATCCAGCATCACAAACAAACAAAAATTAACAACTTCAGAGAGTAGCAGTTCAGCTGTGGACGAAAATCAATCTTCACGCACGTTAAATACAGATTGTGCGTTTACAGTTTCTACTCCATCTAAGACTAGAAAAAGTGCACTAGCGATAACTCCGTCAATCAGACAAAGTGTACTGGAATATCAAGATTCTCCAAGTGTAAGTGAAATTTCATTATCTTTGCTATTGAATTATATTTTTATTTTTTCATGAAAGTTTAGCAATAATATATAACTGAAGATGATGGGGGTATATTATATAATAAAAGTTCTTCCTAAAAATTCTTGTGACAAATTTTTGAGATACAACAGATTCATTAAAATAAGTAATGATTTATGAACAAAAACGGTTTTATTTCTAATTACAACTTTCTGAACACTTTTGCAATAAGTTGAGAATGATTTATCAAAATCTAAAATGATTTTCTGTATCATAATAAAAGAATATAATATATATATATATATATATATATATATATATATATATATATATATATATATATATATATATATATATATATATATATATATATATGAAAAATTGAGTTATTTCTGTATAATGAATACAGAACAATTAATTCATGTAGTTATTGTGCTCATAGCACTAGTAAATATTTAAAGTATATAATAAAGTATCTCTAACAATTATACTTTGAAGGATAATGGAGACATCAAATAGTATTCGTTTAATTCAATGGTTTTTGTAATATTTTGTGTTTGATTCCTGTAGATTTACAAAAATACATTTAATTTTTACTTATGAAAATTATTATTAAACTTGAATTGCTACCAGCATAGTGTTTTCATTCAAGAATTTTTATATCTTTCCAGAGAAGTAAAAGGAAACAGAGGACTAAAGTTGTATTCACCATGATCAAAGATCCAAAATTGGAATCTGTGATAAAGTTGTTAGGTGAGTAGCTTTTTTTTTAATACTATTGTTCACAGAGAAGTGATAAAATTTCAGATATTATATAGTCATAAAAGATGCTTTCTTTTTTAAGAAAACCAGGCAGCAGTAGAGCCCGTCAGTAACGACTTATTATTTCCTCATTTTTGCTTAAAAACATGAGAAATTATTTCTGAATTCATCATATTCATGTATGGTGTTACTAATATGTTTACATAAATTTTTATAGTTTTTCACAACTAATTTCTAAAGTTAATCATTGTGAAAACCTCTTTTGAGATAGTTGCCAGTGGTCAGCTGTTAATGAGTTGTCTCATAGCCAAACACTTTTGATGTGGGAAGAATTTATGTTGACCTGCTCGTTAGAAAGTTTACCATGTTTAACTCTTATATAAATTTTTACAGAGAGTAAAAGCTTACGATTGACACATTTCCAAATGCCATTTCTTCACATTTCATTTATTTTTTATTTCATTTCGAGGCATTCTATGAATGCTAGTCAATCTTTCATAAGCACCTTGTCCTTTGTGAAAGTTATAACTATAGTTTAACGTCGATTCCGAAGACGGTAGGGATCGAACCCACCAGTAAGTCGAACGCGTATAGATCAAGTCTAGTCAACACCTTAAGCAGGTGTTGTAAAAAATACAATACTCAAATACATATTTCACTTGAAATTAAATTATTCACTTAATCTTGATCCTAAGATTTGTTTTACTAAAAAATAGAATTTGTTTTATATTACTATATCCTAGTTGAAATAGCTGTATACATTTAAAATTTTGTGTTAATTAAATATTTACATATCACTAAGGATATTCTATATATTATTTTTATCATTATTTTATATACTGAAAACTATTTGAAAAAAAAACTGCTTTTGGTAATTAATTTTTATTCCTAACATTCTTTATCGAAGCTGCTATGAATATATTCATCATCTTGTAACGAGTCTTAACTCGTGGGCATTGTGCTGTTGTGATTATTTTGGTAGCTTCATTCGTCAATTAATTGACCCCAAGCTGGGTTATATAGAACTTATTAGCAAATCCATAGAAGGGTGAATACATCACTTCTTGCTGTAGGACATCTATTTTGGTGTATCGGTCCATATCGGTAATAAGACTCAGTATTTTATTTTGAAACAATTCAAGGCGTTTGATAATTGACTTACTTACGCATATTACGGTTACTTACAACCCATGCAACCAGACCCTGTTGAATGCTTTTTCAATATCCTACAGTGTCATTACTGTGTCTTTCTTCTGATTAAACTTATATTTCTTTTTGAATTCAGATTGAAAATTGTTTTTTTAATTTCAACTGTACTATATCATTCATCCTCCTAAGAATTATTTTCTCATAAACCTTACTAAGTACCCATAATAAACTAATAGGTCGATAAGTTTAACATAAGTGCAGTTTTTAGTTTTATCTTTACTTGGTTTCAGTATAGGAACTACAACAGATGTTTTCCAACTTTTAGGCTAATATTGAAGGATTAGCGTAACATTGAGTTGGATCGGGCCTGTTCTAGGTAGATTTTTCAGTAGTTTGGTGTCAATTTCATCTAGTCCTGGTTGTTGTTTTATTATTGTTTAAAGTTTGGAGGGATTTGTTAAGAGTTTACATTTGAAGCAACTTTATTTATAGACTAAGTATTGAACATTTCGTGAATCTGGAAATTTATATATATATATATATATATATATATATATATATATATATATATATATATATATATATATATATATATATATATATAATCAAATAATTTTTTTATTCATGTATTTGATGAAATAAAGGGAGATCATCCATAAGAAGTTCATTTTTGTTATGGATAATGTTTTGTTTCCGATTATCTTGGCTTGATATGACAGATATAGAAAGTTGATAATTTAATTTTCAAGATTACTAATGTTGTCAATTCAAAGGATCTAAAAAAAAAACCAGGTATTCATTCTGCGGTTGATATACATATGTTGAATTGCTGATTTGGGAAGTGACTTACTAATCAATACATGATAACTTTCAGGTGGGACAGTAGTAGATTCTGTTGACACTTGTACAGTTTTGATCACTCCTTCTATTAAAAGATCAATGAAGTTGTTATCTGCTGTTGGTTTGGGAAAACCAATTTGTTCGATAAAGTGGATTGAAGATTCTAAGAAAAAAAATCAGTTTTTAGGTAAGTAATCAAATTCTTTTACAGAAAATCAAGTAAACATTAAGATATATACTTCCATTATCTTGGTAAAAACAAACAAAATCGATAACATTTTTATAACATTGTATTAACTTTATTTATCATTAGAAAATACTGTAACACTCAACTAACTTATATTTTGTTAGATAATGATAGATATTAGCAGTCAAATATCTGTCATTTTCAGGAACAATATTCATAGTAATATTAATTCAAATTATTAAATTTTTCTAATACAAAACATCATTAATTATAAAACATTTGAAAGGCATTATATATTTCCTAACTATATAGTTAGGAAAAAGAAATACATTACTTTCATCATTCTCATGTTTGACGGATTTGAGTTAAATATGCACTGATTTGTTGTCATTTTCAGTCTTATCAAACGCACAGTACCTCTGGTGGTAGTTTTAATTTGGTCACCGTTTGAACTGCCTCATAGCCTTTTTTCATCTCTAGTCATCATACTTTTACTGGGTGGATTGCTTTCATTTCGTTTGGATAAGGTTTCACAGATATTAATTTGATCAATATTTTTTTTGTAAATTGGCGTGACAGCCAAACAACGAGCTTCAATTCAAACCCAGCCGTTTGTGGCTACTTACACAAAGATCACCTTCAATTATTTCTGTGATTTTATCTACATTTTCGACGATGTTCTTAACATTGTGAGTTGCATATTTTTCATCTAAAATAACAGATTGAAATGAAATATTAAAATATAGTGTAACAACTTCTTTGTAACAACTTCTAATTCGAAAGATACAAAGTCAACAAATGGTCTTAATATCACAGTCAAATCAGCCTTAAAAGAACCTGAGAGTATTGATGGCAGCGGTGGCAAAGGTCAACTAGATGACAATGTACGTTCTGAAGAATGGAAGGTCACCTTTAGAAAAAAGAAAAACCAGATATTTTGTAAAGGACCAGAGTCAGGAAGCAATAAAAGTGAGTTATCTGGTGCCACTCGACGGCGTTGGATTTATGTGGGCAAAGTTGCTGGCAATAATGTTTCAGAAGCGGATATTTTGGAATATATGAATGAAGTTAAAGGCATTGAAAATATAGTTGTCAAGAAGCTTTCAACTAGGGGACCAAACTCTGCATTCAGTGTGGGTTTACCTTCTGATGAGGCTTACACTCAGGTGTATAATCCAACTTTCTGACCTAGTGGTGTTCTTTTGAGAGAGTTCAACTTCAGCAACGATTTTTTTCGGAGGGGGAAGGACCCTCAAAAAGCAAAATAACATATCTACCCACGGAACAATCCCACAAACGGAAAGAATTGTGTCTTATTCAACAAAATGTGCAATCTTTGTCAACAGCGTTGATCAATCTTCAATTGTGTATAAATGATAATAATGCAGACTTGGTTGCTATCGGAGCATTGGAGGTCTGAAGAGGAAATAACCAAATGTTGCTTGGAGGGCTATGTGCTAGCCTCTAGTTTCTGTCGTCAGCGTGGCAGACACGGAGGTTCTGCAATATACTGTAGAGAGGTTATTATATTTTCAGAAAAAGCCAATATTAAATCTTTAAGTCTTGTAAATGTGATTGAATGCTCTGCTGTCAATGTTATTTTTAATGGCATTAGTCTTAATATTGTGTGTATTTATAGATCTAACTCTCTACCCCTAGGAAATGTGAACCTTTTTCTTGAAAGGCTCAGACGATTGTGGGGGTGCTGTTGAATGACAGCCTATTTCATTATTACGGGGGATTTCAACATAAATATACTCTCGATGGATAGAACGGCAAAAGATTTCCTTTCGCTCATGGAGCAGCATAATGTAAGTGTCACAAACAAAGAACCTACACGTCCTGGCTCGGGTGCCTGCTTGGATAATGTGCTTACCAATCTCGCTGGAACAGTAGTTGTCATGGAGTATCATATATCCGATCATTCCGCTCTTAGATTCAGAACTGATCTAAAGATAAACTCATGTCATATAAAGGAAAAAATTCTAAACGCAAATTTAGTGATAGTTCTACGACCAAATTCTCTCGAAGCTTGGAAATGTCGATTGGTCTGTCATTTACACTGTACCTTGTGATCCTAATCAAGCCTGGGATAAGTTTTTTAATATCTATAAGAGTATTTTCGATGAATATTTTCCCAAAGTGGAGTGCAGCAAGAGAAAGTTCAAGCAAAACTTTAGGCTGACACCAGAACTTCAATCATTAAAGAACAATTTTGATATACTGCTTGTGATGGCATCATGCAACTCCGAGTTTAAGAATGAGTACAGAAACATGAAGAGGCAATGACGATTTGGCAGTGTCTGGGGCTAAAACACAAATGTTCAGTGACAGTATCCTGGCAGCTGATGATAAATCAAAAGCTGCATGGCGGGCCATTGATTCTCTGACGGGTAAGAACCCCGGGTTATGTGGAGCTCCTTTGAAGACCGGTGAGCCCGAGATACTAGCTAATGAGTATAATGACTTCTTTACTGGGGTTGCTTCCTCGATGGGTGTAAATGCATCCGGGATTGCTGCGCTAGTCCCTGGTACTTTCAGATTGGAGAAATCATTCTTCATCTTTAATATTACTGATCAAGAAATCATTGAGGTCGTAAAATCGCTAAAAAATAAAAGTTCCTGTGGGTATGACGAGATTCCTACTAAAATAAAACATCTATCGTAGGTATCGCCCGTCCAAATTATGATTGATCTATTGCTCATTTAATCGGAGGGAATATTTCCTGAATTTGAAAAACTTGCATGAGGTTATATAAGAAGGGAGATAAAGAAGATATTAATAATTGCCGACCAATAAGCCTGTTGACAACGTTTTCAAAGATTTCAGAAAATTTTGCAAAAAGAATGATCCATCTTGAAACCCTTTCAAAGTTATCTATCACTGATAATCAACATGGTTTTTGAAAAACAGAAGCACTGAAACGGCAATCTATGAATTGACCACTGCTGTGATTGCTGCTCTGGAAAGAGGTGAAGTACCTGTTGGACTTTTTTTCGATCTTTCTAAAGCCTTTGATCTTTAAACCGACATGAGGTATTGTTGATGTGGTTTGAAGTATATGGAATTAGAACAACCAACTAAAGCTAATTAGTAGTTATCTTTCTAATAGAAAACAAAGAGTACATATACAACCAATATAATTATTAGAGGATTAGAAATTATAATTAACAGATAATTCGATAATTCATTATAAAGAAGAGTATATGTAAATCTGTTATTCAATACTACTTTTCTGTACGGCTTGAACATTTGAAATGACAAATTGCGAAACGGGGAGAAACAGCTCAAAAAACGGAATTGTTTATTTTATGATTTAATATTTATGATAATACTTGACCACGAGATAAGTAAAGAAGGTTAACAAGGTGGGATAGGCAAATATATAAACAATATTAATTTTTCAATTTCATACAGTGTGCACTTTACCTTTTTAATCATATTGACCTAATATAACCCAATTTATTTTACAAAATGCAATTGCAATATTGATTTCGTTGAACCCTTTGTTCTTACAGATCCTTGGGACTATCTACTAATTGACAAAGAAGCGGAGAGCAAATGGGACTTTTCCCTGAAAACTTCTCTCGAAAGAAGTGTGCTGGCCAAGCTTTTCGAGGGTTATACTTTCCAACTATTAGTTAAAACTGCCCTGGATGTATTGAAAGGTACTACGACTTTCTGAGAGTTTTTCAAATAAATTTTAAATCTCTTTGATAATAATTCAGTTTGTCCCTATGTGGGAAAGCTTAATCACCTGCATATTTTTAAATTAAAAATTTTCCTGATTATTAAATCAATAGTAATATATTTATATAATTTATATTAAATGCTTATAAGTTGCAATTATAAAAATTGGAACTTCAGATTCATTTTGAATCGAAGTAATGAAAGTTTTCTTAGTTTTGCAAATATTTAAGTGTGAAAAAACACCCCATTTGAGAAATACTTCGAACTCATTTTGAATATTCTAACATACTTTTGACGCCCATAATTTAAATCAATAAAAAACTTTATTTCTTCTACTGAGTTTTCGATATTATTAGGTGCTATTGAAAGTTGTGGAGGTAAAATCGTTACGAGGGCTCCAAAAGAAACACAGAATTTCATTGTTGTCGCATTGCCCGAAGAAGAGGTAAAATATAAAAAGCTGCTCAAATTACATCCACACTTAAAAGTTGTAGAACCGGAAGCTATTTTTGATGGAGTTCTCCGACAAGAAATCCGTTTTGAAAGGCATTTATTGAATGTTTGAAAAGTACAGGAGATTTTATTTATAAAATGTATATTTTTATTTTTATATATAATATATACTATGTAATACTTTTCACAGTTGTTATGTTAATTTTTATAATATTATATAAACAAATCTTTGCAAATATTTTAATACTAATAAATGTAATATCTGAAATAGGTATTATTTTTCTAGAAAAATGCTGAATAAAATAAAAATCTATTGTCTCATCAAAAGGGCCTGCCTATATTCCATAAAAATTGTTAAATAGGCTCGACATGTCTTTTACAATAATAGGTGACTAACTTATTATCAAGGTTTGATACAATTCGATTTTATGAAATTCTTGATAATAAATTAGTAGCCCGAAGTATTGTCGAGTGTATTCAACAATATTTGTTGAATTAAACCAAGTGTTTCTAATTATACGATACATTCTTGTTATTATGTGACGTTTTGTGTGAGGAGTCAATTAACCCTAATAAACAAATACATGACATTGAATTAAATGATAAATTAATTGCATGAAATCATATAATTATAAAGTTTATTTAACAAAGCTTTTATAATATGTAGTGTTATGTTTTTGATGATTTTATGAAAATATTAATATACAAAACAATATATGAAATAATAAATATAATTTATGAATATGCTATAGCATACTCCATATTAAATATATAGAATCCTCAGCAAAATATTATTGACTTGGTCCTAGGACATTTTTGGAGTTTGATTTATGAAAGGAAAAAAACTGATAATATTGCAGTTATTTAATTGAGATGTAGAATTTACCAAGTTTTCAACTGAGTAATTTGTGCTCCACAAAATACTATTACTATTATTTTGATTAAATTCCATTAAAAATGATTTGTGTACTCCATATATATTTCAAGTCTGCTGACCTGTTGTCAAAGTCTTTACAATCTTTGCAAATATAATCTGAAACTAATAGATTATCTTTAGAGAATTATATCAAGTGGTTAAATTACTCTAGTATATGTTTGACCAATGTCACAATAACTCTTTGGCAATAAAAAAAACATGAAAATTATATTTGATTTTACAATATATAATACTTAGCTTATTCTTCTATTTACTATTTTACTCCCAATATTTGAAAGTATTCTCTTTCTATACTTAACAAAAATATGACTATAAGTAATTGTATAGTTACTTGTCCAATCAATTGACAGCACTATGAATTAATCGAGAATACCAACAGTAACCTCAGCATTTTAACATTAATTACATTGACTGTTCATATCCTCTCGTATAAGGAATCCATTTGAAATATAATTCGTCAATTGATATGACCTGACAATCTCTTTATGCTCTTCAAATTAGGGGCGAGGTAATCTAATCCTATGGTATTTACAATCAAAATGATCTAACATCTATCAGCAAACTATGTACATTAAATCAATTTTAGTTCAAGTTACGACAGATAGATACAGTTAACTGTTTTGGGGGATAATAGCTATCCGTTATTTAACTAAAGACGACAAAAATTATAACTAAGCTCTAATTCTAAACAGCTGTTATAGGGCTATAGTCGAGATACCGATACATCCTGTAATTTTCATAATACTGTACAAGACTAATTTGTTTCATTTGTAGTAGAATGCTCAAGCAGGCTTTGTTGTGATTAAACAAATCAAAAATTGCTGTGTTGCAAGGTTATTGGTATTCTGAAGTCTGTTCGGCGTTTATTTGAAAACCAAAGTATTATGACTTTTATTGGCTTTCTCAAACCCAGGCAAAATTAACCTAATTTGAAACCTCTGTTCTCTGAATCAGGAAACTAGTATAGAGCGTTCAGTTCAATGTTGGTTTTCAAAAATAAAAATTATGTGAAAGTGAAAGTCAATGATAAATAAGTGCCTTAAAGTAATACATTTTAAATAATGGTGCTAGAAAACTGCTCAGAATACGGGAAAATATTTGCTAGGTTCTTAATTTCAGTGATATTCAGAATAATTTAGGCAATTATGACTAAACTGATGACAGAATTTCACTTGGTGATGACTCGAATTTCATTGGTCTGAAATGAGTTTTTCGAAGGTTTCTCATAGCATAATAATAGATCATGGCCCAGAACATATAAGGCGAATGGTGAGCTAATATTTCCTCTAAATTCTATCCTTTCTCTGATGTTCCGTAATTATTCCTACCTAGGGTTACCAGAACGCCAAACCTCAAAGCCGGACAGATCAGGTAGTTGGGCCGGATATTTGGGTGAAAAGCGGGAAAACCTCTACTTTAGTAAGGATTTCGAGTCTCAGAGTTCATAGATACGACAAAAAATGTATGTAAAATCAAGCTCTTTTTGATTATTACCATGAATCTTGTTAAATTATAATGAAATATAAATGAAATCAAACGTTAAATTAGTCTAAGTACTTCATTATTAAGCAGTCAAATGAAGTCATCAGTCAAAATTAAATTCTGAATAAACATTTATCAACATTTTAAAATTATTCTTTAATTCAAATGAAAGACAATTGCACAAATACTTCTTATTTGCCCACTATTCCTTTCAAGAAGGAAACAAAATAAAAGCAATCTAAACAAAACAAAACTTATTGTTGAATATAAACTTAAATTCAAACACTTGAACTTATGATTTACACTTTATTGACTACATAGCATGACGCGTTTCCTCGTTACAAACGACTACTTCAGATGCTTACAGAATAATCTTATATTACAGAATAATCTTATATAGAATATATAAGATCTATATAAGATATCTTATATAGAATATTATTCTGTAAGCATCTGAAGAAGTCGTTTGTAACGACGAAACGCGTCATGCTAATGTAGTCAATAAAGGGTAAATCAAGTTCAAGTGTTTGAATTTAAGTTTATATTCAATTATAATGGATTTATATCAAATAAACGTCAACACTATTGAATAAAAAAACTTATTGTATTTAAGTTGAAAAATAAAAATGATTTTTCGTATTTTTGGTTGGCAGAAATCTGCTTTCCACAACCCAGGTTCTTTCAAAATACGTCTATAAAAATCCTTAACACGTCAAATGTTGTGAATTAAATTCTACAACTAATATTGTCAACATGTGATATATTGTGTTGTCTTGACTATTGCTGACCTATTAAGAAAAAAACTGTTTCATGTTTTCCTTATATCGTAGGATCACAAAGTAATACTGAAAAAAAAATTGTAAGGGATTATGAAAAGCAGTCTTTACCACTTATACATATATTTAAAATAGGCTACCTATTTCTTATATGCTAACAGCTTCTTGAAACCGGTGTTTGTCTTTGTTATTGAATAAGAAATTTTTAAGGTTTTACAATTGGTGAAAACATTTAGAGGCTCAGCAGCTTAACTGGACTGAAGTCAGTGCTGGTGGGTTCGATTCTCACATTGTTCGTGGGCCGTTCGAAATCGGCGTTAAACTATAGATCTATATAGACTGGAGCTATATAGGCCTCTGACCTCCGCCGTTATAACAATAATAATGACAATAATATTCAACTTTAACGTTGTTTTGTGATAGAATACTTATAGTATCGGAAAGTTTATTACATTTCAGAAAATCATTTGAAGACAATACAAGTAAATTTTTATGTCTTTGTATAAGTTTTCAGTTCAAGATTGTTAACATTGTACCGCAATAATATATATGTTTCAATATCCTCTTTGAACGCAGTCATACGTTCAGAATTTTCGTTTTTGTCTTTGAATTTACGCAAAAAGTCACCTTCAGTAGACAATAGTTTTTCAATTCTTGGATTAATGCTATTTATTATCTCAAAACAGTTTTCTAAAACCTTATTTATAGAAATATCAGCCTTCTCTGCATCTTTGATGCGTTTTTGATTAATGACCATGAATAAGAATGAACAGCCCAAAAAAAATCTCTTTCGTTAAGGCAGTTTTAAAAAAATTCTCTCAAGGTTCTGGATACATTATTATTTTCCCTTTTCGGGAAATCTGACTCAGAGCTCAAACAATTATAAAACCAATCAATTATAAAATCCTTTCTATCGTTGGTAAGAGACGCACCCAACGCGTCTTTGAATGATAAAATATTTGTTTGAAAAGAATGCCTAATTCTGAATCTAAATTTTGAGTTTCTCTATGCAGTATTTATACAGTGAATCGTATACCTAATAAGATATCGTTTCGGATGTCTCAGAGAACTTCTTTTGAACAAAATTGCTTCTGCCTTAGTTTTAGCACAGGTTGTTTCGCAATGTTCGAATCAACATAAAGGCACTTTTGAAGTGGTACTGTATGGTCTAATGAATTAAATAACTGATTATGTTTTACCATATGAAAAGCTAAAGTAGCCTGCAGCCTCAGTCACTAGTGGATGATTGTGCTGATACAAAATTGTTTATTTTCGAAGCTCCTAATATTTTTACTATGCTTTTCGCCAATGAAGTGCTTTTCGAGATCATATTTTCCCTTAACGGCTAAAGCTCACACTCGTCGCAAAGCTATGATTTAGCCCTATCACATAAGCATATTTAAAAGTTTGGCAACTTTTAAAAATTAATTAGAATTTATGGACAGTTATAGATCTTGATCAGTTTTCTTTTGCTTTTTATAAATTATGCTCATTGATTTTCTCTACATAAAAAACTGAACATAATTTCAATTATGTTGTTTATAAGTGTATTTGTTGTGAACCTGCTCTACATGATACATTAAATCTCCTTGTGGATGGAATCCATTAGATTGGACGAACAGGTACCGTAATGGCGGCGCCTATAGGGCGGTGTATTTCAAACTACAAACCCAAACTTTGTTTTCATCCCATACGGTATATGCCCGATCTCTGTCTACGTCATATATTAGTACAGGATAGAGTAGAAAAATTAGGTCTGAATAAAGTCTTGACGTTTTGGTCTTACTTGACAAATCCTTATTCTCTATTATCCATTCAATATCAATCTATTGAACCCAAAGTGTATGGGCAATTTTGTTTGTAATGAAAATGTGAATGACAAGAAGTGTAAGTGTTCAGTGGTTAATGTTATTGTAAAAAATCATATAATTTGTCAGATATTAAATGAATAAATAAAAAGTTGATTGTGCGGAAAGTCAATACTTCATTATAGGTTAGCAATTATTTATCAACAAACCCACTACAACCAAATCATTTCGATTTTACTTTTAATTCGAATAGCTGTTGATAAACGTGTTGTAAGGACTACAACTTGTTCAGATATTATGAATAATTTCTTTTAAGGGTAAGTTTAATTAAAAACCTTAATTTTTAGCCTAAAAATCACCTACACCCACCTAGCTCTGTTGTCAATAACGTGAAAAATCGGATCTTGACTTCTATGAAATTTACAGTAATAACAAGAAAATTCATATGAGAATTCAGGGCCGGTTCAATTATAATAATAATTATATTGAAAGTAGCATTTCATTTTTACATTTTTTAATACAGAAATACTTCATATTTTGATAACACATATCTTTCATTGTCCATTATTTACATCCTTAGTTATTATTTAAACTGTTGAAGATTTTGATACATTTTGTAGGAAATAATAAAAGATCTCTTGTAAAAATGATAAATTATTCCATGCTTTCAGTATAGGTATATTACTTCTTGACATATTTCACATTTATATTTTGTATTCATTTAAATTTTCATAAAATAGAGTGAATAGAAAGCTGAATATTATATGAAACATTTCACCTACAAATAAAAGAATAATAATTATCCACATTCTTAATAGTTTTCTTGAGGATGAATGCAAACTTATGTTTACTACATGGTATGATTAATTTGGATATCTTCATATAATTTAACAACTTTGAATGTTGTATGAGATATTACTTAATCTGATTTTTAAACACCTGATGCTCATTTCAAGAGAAAACATAGAATAAATATAGAGAAAATGATTTACGAATTAAAAAATAGAGTAATTTTGTAATGATAGTAATACAATGATCAATTCCACCAAAATTACACACAGTATAAAATTCTCTCTATCTATATCATTTTTGTCAATGATTTCAAATAATTTCCCAGTAACTATGGACTTGAATAAGCAAAAATAATATATTCAGTTAAAAGAAAATTCTATAAAAATTCACTATCTTATTGCAAATTATCTAAAACATTTTAAAAAATTTTAAACGAAATAGGTACATACCTAAAAAAGTTGATTGAATGTCGCCGACCTCTTGGTGAAACATTGTTTAATGTATTGAATAAAAAATACTTGGCTCAGTTTCACAAAAATGATATTAAAAGCTTGCCAATTGTTTCGGGTTGTCATCCCATTTTCAAAAGGTAAAGTAAGCAGTTGAGCTTTTGAACGGGGGTAACACACCAAAACAAAAGTCAGTCAATTAATATAATCCTTACGAAATCAAACAATGTGTTTTTAATCAATATAGTTAACTAAAAGTTAGGTTGTTGTATTAACAAGGTGTTTTTAAGTTCACATAAAACTCAAATGGGTATAACATAGTTATAAAAAATAATTTAAACAAAAATGTTAAAAGCTCTTACATACATATTAGTATGTAGGTCCAAATAATTCAGTGGAATAAGTCTTGTATTATATATATGTATATATATATATATATATATATATATATATATATATATATATATATATATATATATATATATATAAATTCAATGGACGATGAATCTACTCTGTGATAGTTCATATTTGAATGAGAGGTAATAATACAAACTTGTCTAAAAATCACTGACTGAACAATTCTTTATTCGACTAGTTTCGCCTTTTACAGCATTATCTGCTGTAATAATGATAATGCTGTAAAATGCTGTGATAATGCTGTAAAAGGCGAAACTAGTCGAATAAAGAATTGTTCAGTCAGTGATTTTTAGACAAGTTTTTATTATTACCTCTTATATATATATATATATATATATAAATAAATAAATATAAAACGCACTCCAGAAATAAACTTTAGGCACAATTTTAATGGCCACATATCCATGAGTAAACACTAGACACAAAGCTAGAAATAGATACTAAAGAAAATTTATTCAATTCTTACCTACAAATATTTTTACAACTGAAAATTATTCAACAAGGCAAATTTTTGATGTTACCTTGTAAGTAATTGATTAAATTTGCTGTATTTACTCACTTTTTTATGTAGTCTTCTTATTTGAAAATTATTAAGATTCAAGTTAAGTGTTCAAAAGATCCAACCTAATTAACATATACCTAATATAATTAAACTGATTTATTTCAAATAAATATAAAAAGTTATGGCCTCCAATAAGAGTTTGTTTTTATCGTCATTAGAATCTTAAAATGTACTTTAGTAAAGTGCTATTCAGGATAAAGTCCATTTTGAAAGAATAGTCTATTTATAATGAAACTATAAGCGATGTCAACTGAGGTAGTTTTCAAGCAAAATGTATTTTGACATTTATTCTTCAAGGGAACTGAAATCTATTATAATAATAATGAAATTTTTATTTAGCATTTTGCTATCGCCATACATACACTTGAATATATTGTTGTTACAAGTAATAAAATTCAACATACAAATTATACAACATTCTAAACACACTACTTATTATACTACTCATTAGATGGCAGATTTTTAGCATACATCAATCTTTCGTTTGATAATGTTGCTTTACTTTGCTGTTGAATTCTGCCATTTTTTTTGCACTCTTTTATATTGTTAGGTAATTTATTATAAGCATTTACCGCCTTAAAGAATACAGAATTTTGAGTAGACTTTTCAATTTGATGGTCTAATATAAAATTTTCTTTATTTCTTGTGTTATGATCGTGCATGTCTTTGAATGAACTCAACATATTTATGTAATTATCTGGAAGTAACATTAAACGGATCTCATGAATAAATTTCAGACTGTTAATTTCTAGGTAGGGTCTACCTAGTTTAGTCTTACTAACATCGTGTGTATGTTCATATACCTGTCGCATCCAAGTATGATCCTCAAAGCTCGGTTTTGGAATTAAGAATTCTTATAAAACGAAAAGTGGGGCTTTTTAGTTTCAAAATTAACTTTTAAAACTAAATTGCCTTTAAAAACGATTATGAAGGGAAGTTGACCATAAAAACAATTTTTTAATGTCAGGTTTCATGATAAAGAGTACTTTAGTTAGAACGCTCTTTATGCTGAAGTCTAATTGATAATACAAAATACCGTGTTTCATAATTAACCTAAAAAGGACTTTAGGTGAAGAAGTCTTAAAGCTAAATTATGTATGTTAAATTCATTACCACCTACAATACATGTTTGTAGTATTGTATTATAAGTTTAATCATCAAATTATAACTTACATGTTTAAATATGTTAGTTCCTATATTTATGCTCTTTACAGATTATGTTGATATTATGTTGTGTTGTATATTATTTCTAGTTAAAAAAATTTAATTTCTCTCCAGTCCACCACTGAAAAACAATACAGTGTCATCTGCATATGAAATTATTTTACCAGCTGTATCAAGTTATGTTACTTTGATGTACAAGTTAAAAAGTATTGGTCCCAAAAATGACCCCTGAGATATCCCCATACAAATGTCTCCAATGCGCTTATGGCTCTCCTAACCCTAGTTCTCTGTACTCTGTTCACAATGTATCCTGTAGGTGGTAATGGTTAAAATCAAGTCAAATCGATTACATATTACAATCACTAATAATCATAATTATTTAATCTTAATAATTAACTATTTATTTTACTACATTGCCAATTTGTGGGTATCATGAATACAGTGATGACAATACACAGGGAAACCAATCAGAGAATGGGCTCACACAGTTCATGGGTTGTTTGTTAAACATCCTATGAGCGTGCTGTGCGTATTGCTTTGACAATAATCGTGCATCTCACTCGATCCTTTATGTTTAGGTGCATCAATTTTGAATTGACTGAAAGATGCGTTGCAGTGATCTGCACCAAAGTTACTGCGTTTAGGGCTAAAATTTTGTTGAATACCCATGTGCAAAACACAACTCACATGATCTTTGGTAAATTTACAACGTTTAAAATTAATTGTATATTATACTAGCTGACTCGGCGAACTTTGTACGACCCTTTATTTTTCTCTGAATATTTTTCAAAAAACCGGAAAGACATGTACTAGTATTTGTGCGTCACTATCTAATTTTTAATATTTATCCCGTATAGAGCCAGGGACTTACTCACTTACGAAGGGACTACAATACTTTCTGTTATTTCAAATAGTAGAATTATCAAAAAATTCCTATATTAACACGTTTGATGTACTGAGAGTGATTAACCTGTCCGTTCTATAGTTGAACCGCATGTTCCTGATTTCGTGGCAAGTACTTGTCCCATTATATCTCATCATGATCTCTCATATATCTTATATATGAGATATCTGCTGGATATAAATTAAAAAATTTTCAGAATTTAGTCCATTCCCGGAAACTAATGAATAAGATGGCTCTGGTAGCTGTACCAAAAGCGTCTATTTGAATTGACTCTTCGCGCAATATTTTGTAGCATCATTGGTAGTATTTTCTTATCAATAACAATGAAACTTTGTCTTGCAATATTGACACACAACTTTCATTGGTCAATAGATTATAATTTTCTGTGAATTGTAATCTATTTCAACGTTATAAATGAATGCAGGTCGACAGGAGTTAAATGCAACCTTTTCATATTGTTTATTTCGATTCCATCGATTCCGTTCAACTTCATTCCGAGCTTCACGTTGCTCGTCAGTTTGACGTGCTCTTTTATATCTTTGACTTGCTGCATTGCGAGTTACGCGACTTAAGTTTGTACATCTAATAGTTATAATTTTCAAAAACGAAATTTCAATTGTAAATTGAAAAAAACTAAGTATTCTAAGTGTTCTCATAAGTATTCTTTAATTTTCTAATTTTCCGCGCAATTTTTAAAATTTTTTTTTCATTAGAACCTTCTCCTGATAATAGTAAACCCAACAAAAAGAATAGTGATTGGTTAGACAACAGTGATATGAACTTTATTGAATCGCAATAAAGTTCAAATTGACTCTACATTTTAGTTAGAAAACGTTTTAATGGGGAAAAGAAAAGGGCTGTTTTTAGGGTTTTCCCGGCAATTATTCGAATTTTTCTCGCCATAAAAACCATCCTTGGACTTTAACGAACAATAAAAAAAAAAGAATTGGCAAAATTGTTCCTGGCGTTGTTGAGTTATGCGCTTACCAACACATTTTGCGATTCATTTTAATATTATAGATTATACTAGTTTATATAGAGGGAAAATAGGACTTTTTGATATGTATTTTTTAATCAACTGGCAATTTGTACAGCACCTGGTGCAACAACATGAGATGGTCTTTTAATTTTAACAGCCCCCAGAGATTTCCAATACCATTTTCAGTCTTTATACTTACAGACACAATAACAGAATACCTAAAATCCATAGTCAAAATATATACCTTAGGATTATTGTATTTAATATATGATATAATATTAAAAATCTGTATTTCTTTATGAACAAAAGAAATTAAGATTTCAATAGAAATTATCATAAAAATCTTAAAACAGTTCCAGTATAAATTACATTAGAAACGCATATTCATTAATCAATCAATAACAACAATTAATTATCAATGTTTTGTTTACACTATCACGAGTTTTGACTTAATATCCCAATTAAATTACATCCAATGTCAATAATCACTTTATTTCAGGAAATGAGTTAACAAGGAAACAACAAAATGGTCAACCAGTGGTTGCTATTGTTGATTCCTTTTTTATGTCCTGTGAAGTATGGTTTGGCTGACAAATATGTTTTGTGCGCACATAGATTAGGATCCGTCAACCTTATTGGCGATGATGGAGGCGTAGATAATATTTCTTCAGAAGTAAATTATGTCAAGTGCTATAACAACTATTGTTATACTCTTTGGCAAGAAAATACGAATAATAATGAAAGCATCGTCATGGGACAAGGTAAGACTATGGTTTCCTTATCTTTTCTATTTTTTAAAAATAATTTTCATTATGTGTTGAATGCTCATTATAAATTTGCGAAATTCGTTATAAGTATTCATTATTCATTTACGGCGAGATCACCATCAAAATTAGGTATGAAAATTGATATTTCAAATATTTTAAAGTTTGAAAATCAACACTAGTTTTTTGAACACTAACAGAGTATATAACTTAGTTCAGTTTTGACATAAGATTATCAACGTTATGGGTGAATTTGTGGTGATTATCCAGGTAAACCCCAAAAAATTCGTGGAATTTGGTATGGAAACCAATGCAGTGATTACATCAGGAATTTTAGCTGTATTATAATCGCAGCAGACCACCAAACATTCTGCCATATTCAAGACAACACCATTTCATTCAATAACAAGCCCTATTAATTTTTTAAGTTCAACTTGGAGGAGTTCTACATAAATTTAACATCATCGGCAAATAAAACGAAACTAGCTTTGCAAAAAAAGTCATAATGCATAATCACCATGAACCTACGAAAGATCATTTATGTAGATGAGAAAACAACCAGACAAAAAATTCTACCCTGGGGAAACCCGGTATTACTTTATTTTTTTGAAGACCCATATCTGTTTTTTATAGCAGTTATTCTGTAGTTTAGGGTCTCATTATTAAATAACTCTCCATAGCTTCAGTTGTGTATCCCTCACTCTATATATCTCAAACTGCAGCATTCACACAATAACACGTCTTTGGTAAATCAAAAATACGTTGAATCCTTTCTAAAGCGTGTAAAGTGTGCCTCTTGCTTATTTATATATATATATATATATATATATATATATATATATATATATATATATATATATATATATATATATATATATAAATTTAATATAGAACTTTCTAATTCACCTAAAACAAAGAGCTTTACTTTATTGTTTGAGAGTTTTGGGTTTAGATTGACAAAAATCATGAATCCACTAGAATATATCAAAATTCAGCAACATATTTAAGTAATATAGCAAATACAGGCAGTCCTCAAGCATACGTCAATTGTTTCGATTTCCGGCATAGAAGAATTCAGTTTTTGCGAGGTCAGAAGAACTGACTGATGAAGATCTTATCGAATTGGAGGCAAAAGTACAAGAAGTAGCAATCGAGTCACAAGAAATAGTTTGCTCTATTAGTAACTCTGAAAAATAACTTAAACTAAAGAAACTTCCCGTAGCATTTGCAAATTTGGAGAATGCCATGAAAATTTTTGAAGAAAAGGTCCTAATTTTGAGAGAAGTTTTAATGTCATTAACAAAATTTGTGCAGTCTATCAGTATTACCAAACTTTTGATAATAAACTATGTATACCCTTTGTTATAAATGCAGTTTTTCAAAATTTTGAGTCTGTGTGAATCCTAACCCTTGAGTTTTACATGTAAACATATGAAAAATTTGGTCTCGACTTACGTCGTTTCGATTTACGTCGCGTATTTCGAGAACCTAACATGCCGTAAGTACGAGGACCGCCTGTATGTTGTACTTTCTGCATGTTGTTATTGTTGCTGTAGAAGATTAAGTCTGACCATTCAGCTCAGAAATTTCTATTTTTTAAGTATACACGATTTATTTATCTTAAGTATACACGTTTGTGTGAAGATTTTCATAGCGATGTTAATACAATATTTAAGACATTTTCACTAAGTTTAAGGAATCATTTAAGTAAATTTCGCTATGAAGGTGAAAAGTTTCTGTAAATCTAATATTTAACATAAATCAAGCGATATTAAGGACAACAAATATTTTGGATTATCTGGTTATTCTGGATTAAAAGGCTAAATGCAAATACGATTCTATTATAAAAAAAAAACAGAAGGGTTTCAGGCAAATCATTGAAAAATCCACAAACAGGTCATATATATATATAAACACAATGGTGGATTTATACTAGGGGCAGTCGGGGCTAGTGCCCAGGGCGGCAAATTTTCTAGGGCGGCAAAATTTGGAAAGTGAGAAAAAATTTTCTATACAATATATAATTAACTAATAATAAAACATAATGTATGAGAAATAAATAATATATAATACATAATAAATTTCCTGCAATCAATTAGTTAATCTAATTCTTAAAAAATAAGATATCAAAACTATTTAAATAAAATTTAGGTCATAGGGCGGCATTTTCTTCAGTGCCCCAGGCGGCACAAATTTAAATCCGGCCTAAATTTAAATTGCCTGTTTAAGATATTTTATTTTGAAAGTTTAATAAGTTTATTTTTTTTTAATATAACAACGAAACGTCAACAAAAATAAACTTTTTCATATCCAAAAAAGCCTGTTATTGCTAAAAACTTTCAAAATAATATATATATATATATATATATATATATATATATATATATATATATATATATATATATATATATATATATATATATATATATATATATATATATAAGAGAGGATCTTATATATGCTTTTAGTTTCCCAATTCATAGTCAAGATATTTTCTTTAGTACATAAAAAACGGTGTTTCAACGGAATGATTCAAACGCTACTACGACTAAAATTCTTCCAAAATATCCGATATATGTTCGTTTCTAAATAACTTAATATTTATATCGGATTTATATATTTCGAATAAAAATTCTCTCGTACTATAATTATCATGATAATGGCCATTTTAGACTGGTCCGAAATGAAATTCCAATTTTCAGGGAATATTCAAAAATTTTAAAACGTTTTCATTTATCATTCGTTTTAAAATTCATCAATGAAATTATTTAAATGGCATCATTATCAATTTTAACTAAACAATTATATTTCATATATTCATAAACAGGATAAATTTAGCTAACGCCATTGTTAACACTACAGGAGGTATAATTGAAATCAATTTGATGTTTTAAATAATTGCTGTGAATCAATATTTTCTTTCCCATGTCTGTGATTACTCAACAAAGTCCTAATTAGTTCATTTGGTATTTCCTTGAGGACGACAATATATCTCTTGTCTAGCTGAAGTTACCAGAAGAGCCATGTGTTTCAACTTCTGAAGAACTTTTTATTCTACATATGGACATCTTTGATTGCTACTTTTAATGGAACATGGGACATCTGTTTCATTTTTTTCTAATATACATTCCTGCATACTGATTCATTCAATTGACGGTGCGAGTTTGTTATAGTTGAATAATGAATACGTACATTTTTCTGGGAGTTGGATAAAATTGAATAAATGGGAACGATTTTATAGAAACGTTTAATCAATCGAACTGATATCAAATTGACTCAGTGAACAAAAAATTTATACGTCAAATTCAGTATTGCCAATGTTTCTTTTAGTAAATTTTTTTCGGTTCATATTGCAAGTTACATGAATTAGAAGAGGCTAGAATTGAAATATTTTTCAATTTTGTGTTACAAGTGTAACACAAAAATTATCTTAAAACCATTAAAATATGTATTATGAAAATGGTTTCGCATATTATCGGCATTAGCAAGTCTAGATTGCTACTTGAAGAAGTTTATTTGAAATGGCTACTTGAAATTTACTCATATTATTTAACATCATTTAAATTATTTTTTTATAAAGGGAACTGATAATATAACTTGTATAATTATCTGCAAAAGTTAGAAATAAGAAAAATGCAAACTATTGGTTAGAATAGTAATATCTAACTGCAATTCACAGGTTGCTGGGATACATCTGGACGGCCTAATGTATGTGACAGAGCGGCCTGCACAGCTGATACCAAACCGCCTAAGGCAATGAACACCACCAAATTCTGCTGCTGCTCAGCAGATAGATGCAATGAAAATTTTATTGATACATATGTACCTGTGGAGGATCCTCCTCCTGTACAAGTGGAACCTAAAGAAACTATAAACATAACCTTCCTGTTTCTCATAATTTCCTTTTTATGTTGTCTATTATTCCTGTTCACTTGGGTTTCTTGTTTATTCTTCGGCAAATGGAGGACAAATAAGATGATGGATGACATAGAATCTTCTCAACCGCTACCTCCTACAACAGATTATAGTCTGGATAAATTGAAATTATTAAATGTTATAGGTTAGACTAGCATATTTTAAATTTTTATTAGAAAGAGTACCGAAATGATATTCAATGAATACCAATTGAATATTTTAGACCGGGGTTCCCAATCTTTTTCATATCGCGGCGCACTTACAATATAATTATTTTGTTACAATTGTACAATTATCACAATTTTGAAAGTACAATAATGTGTGAGTTCAAATAGTTAAATTTAAAATATCCACAATATGAAATTGAGTTTTTCATTACATTGTAAAAAATTTAAATTGACAGAGAAAACATGAAGAAAGACTTAAGGACAACAAAAATAAAATACTCTGTCAAACCAATGTGATATCTTGGTGATTTCCACACACCTTTTCAACAAGCTGAATAAGACTTGACGCTGCTACACTCATTTCATCTTCTACTTTGATTCTGGGCCGACATTTGTTCAGGATAGATGCAGCTGAAAATCAAACTTCACAACAATATGGAAAAAGGAACGAAAAGTTATAAAGCCTTTAAATTTAAATATCCATTTTAAACCGACAACTAAAACTCCACCAAATCGGAAGTGGTGAATCTAGTTTTCAGGCTTCTGTTACAAGAGAGTTCAATGAAACTATTCCTTTTGGGATGTGAATCCTAATTGAGCTTGTGCATAGAAAAGAGTCATCAGGCCTGATGTTACAATCCGTATATTAGATGTTAGCACATTCATGCAATTATGGAAGACAATCTGGACCTCCACCTTCCTTAGTTTTTATCCTGAAATGCTGTTTCTTTTCACCTCAATGTTTTCTAAAACTTTCATAATGTACATGTTGTTGCTTTGCATTGACAGTTTTACCAAAAAATCTGGTTCAGTATGGAACCGGCTGTTTTGTATACAACAGGGCCTTATGTGAATTGAGTTTTTTAAAATTTAATCTCTAACAGTGTAGTTTTTATATAATTTACTGCACTGATGAAACATTCTAGTACTTTGTTCAGTTCAGAACTCATTTACTTTGATGCAAGAGCTTTCCTATGGATGATGCAAGTGGACCAGGTAGCATTCGGGGCATTGTTACGAATAAGCGTCTGCATTCCGTGAAAGAGGTTGGGTATCAATGATTTTCAAGTGCATAGATATTCATATTGCGACGACGACATAACGTAAGTAGGTACCGATGCGAGAGCTCAAAATAGTTTTGATTTATAAGTACCCACGAAAACTTATACCTATATATCATTAACTTATAGTTTCCTATAATTACAGAAATCGACTTGGGAATCTCTGTTTTAGATCATAAAAAGCTTGATAACATTTAATTGAGATAAAAAAATTAATAGAATTCTTGTATAGTCTACATTGTTTCCTCATTGTTTTTTTAGGACAAGGCAGGTATGGCTCAGTTTGGAGAGGTGTAATAGATGACCAAGAAATTGCAGTGAAAATGTTTCCATCTCATCACAGAAATTATTTTCTTAATGAACATAATATGTATAAGGTATCTGGTGAAAATGCTTCTCTCTTGAAGTGCTTTGGTGGTGGAGAATATATCACCAGTCCAGGTAAATAATTACTCCATATTTTATATACCTATTTACATTATTATCAATACATTTTTAACAGGTGGTCCTACAGATTACCTACTTCTTTTGAGCTTAGAACAGGAATGTCTCCAGGAATATTTAAAAAAGCACACAATTGATCTTCCAACTCTAAGCAAAATGACTTTAGGAATTGCTAAAGGTTTATCTCATCTCCATTCTGACCTAGGAAAACCTTGCATCGCCCATCGGGATGTCAATACTAGAAATATATTGGTCAGAGCAGATTTATCATGTTGTATATGTGATTTAGGACTGGCAGTTACTCCGCGAGAAACTGAAAACAGATCTCTCACTGAGGCTGGTAAGTTCAAAGATGATAATGTTTGTAAATTATCAGAGTTTATTGTATCTCTTGTGGACTTCTGAACGGAACTTGTCTAATTCGTTCTATTGACAAAAAAAATGTCTATGGCTGCTTTCTTGTTGAACTATAGCAAAAACCTTCTCATTTCATTTTAAAATTTCTTTTGCTATAAAATTGGTATTTCAGAAATAATGTTATACTTTGGTTGTAACGAAACATTTGTGAATGGATAAGTAAATATCTAATTGTTGTGAAACATTGTCACTTAATACTAACAAATCCTATATTGTGTATTATTTTCAAATATATTAACAACCATTGATCACAATTTTTATAGGAACTCTACGATATATGGCGCCTGAAGTTTTGGAAGGTGCAGTAAATTTGAGAGATTGTGAGAGTGCTCTGAAACAAATAGATATATATGCTCTGGGTTTGGTGCTTTGGGAAACTGGCGTTCGATGCACTGATATGCAAAACTCAGAACCCCATCCCTATGCTCCTCCTTTTTATAAAGAAGCCGGTGAAAGCCCAAGTCTGGAACAGATGCAGTCACTTGTTAGTAGAAGAAAAGCAAGACCCCTATGGCCTCTATCATGGAAAGACACTGCAGCTGCAAGACTTTTGTGTGAAACAGCTGAGGATTGTTGGGATCAAGTATGTAATTTATTTATTTCAAATTCCTCATTATAGTGTGGAAAATTCCACACTAAATTCAATTAATTTTTTTATATTCATTGTTCAGTATCCAACTAAGACCAAACTCTCTTATCACCAATTTCACAAAAATTTTCATATTTTTTATGTCCCAACTTGAGATTTAGATGCTCCTTACATTCAAAATTTGAAAGTAATATTTAGTGTTAATTGGAAAGGCATCCCCCTCAGAGATTTATTTAATTAAGTAGTATCGATTTTTCGAAGAAGGGTCCCAGTAATATATTGAACATTGGAGGACTGTGATATATATGTCCCATCCAATTAGCTTAATTAACCTTTAAATCAACAGAATAAAATCCAGATAAGATTCGTTTTTGGAAGCCAATAACGTTATATCCATGATATCATATGGATTAAGGCAAAATAAATCAACAAATCATATGATAATCCTGCAATTGCAGTTTTTTTTCATCTTGCCAAGACCTTCGAAAAAATCATTCAAATCCAAAATTACAACTGAAAAAATCTAATACTGAAAAATCTTCTATATAATAAATCAATTGAAAAGAGTTCATTCAAAACTCTAAAAGAAGTGATATTATCTCCTCTCCTCAATCTACCTATTCATTTCGGCGATTAGGTCGAAAATGAGTAAACCCTCATCTTAATTAGGTCTATAAATAGCATAAGACATTTTAGTGACCCTTCTCTTTAGTCACAAAGCCTAGTATCTTTACTAAATCGCGAGATGCATCTAGCGCCCTGAATGATATTCAGCCGTAACGTCTGTTAAAACATTTAATAAACTGGCTGGATAATACTCAAGTTAAACTTCAACTGCATTTGGATCAAAGATCTTTGTTTTTAAAACGAAAACATCTATTATTGCGATATTCATTAACAGTAGGCTTACAATTACATTTTTGGAATTCGTGGCTAACGAAAGGTGATTGCCATAGCCTATCTCAAAGAAATAAGGTTTGAATATAACTTAAATTCAAACACTTGAACTTATGATTTACACTTTATTGACTACATCGCATGACGCGTTTCGTCGTTACAAACGTAATTCCAAACATTATTCTGTAAGCATCTGAAGAAGTCGTTTGTAACGACGAAACGCGTCATGCTATGTAGTCAATAAAGTGTAAATCATAAGTTCAAGTGTTTGAATTTAAGTTATATTCAATTATAATGGATTTACATCAAGTAAACGCCAACACTATTAAATAAAAAAAAAAAGAAATAAGGTTTTCTGAAATTTCATCATCGTAGCCTGTATCTGACTACTGCAACTCTTACCATGTAAACCAGTTTTTTATAGTACCATACTTAGTTCCAACTTTATGAATTCTTATATCATCCCTTGAATATGTTTCATGTTACATGTTCATCACTATTATCATTATCTTACTAGAGCATTTTTTTAACAATAGTGCCAATCATCTTTTCGGTACTTGCTTAAGTCCTTTGTGTGCTTGGTCTCTCTCTAGATTTATATCCTGTTGAACCTGACACATAACACACACCATCACTCTGAATACTTTACCCTCTTTACCTACCGTTAATCCGCATGTTGCATGTGTAAGATTGTAGGACTTACATTTGTGAACTTCAGTAACGTCGTTATGGCAAACTGCACAAGTAAATTTTCAATATCTTCCATTACGGTTATCCAGATTATCATTGTTACAGTTACTGTGTGTAGCTTCAGATAACTCTCGCCTCTAAATGAACAAAGGCTAGGCAAGTAATTAAAACGTCATCGATTCTATTCATTTGCCTAGACGTTTGATGAAAAATGGCTGTATATAGATATGTATATATATATATATATATATATATATATATATATATATATATATATATAATGAAATTAAATGCAACAAAAACAACGTAAAAACAAATACATGTGATGGAAGATCCCCGACGAAATCATCTGTGTATGAAAAAGGTAGTAAAACAAAATGCGTAATTTCGAATGCTACAGACGGAGTGTCTCCAGATGATCATCTTTCCAATAATAAATCGAAGCAAAGAAAAATTATGAATGAGCTTATACTCATAGAGAGCGACATAAAGCCTGATGAGATTGATCGTGACACCTTGCCAGAAAAACAGGAAGAATGGACGATTGTGAAATCGAAAAAAAAAGGAAACAGGATTCTTATTCATCAATCACGAGAAATGTTATGGAAAATAGAATACATTCTGCAGATGCTCCACCAAAAGCCAACCGAAAATCAATAAAACCCATAGTTGGTACTACGAAGTCCAATGTTTTAGTCGCTGCACCAAAGAAACCTCTTGCAATCCTACACGTCTCTAGGCTAAGCCCAAAAACGGAATCAGCACATCTTGAAAATTATATTAATGAAACTATAATGGATGTCACATGTGAAAAGCTAAATTCTAGAAGGCCTGACATTTACTCATCTTTTAAGGTGACTGTCCCATTTGAATCCTTGGAACAAGTTATGAATCCGTCATTTTGGCCAGAGGGTGTAGCAATAAAACGGTTTTTTGTGAAGCGCAGATACAACAGAGTCACGCCCTGAAAACAACAAAACTTAAAGAAGGCAGGTCTGCTTTAGACCTCAATAGCTTAAAAATTACACATTTAAACATACAGTCCTTAGCAACATCTTTCAACGGCCTTGAAAATTTTCTTGGAGATTATGAAGTAGATATCCTCGCACTTACAGAACACTGGCAAACTGGGGATCAATTGAAGGAGTACCGGATAAATGGCTTCAGGCTGATCTCTAGTTTCTGCAGAAAACAAAATAAACATGGTGGTAGCGCAATCTTTATTCGTGAACACTTGATATGTAAATCCCGACCAGATATTGAAAAACTTTCTGCTGTGAACATATTTGAGTGTTCTGCCATTGAGTGTCAAATAATTCAAAATTATAAGCTAGTTGTCGTTTGTATATATAGAGCCGCCACGCAACCTGTGACAGATATCAATCTCCTATTTGAGAAACTAGTACAGGCTTTGGATATTCTGAATAAGGGAAATGATATAAAGCTGATAATAACAGGTGACCTTAATATTGATTTACTTAAAAAAGAGAACAAGGATGTAAAAACGCTCATATCCATCTTGAATTCATTCAACGTGGGCATTATGATAAATGAACCCACACGAATTACTAATCACTCTGCTACCTGTATAGATGTCTTATTTACAAATATTTTGAACGGTGAATCGACAATATGTCAACCACATTTGTCTGATCATACTGCGCAGAGCTACAAAATAAATTTAGAGATTATCAAATCTACTGATAGTAAGCAGAAGAAAATACGAATCTACTCCGAGAAAGCTTTTCAGAAATTCGGCAGCATTCTTCGGGAAACCTATTGGGAAAAAATTCGTTGTTATAAGAACTACGAAATAAATGAAATGTGGGAATGTTTTTCACAGTACTTTCAAGTGGCTTTCGAGGACAGTTTTCCTCTAACTGATGCTCCTAAAAATTCCTTGAGCAAGACACCAATAATCAGGAATGATAAGACAAAACATTTGAAGAATCAGTTGGATATATACTATGTGATGTCAAAATATAATTTAGAAGCCCAAATAATTTATAGAAAACTGAAAAAACAATATGATAGAGCTATTTCCGAAGCAAAACGGTCTTATTATGCAGAAAAAATCAAAATATCTGATAATAAATCCAAAACTACTTGGCATATCATAAATACACTTTTGGGAAAATCAGGCTCACAATCCAAAGTTATTTTACCATCGGGAGATCCAGACAACGTAGCAAATGAATTAAACAACCACTTCGTTATGGCTGGTCCAAACCTATGTCAAGGACTTCCAATTAGTTATGACGTTGAGAATATACAAAAAAGGTGAACTCCTTTTACGCCTTCGAGGTCACGGCTGCAGAAATAGAAAAAATAGTGAAAGAAATGAAAAATTCTACAGCAAGTGGACATGATGGAATTCCGAACAATGTTATAAAGAGAGCAATAAAATATATTGTGGAGCCTTTAAGATATATAATCAATATGTCCTTCATAGAGGGAATTTTTCCAGACGCACTGAAGATTGCAGTTGTGAAACCTGTATATAAAAAAGGATCATTCAATGATTATGACAACTATAGACCAATAAGCCTGCTACCGTCATTCTCGAAAGTTTTTGAGAAACTACTTGCAAAAAGGTTGTTAAAATTCTGCACAAAATTTGAAGTTTTCAGTAGAAGCCAACATGGTTTTTTACCAAACAGAGGAACAGATACGGCTATCTACGAACTCACACAAACAGTACTAGACGCATTAGATGACGGTGACATTCCGACTGCTCTTTTTCTGGACTTGACCAAAGCTTTCGACTGTGTCGATCATCATAGACTTCTCGAAAAGCTGAACTACTATGGGATAAGAAACAAACAACTGGCATTAATTGAAAGCTATTTGAAGAATCGGACACAACTTGTAAAAATTGAATTGAATGGAGTCCATCTGTCAGATAAGTTGAATATCAGAATGGGAGTACCACAAGGTAGTATCCTGGGACCGCTTCTATTTGTTCTATACATCAATGATCGCCCAAAATGCATTGCCTCAATGTTCACACACTACTATATATGCTGACGATACGAATATAGTGACATCATCTACTGAATTAGCTGATGTCATACGAAATAATGAGCTTGCTTTCACAGCTATCAAAAATTGGTGTAATGTGAATGGACTTCTTTTGAATGTCAGCAAGACAGATTGTGTTCTGTTTCAAACCGATAAATCTAACCTTCTCGTGCCTAGGTCAATTACTCTCGAAGGAAATGACCTACAGATGGCTATGAGCACAAAGTTCTTAGGTATTCATTTGGATTTCAACCTGAAATATAAAGAGCATGTGAATGTATTGGCAGGAAGACTTTGTTCTGTGATATATTCATTGAATGTTATGAAACATCACGTTGAAGTGGATACTTTAATGATAATTTATACGTCAAGTTTTCAAAACCTTCTCACTTATGGTGTTATCTTCTGGGGAAACAGTGTTCACAGTAACCGTATTTTTGGCATGCAGAAATTTGCTCTGAGGACTATCTACAGGATGAAACTGAGGAACTCATGTAGAGGTTTATTCCGGAGAAATAAAATTCTGACGCTGAATGGTATATACATTTTTAAATGCCTGCTATTTTTACATAAGAATAAAATTTACTTTGATCAACACAAAAGTAGAAATATAACAAGACGAATAGAACCATTTTTGTATCCGCGGCATAATTTAGCACTAGTTCAGAATGGGATGAAGTATATGTCAATGAAATTCTTCAATGCATTACCTAAGAGGTATCAATCTATAACGGACTTTCACAAATTTAAGAGGATGATTATTATTATTATTATATATATATATATATATATATATATATATATATATATATATATATATATATATATATATATATATATATATATATATATATATTATATCTAATATATAAAATTCTCGTGTCACGGCGTGCGTGATTGAAGTCCTCCGAAACGGCTTGACCGATTTTTATGACATTTTATATGCATATTCAATAATTCTGAGAATCGGCTACTATCTATTTTTCATACCCCTAACTGATGAGGGTTATCCACCCCTAACATTTTTTTTTCAAATTTTTTGGACAAAATTTTTTTTATATTTTTTATAATGTGGCATTTAAAAAATACATACAACCCTAAATTTTCAGCCTTCTATCACCAACCCATATTTTTTAATAGTTATTTTAGTATCATATCAATTTAATCATTTTTCATCCCGCTCGATAACTGATCATTTATCACTTGGTAAGTTATCCCCGCCAGTTGAACATTTAATTGAAACTTCATTGAATTTATTTCTGCTATACTTAGTGTTACCAGTGCTAGATTTTTCATGGTCAACACTCATTTGCCAGACTATACCGGTGTCACTTCCCAGTAAACAGCACGCAGTAGCGATGAGACTGAAGACAGTCTCTTGTTTCTCTCACACAATAAGCCTCCAGAGTTTCCGGCCATTAGTGTTGTTTATGCATCAAGCGTAGTAGTAACGTTTACAATTATCATTTTACTATTTCAGTTAACTCTCATATTAATTATGTTCTCAAGTAAATTTATTATTAATTATCTAGACCCTTCATTCCTATTTGTATCAATAATTAATGAAATTATTAATTTTTATTATACTTCGCACTATCATCAGTTAATTAAATGATTTACACAACTCGTGTCACTAGCTCACGGCAATAGCGGTTATTGTGTTGTAATTACATATTATTATTATACATTTATTATGAAATCCATAAATTTTTTTTATTTTTATCGAAACTGTTGTTGGAAATGGACAAAAAAAAGATTTGAGTACATCATGATTTTCACAAATATACGTGGCATACTGTTAAGTGGGTAAACCTTCCAGTTTGATTGTGTTATCTAAAGATGGGTTAACAAGAAATATTGTTCACGCTATAGCACTAACAAATTGATATTAGTTTTTAGTGTAACTGTCGTAATTAATTAATGATATATATATATATATATATATATATATATATATATATATATATATATATATATATAATTTTAAAGAATAAATTATAAAAATTTTAACGTTAGAAATTCCCTAGAAATAATTTATATTGCAAAACAACGTTTTGCCATAACAGTGAGATTCCTCGACCTTGCGATAATTATATAGGATTTAGGTAACGGGAATAATCGGCGTGTTTAGCAAAATGTTTCATTCAGTTTAGCAATATGTAGGATACAAGTCGAAACAAAATAAGAGACGTTTGTTGAATAATGTTAGTTCTGTTATTATCACTGCATAAACTCTAATTCTTGTTTTTTGTATTTCTTATTCCAGGATGCAGAAGCTCGCTTGACATCCTTATGTGTGGTGGAACGCTTATTAGAATTACCTCTTTTGAAAGGAAGAGTTCTTCATCCTCTTCACCCGCCTGCTAGTCCAACTCCGCTCATAAATAATAATCATCTGCATGACCGCCAAATAGATGTCTCCGTTGGAACAATTGAGACTTTACTTTCTCCCACTGAAGAAAACTGTAAAAATTCCAATCAATTGGCGGCTTGTATTACTCCTCTGCAACCTTACCAAGGGCGAAATCCTTGTTTAGAGAGAAATCTCAATTCTGGTTCGAGTGACAACCTACTAATCGACAAATCGCTCAAGCACTGCACAAATTCAGAATCACAAAATTTGGTGGCAAACGACTTTCTGAATTTTCAAATCAACCATAGAGCCACCCCTATTCCATATTTACAAAACGCCGTTCACGGTAGTCCAAAACGGTATAACAATATAGTTGAAACAAAAAAATCAAAATTTAAGTGGAATGATCTCAAAAACTTTTTCTACAACAAGAAACATTCTAGTAGTTCAGATTGCAGACAGACCCAAGTGAAGCTCAATAGTAAACTAATTAACAGTTTTGGCCAGAATGGGGTCACAACTACGCTCTTGGGAGAACAGGAGATTAAAAGGCCTTCCACTTTATCACTCTCAGTGGTAAAACCCAAAGATAGTACAAATTCCACGTCTGGAGTCGCTCAGATTATGAAATCCAGAAATAGCGGTTTAATTTCAAGGCAGGAATCTTTAGAACATTTTAATGAAGTGTTCTCTTCTGTAACAGATCTTTCTCGATTGAAGGATCCATCTCAAAGGGTAAAAACTCCAGGTGATGTGCCCCCCTCAGTTCGAAGAACTAGAGGTAAGGCGGCGAGAGAATCGTCAAATCGATTTTCTCTGTATGATGATAGGATCATGTGTCGAGGTCAGTGGGGCAGTGCGCCAGATCTGGAACCTGTTCCTACTCTAAAGAACCCCCAAATAAATGACCTCCAAGATAGAGATAGCGTAAGTAGTTTTTGAAAAGCTCCTTAAACTGCTGATAATGATCAAACATGGGGAGTTAAACTGACTGGACTTTTTTTTTAATTGTAAAATCTCAGGCAGTAGCAGTAGGGTGAACAATATTTTTGATATTATTGAACCTATCGAAAATTATGATATAAAATGATTTACTGAAAACTGAACTAAGGCTATAATTTTTTAGTGTCAGATTTTTATTAGAGAAATTCACAGAAATATAATATACATAGTAAAACATTATTAAGAACTTATTTGAATAAAAAGCACTTGGCTTGATTTCACAGAATATATTAATTGCTTGATAGTTGTTTTGTGCTGAGTTGAAGTGTAAATTATTTACTGTGTAGTATCTACTTCGAAAATGCAACTCTTGTATTTTCAAAGTAGAAGTCTTTTTTTCCAGAATTGATTGTTTCCTTGGGTGTCACGAATTTCTCCTTATTTATACTAAATAAAAGTATGAATATGTTCTAGAATTTAAAACACTTTTATTTCCATTTGGAACATTGTGGTTTGTACTTATAAAGTGGGTGCCTTAGATTTCATATAAATCATGTCAACCTAGTGCAGATTATTTTAATTATGAGTTTTTTGTCTATGCACTTTCCAGAAAAAGAAATTAACCGAGAAATGGTGATATTTCTAACTTAAGACAGCTTTTAGCCGTTTACAAAATGCGTTTTAGAGATATCATACCTTTTTTCTTAAAGTCAAGAAGACTGGAGATCCCTTCTTAGGTATGGATAATAATAGGGTTAACATTAATCATAACCCTCTTTTTCATTCTCTGGATTCTTGCAGAAAGTTTGATTTAAATTGTCTATCTTCGATTTTCGTGTACTTCCATACTTCCTGGTTTTTCTTAGTTTCAGAACGGTTTCAATATCGTATCTGTGATTTATATATATATATATATATATATATATATATATATATATATATATATATATATATATATATATATATATATATATATATATATTACATATTATTATTACGATTGTTCCCGATGAGGAGAGCGATTGAACTTGAATTCGCAAATATTAGGACTTTTGTTTTATCCTTTTGGCCTCCCAAAAACGCTTCATCCTCTCTGAATGCTCTTTCTTCCGTTCATCTGTTTATTTTATTCCAGGTTGGCGATTTATTTTTGGTCAAACTTTACATGTGCGATTTTATAGCGACAATTAGTGCGATCTTCGAGATTTTTTATTTTAATCTGTTGTAGATCTTTTTGGACCTCTTCTAGCCACTCTGTTCCGCATTTACTCTTTATAATTATATGGAGTAGTTTCTTCGGTGTTCTGGACTGTTTCATTCTGTAGGCCAGTATTTCCCAACAGGTGGTGCGCGAGCTATGCCAGAGGGGTCCGTAAGATGCTATTAGAAGGAATATGTTTCATATGATAACATATTTTGTGTTTTGGATGCTTCCGGGATGAGCAGAATTTTAAAGAAAACTAACATTTGCGTCGAGCGTCTGCCTAGAGCCAACTGACGCTAGCATACTCTAACGCAAAACTAGAATTGGATAGATTTTTTTTAAGGACTTTGTTATACTAAACGCTCAGATTTGATGACAAATATTTTGAGCAATAATCAAAAATTGAACAAAATCAATAATGACGAAATTGAAAAAGTTTCATGGTCAATATTTTTTAAAATAATGAACATGTCAATGTTTCTTCTGAGGCGCTTCTTCTTTATCAAAAATAAACTTCAGGCTCTCAATTTGGATTTTTTAAGTACTTGATACAAATACACTTTATAGACAAGGTTTTATTTGTTTTACGTTAGCAACCATGTATAACTTATCTATTAACATTAAGGGGGTACTAAAGAGGGTCACTTTTTAATTTCAGCATTAGGAATTGATGGAGGTCCTTGTTACAAAAGCGGCTCGATGAGGGGGTACTCGAGAAAATTTTGTTGGGAATCACTGCTGTAGACATGTGCATAGAACTTGGCTCGTCGTTTTTGGATTTCTTCCGTCATCGTATTTGTCTTTTGATAAAGTTCATTCTGAGGTCTTTTCATCCAAATGCCGTTTCTATTGATTGGCTCGTGAATCTTTCTGAGAATTTTCCGTTCTTGTATTTCTATTTCTCCAATTCTTGAATAACTGTCAATAACCTTTGTTTCAGCTACGTAGATTGCTTCTGGAAAAATCGTTGTGTTATAATGTCTCAATTTGGCGCCTCTCGAAATGCACTTTTTATTATAGTACGCCCATGTTAGCTTGTAGGCCCTTTGGAGCTTGGTAATTCTCTATTCATTAGCGATTCGGTCCGGATAAATATATATATATATTTATTGAAAAAGGAATGGTTAATGTTTCAATGAACGTAATATTCTATTACATACATTCCAAGAAGGATTGGTTGATATCCAATCCTTTTTCTTTGTTCACTGTATGTAATATAACAAATTATTTCAACTTATATTATTATTATGAATTAGAAAGATAAAAAAATCAATAATTTATAGTAAGAATATTGCTTAAAACAGCATATTGGAAATATTTCATCCTCTAGCCAAATGCAAAAAAACAATCCGTTTGGAAGCTTCAGTAGTAAATAAGGTTAGATGATTCTTGACAATTTTTACATTGGTGATAAGCATAGCATAACAGATCATAACATATGTTTAGCAAATATAATATTTTCAGTGAAATCGGGAAAATGTTTTACTTTGATTATATTTTTGAAGAATATTTATTCAATTAAAATAATTTCTAATCTTACATAATAAAACTTGAAACAGATTTGCTTATGTAGTTGTAATGACTACTCTATTTGGTTATTTAAAAAGTAAAATTCTTTTGTTATATTTTTAGCATTAATGCAACTGAACTGTATCAAACCATTTATTGCAGTTATAGTTTTAAAACTATATATTCATAGATATTTGGCTAATAAATTTGTCTCGACCTGTAGCTCCCTTGTGCCATTGTGCTAAATAATGACCACATACCTCAACCTTAATTTGAATTTTTAAAGAAAAAGTTTCAAGATTCGAAATTCAAAGAAGAAACGATTTTCAAGCTTCGTTTTCAAAAGCATTGAATTAAAATTTCAAAAATACGGACGCTATATACGAACATTTTTCTTTTTATTGCAGTTCATATGCCTTTTTTTTTTTATATTCTGTCTGTTTGTCGTCACAAAGTAATTTTCTGACACAGAGGAAATTTTTCATGTTTACATGCGGCGAAATGATGTAGGGAGATCTGGGTTCGAATCCTGGTGCAAAAACATGCACGATTTTGTATGTAAATGATTTTCTGCGGTTGAAGTCAGTAAAAATCATTTTTTCAACTATACTGTTACCTCCAAAGTTTATATAATACTAGAAAGACTAGTATTCGGGAATGTGGCATTATAAAAAAACAAAATACAAGAAGGTCGAGATGATGTATTTAAATTGGTTTGAGTATCTGTAAAATTGAATTACAAATATCAATTTCAAAATCATTTAAATTTTTCAATTTGAAAATAATCCGTAGTTCTTCATTTACATCTATGAAAGGGTTGAGTTAACAATATTTTTTTCTTTTATATAATTCTCTTTATTTTCAAGGAGCAGCATTTTTCTCACTTTTTTTGAAAATAGAATATGTGCTTGAATATTTTTGAAATTTTAAAAATTCACACCGTATATTCTGAAGGTAATAGAAGTAGTCTTCAGTTTTTTTAAATATTCAGTGCAAAGAATAAATTTACTGCAAAAAAATAGGGTAATTATTCAAATAATTATATTTAAGCTTTATATATGTATGACTGAGAGTATCAGTAGTAATTATAATTTTTATTTATTCATTCTTTTCGTTTTATAAGCACTGTCTGCAACATTTTGCAAATCCAATTTGCATGATTAGAAGAAAGAAACTTTAAAAAAATAAAGAAAGCATAGTCGAACTTAATTGATTTTGATATTTGTGTAAAGTGTTATCAATAATCACAAAAACGAAATAAACGTCATAATAATTTCTGGAGAATTAATGTATGTAAATGTTGCCAATTCTCCGATTTATAAGTGATACTGTACATTTGTAAAAAGTAATTAATGTTAGGAATATTCTTCATTAATCTTTCCTGTATAACTGTCGTGAAGTCTTAGTAATAAAGAAGGAATGGTTTAAGTTTCACTAGTACCAATAGATTTCATCTGAAGCATAAACTCTTATGAGTCTTAAAACTGTTACTGCTAGAGACGTGGTTGTGAATTTGCTGATGGCATTGATTAAATTTTGAAACTCATCTGATTGAATAGATTAAAATAAACGAATAAAAGCAAGGATTGAATAAATATTTAATCTATCAATTATAATTGAAAATTTAATATTACTGCTTTTTTTCATCTCAAATTCATATAAATCCTATCTTGCACCATATTAGAATAATATACATTATGCTAATAATAGTAGCATCGGTTCAGGTGAAAATATTTTTCTCAATTCAATAAAAACTTGTAATTATTCAAAGCAAGTATAATGATCTTGATCTATCTTCCATAACTTGCTCATTAAAAGAAAGCTCATTTCAAATTGGAAAACAATTTCCAGTATTTCCTAACCATATGGTACCTTGAAGGTCATTCTCTAAATCAAAAAATTCGACAATAAACCTGTTTTCTAATTCCATCATAACCATATTTTAAATAGATGTACATTTCCTAGATATACTCGTGCACTCCAAATAATTTTAAATACTGAAAAAAACCCGCACACATATATTAAATGTAATTCATATAGTCTTAGACATGGTATGGAAGATTGACGAGTTCGTAAATAGTAAAAGTTTCTTATTTTTTTTTATAGAAGAAATACTTTGTTATATGAATTTGTTGGCACACTTTTTGGTGCAAATAAGTTTCAATAAATTTAATAGGTTTTCTAAATGTATAAATGCATAATATGTTTTGCATAAAAACTATTAAACTTATCACATATATTTACTTCCCATAATAAAAATGTTTCCACAGTTTTCTTGTCAATATTACTTGATTGATATTTTAGAAAATTGATTTCTACACATGAATGATTTCCCTAACGTTGGCAAAAGCTCTTTAAATAAGTAAAGCTTAATTGATCTTTTATCACCTGCTGTTGATATACACTTACATTTCCTTTTTTTATATTTCCATTGTCTAATGAATGCTGTTGTGTCTTTATTGAGTTTCAATTATTTATTATGAAAGTTTTATCCGATAAAAGCTGGTTTGTAGGGCCATTATTGAAGTAAACTGAAGTCAATTTCAATTTGTGACAGCTAAGGTCTTGATAATTTAATTTTGTAGTGTGATTTGACCGCTTTATTTCAACACTGCAAAATCATTATGCTAACATTAATTTTAATGTAAAAGTTGTTGACCTATGGCTGATAAATGAAGTTATTGTTATTTATTACATAGAATTAGTAATATATGCATATACAATTAATATAAGTACGTGAATATGTCATAATAGCTAAGTAATACAACTAGTTATTTTACAATTAACTACTAAAAAACTAATGTAAGATACAGTTATAAGCTGAATAGTTTTAAGTTATTTCAAGTTCGTATTCATAGAATATCATAATCTTATAAAACTGGATATTATTTCGTATTTTAATCTCATGTATTCTGCTATGAATGAAAAAGGTTTAATGAAGTGTGATTATATTTACAAACTTTTCAGAGGTGTCAGTTGCTTGTGAAGTAAATTATTCATATCTACATAATTGTCTATTTTGAATAAAAGGAAGGCATTTTTATAATAAAAGAATATTGATTTAATATCAAGTTGATCGATTGAAAATATTAGTTTATATTTTCTGTTTATAGTCATTATTCCTATCTTTTAACTATGTATAACTAAATTTTCATATAACTTAAAGTCAATGGGATGACACATTGAAATGGAAAAACTCAAAATCAGTGCACAATCTAAATAGATTCACATAAATATTCATATTGTTGGATAGATAATCGAAAACTACTTCATGAGTTTTTCTAAAATTAGATCAGAAAAGCTCTGTTAATTTTTTACTCAGCAATGATCAACATAATTCACTGTGGCTATTACTAAATACATAATGATCAAATGCTACATAAAATTTTGAATATGTCTCAAAAAATTTCAAATCCAAATGATCTGAAATTAATTGAAACTAATTAGAGGCTATTGCTGCAACTGAACTTTTCTGTTATTGTTTAAAGCTTGTGCAAAGTTTCTTTATTGATGTATGTTTATATGAAAATGCTCAAAACTTCACTTATTTTAATATTTGTACCAAAATTACTTTAATAAGGTAACTCGAACTTATAATTTTTGTTGTAAAAAAACAAAAAAAAATTTATTTGGCTGTGTTTTTATGTTCTATTTGAATAGTTTTTTTTATCACATTCCTACTATACTTTCTAATTAATTTGCATTAAGTCCATATTTTGTGGACTTATTCTTAAATATTGTGAATATTAATAAATAATTATTCAAAATATATTTAATACTTATGAAATTCTTAGTTTTAATATTAATTGCATAACATTTTGGCATACAAATTTTCACTCACACAAACAGTCTGAGGATATATTGCTGCTCGCTTTATAAACTGTAAAATACTAAATAACTAAATAAAATGGAGATGAAGAGCAGGACTTACTTCAAATTTTAATATAATTAATTGTATATAAGTTAAAAATATTTGTTCAGTTTTATAGACGCCCATAAACATTTAGAATTCATAATGTTGATCCTAAGTGCAATTCATTTTAAATTGATATAAATCAGATTGAACTTAAAATGATATAATATCCTTTATACAACAATAAGAATCAATAAACATGTTGAATTCAGTTTCAGTTATTTTATTGTACTCATTTCAATCTATTTTTTCTTAACAATAACTTAGGTACAGAGGTATAAAATACTTAGACAAAATCATTTCTTATTGAAATTTGAGTATCTTTCCATCTCAGCGTCACTAACAGTTGGTTTATATTTTTTTGCTTCTATAATTAAATCATCTAATTTTATAGGTCTAGCTTGAACAGAATTAGGAGGCAATTCATGGAAATATTTGCAGAAAATATTTAAGGGATCATCTTGTTCATCAGCAGGCTGATATAAATTATCATTGGTTTTCTTCCAAACTATTGTTTCTTGTAATTCTAGCAATGGACGATCCATTGCATTTTGAACTAGAACGCTCAAATCTGAAGATGAAAAACCCTCTGTTAAATTCAATACTTCATCCCATTCAGATATTTGCAGCTGTTTTAGAGATGTGCTGTTAGTGTGGAATATTAAATGATGTAATCTTTCATTCCTGTCAGGTAGGGTAATAAATATATGTTTTTGAAATCTTCTCAGTATAGCAGTATCCAAATCCCATGGACAATTGGTAGCACAAATGACAAAAATATTATTGCAGTCTTCTATACTTGACAACTGACACATAATTTCTGTTTTCAATCTGGAATGAAGAATTAAAATAAATATATACATAAAAAAAGAAATAAATTGTTGAAAATGGTGATATAAATATATGCAATAATAGTTTTCTTAATTATCAAAATGAATTTTCTGTCATATTTGCTGAGTAAATATTCACCAGTACAATAATTTTATGTGGCACAGTTATATTAGTAAGTATTTTAATTAGAAATAATTTTGATTTTTTGAAAAAATATATTTGTATTCATCATATGGAACAAAACCCAATACTGTTGTATATTCAATTAAAGAAAATGAAAACTATTTGATAATAAGTTTCTTAAACCTAATGGATAACATTAGTTATAGTAGTTCACATCTCGCAAAAATTTTATTGTAAATCATAATTTACTTAGAACTTACCTTCGTGAATGATCTTGTTCTGAATCATTTCTTTTCCTGCAAAATCCATCTAGTTCATCTATGAAGATGAGGGAATACTCATGAGTTCCCTTAGCATATTGAAATAAGTTTCTAATGATTCTACAATTTGACACATTAGGATATCACAAATAAATTAATAAATATTACTAACTTTTCACTTTGTCCTACCAGAGGTGAAAGAATGTTACTTGCTGAAATGCTATGGAAAACTGCTTTCATTTCAGCAGCAATAGCATGAACGAGTAAGGTTTTTCCAGTTCCAGGGGGACCAAATAAAAGTATTCTGTTAGAATATCTTCTATTAACAAACAGTTGTGGTTGGTCTTTGGGTAACAAGATCATCATTCTCAAATTCTTTTTAGCTTCTAATAAACCTGCGATATCGCAAAATCCCTTCACTCGAGGTTGTTCAATTGAATTTTCTATACTAGTTGATGCTTCAGAATTTTTTAAATCCGCGCGATTATTCATCGAATGGTCACCATGATTTTTTCTTTGGTGAATGTTATCAAAAAAATCTCTTAACTGATTATGTAGTCTTACAAATGTAATCTGAAAATGAGATAACTGAACTCTGTTAAAAATATTGATTATTTTACTCACTAAAAATGATCCATCATCAAGTTCAAATAAATGCTCAATCGAACGTGAACATTCATTAATTTTTGGAATAATTATTTCATAGTCCATGGAATTATTCAAATCAACAAACTCTGCCAGTAAACTCTCATAACTAAAAAGTAATATCTAATGAATTTAAATAATATTGCCATCCGCAATTTACCTTTCCAATGCACTAATACACCGTGAAAAGATATTCTGGGATTGAGAAACGGAATGTGTTTCCCCTATATTGTTAATTGCATTAAACATTTTCATTTCAGATATCCATTGTATCATAATTCAAAAATTTGAATTCAAAACAAAATCTTGAAATAGTAAAAACTATTTAAGACGCAATCGCACAAGAATATTTCATTCTTTAAAGCAAACCTGTATTCAGAAATCATATCACAGGTTTCTAAACCCCCAGATGGCGCAGTGGTTGTTTTTTTAAGGAATTGTTTCAATTTTTTCTTTATATCGATGACTAAAATAAGCACAACTGAGCCACGTATGCATTAAGATTATTTTCACTGAATTTTTTTTTAAATTTATTAGGAAAATTTAAGATCTCCCTAATGCGCTAGATGACTCGTAAAAAAAGATTCCTCATGAATATATGCAGATATAGACGATTTAGAATAATGAAGCAAAAGTATTTTTAGTAAAAAATAATTCTCGTGAATGTGACAGTTGTTTTTTACATTCTAATATTCTTAATGTTATTGACACAAGTACAAAGTTTATGTTTCGTTCACAACATTTATGTGGACAGCTTCCCGAGAGTTTTTTTTTCGAATCGAAAAATGTTTTTGATAATTTCGTTCACTTTCGAAAAACAAAATCATTTAATTCCTTGTGTTTTTCACTGAAGAATTATTTCAGATGTTGCCTTCCTTATATTTACGTACGCTATACATAGTAATTGAACTACTACCTATCAGATTGAATGTTTTTCAATTTGATTAATGAATCAATCTTTCACGAATATTTCACAGTTTTTGGGAGCCAACCTTTTTAAATTGCATTTTTCATGTTTTATAATCAATTAATATATTGAATAAATTAATCAATTATATAAACTACCATTCAGAAAAATATAAAATTCTCCTGAGAAATCCCTGCACATCGTTCCAATTACTATTCTATCATAACTAAAAAATATATTTATTTTGATAATAGGAAAAATTATAATATAATAATAAATATAATAATGATTAGTATATAACAGTACATATTTTGCATTATTTGTAATTCCTCTCGTATTAAACCTGTAACAATTACAAAATTTTTATTCTGTGAAATGATCTTTGATCCTTGTTTTAAAAGGGGAGAGCTATTTAATTATATAACACTACATAATTTTAATATAAACTGAATTTACTTGTGAGTTTTTTAAGGTTAAAGGTTGTAACCATAGATGTAGTATAAATAATATCTGCGTATCAATTTTTATATCTATGCTTATGTACCTATAGGGAATTTACGTTTCATTCGTTGGTTATATTACCAAGAAGAGGCTTTCACCTTTTTTATATGGCTTAAAAAATAGACAGACACATCGGTAAGAAATAGATTGTCGACTGCAGTGTCATTAAAAGTATCGAAGTTTGACGTACTTATTTGACGTGTAGTGTAGTGAGGTTTTGAGTTGCAGTAAAAGTGAAGTTGTTTATCAATGTGAAGTGTTTCATGTATAATTGGAATAAAATAGGCTATCAGTATTATTCAATTATTTTGGAACTTCTTCAATAATTCGCCAATTGTAAGTTTGACATTTAGGTAGTTGTTCACTAATTCGTAGTTTAATTGCAACTTACTAATATTTTTCACTGCGAATCCATTCTTTTGACTATATAGCATTTTTTTAGAGATTAGATGTTTAGTACTTTAGTATTAAATAACACAGGAGATAACTAATTTCACATTTTAGCGGAGATAATAGTTGCAGCAACTATCGTTGCTGTAACAATGATTGGTACTATAATCATTCGTTATTTTTATTCTTGTTTTCATCTTCCAACATTGGATTATATATCCATCGGTAACCTATCCATCATTTCAATAAATAATCATAAATGGGGGAATCTAAATCGAAATGTTTAGTTAGTCAATCCAATATCAGTTGTATGCAGCACTTGCATTCCTGCTAACTGTAATCACTTGTTACCGCGACAACAACCTTAATTAGAATGAGGTCAAGATTTTAGAATGAAGTAATAAGTACTCTAAGTATATATCTACCCACTTGTACTGTCAAATTAAGTACCTGTAAATGGGCAGTTACACAGAAGTAAGTTAGTTATTTATGTTTGAGTAATTCCTAACTAGATCCTTATCAAAAAGTTTGAATTGGAATGTTCTTAATTATTTCTGATGACTAAAGTAGAGATTCAACAAAATTTTGTCTATTGTGCAAATGAGCTAATTGTGTTATATTACAATGCGAAGAAATTGATATTTATAATAGATACCTATCTACATTAAGAATGTATCAAAATATATAAGAATCAAGTAATAGTTAGTAATAATTAAAGGTCTCCTAAATTATTATTATGGTAATGACAGAAAAATATTCTCATCATTTTAATAGTAAATGCAAAATACGCTAAAGTTCATTAATTCCAAAATATATTGTATCAAATATATCTTAACAAATGTTGAATTTTTATCAATGAATATACCTTAATCTTATTAACAATATATTTGTTAATTTAGGATTTATAAAAGAAGTGATGAGTCATTATAAAGAGTTTTCAAATACATTTTGAGTGTAGAACGTATAGAATAAAATAATTTGTGCTTAATGCATTTGTACAATACTTAACTATCAGTGTTTCTTTTAACTTTAAATTACCCTAAATATATACTTATTCAAGTTAAGTAGTGCAATGAAGAGAATTGCACGTCATTAATCGATTTGGCCGATACTTCATGAAAATCTAAATACATAATTATAAAACTAAGTAGTTTTTTGAGTTTCACCATAATTTTCACAATTATAATTATAGCGAAAATCAAACAAAAAAACCACTTAGTTTTATTTAAATTAGAATTGCACATATTTACGACTTACTTGAGTACGTGGTAACTATTGCCACTTATATCTTTTTGTTAGAAGTTAGATTATGTCAAGATTATTTTTCAATTATAGATGAAAGGAGTATGTTAGGTAATTTGTGATTACAATTGTTGTGTTTGATTTCTCCTTATGGACAATGATTATGTTTAAATATCTATTTCTTGATTTATACTTGAGAAGACTTTTGTGAAGTGAAAGAAACTGTGACAACTTTGAAGAATTTTTACAATATGAAATCAAAACCTTTTGAAGGTAATGCTTTAGGAGCATTGAAATACCAAAAAACTGAAAAATAATATGGTAAGACAATGTATATCGAATTCTATTGTGATAAAATAAAAATAACGCTGACACCTTCCAATTGTGTCAAGTTTGTAGTCCAAAGAAATTTAGTTGCATTTTATGTTGAAATAATACTATATATTTATGAATGTAAATATAAATATAAACGTTTTAGAAGACGGTAAGAAAATTTTCGTATTTTTCAATTATAGTTATAAAAGTGTACACTTATTTCTTGAAAATTAACATGAGGTTTTAAATTGGGATCCTTCAGATTTTAACTCCTCCCCCTATTTTTGTGCTGAAAGTGATAATTGGATTTCAAGTTTTTATTTGAATATAAGATAAAATTCAAAAACTTGAACTTTTGATTTACACTATTAATATAATTATATCATTTAAAGGTTTAAATCGAAAGTTCAAGTTTTGAAATTTTATCTTATATTCAATTATAATGGATTTACATCAAGTAAACGCCAACACTATTCAATAAGTTTTTAATTGTTAAACATGGCACAGAGTTTTGAAAAATTATAGTGGACGAGATATTGGTATACCTGATTGGATATACCAATTTTGGCGTTTAAGAATCTTCATAAACTAATGCTGTGAGAGCGAGATACAGAGCAGACATAGTTCCTCAATGAGATAAATATGTTTAATCATTCAAATTCATAAACGCATATGGTTATATATACCGTTGTGGAACCTTAATACGCTTTCGCCTAGCTAGGTTATTTAGAAATCTGCTAATGCAACTAGGATAATTGCATTTCTCATTATAGAAACAAATAAGTAGATGCGTTGAAATTATCTAATTTGAAATTTAGAGCAGATGTTTCGGCATTATAATGAACACGGAAGTGGATTAGTAGAAAAAATATTAATGACCAACGTAGTATGATAATAAACACTCTCAAGCGGATCACCGGAGTTGAATGCCATTTCTTCAGTGATCAATCTGCATAGAATTCTAAGCAGTGTTGAAATAGATTTATTAGAATTGTTTCGACGACTAAAAATACTCTCCCGAGGGAATTCCAACGCTGACGGAATGTCCAGGAACGTAATAGGTTTGTGGCGCGGATAGTCCTAATACAGTAATTTGTTAGGTTATTATGGGATTGGGTGCATCGGTATCCTATTGTAACATCAAAATATTGAAATTTTTTATTTAGTATTTTTTTATATATTTAGACAGTACTGAGATTCTCAATCGAGAAATGGAAATAAAACTATCAGGGGGATGTCTACATAAATGTTGTCCACGAAAACACAAACTATCATCTTCTAGGGTGAATATTAAGTGCATTCCGAAAAACATGGAAGCCCGTGGAAACGAAATACCATACAAGTCTGTTTCATCATAATATAGGAATCTTCAGCTGCATGCATCCAAACAATCAAGTTTCGATGTCCCTCCAAACGCACCCAGGCCTCTTCAAAATAAGGCCAACGTCATTTAGTAATATAATCACTTGAGCTCCCTCTATCACAGGAACGGCATAATGGAATTTGACATATGATTCTTGCTGAATGAATATTATAAATGCTCAAAGCTAATCCTATAAAATAGAAATTATAGATTGAAAAAAAGGTAAAGGGAAAGAAAAGAAAAATATGAAAAAATGTTTAGAAATAGGAAATATAGTCCGGTGAATTTAGACATCCGAGAGTATAAAAATTCACAACCAGCTGTAAATTCGTAGGATTGTTCAAAACAGCATCATAAATGAAATCAAAAGTCCTCATCGGTCCGATAACTGTAAAAAAAATTATCCGGGATATAAGACCATAAAACATTTTTTCACGATTTTCATAAAAACTGAAAGTTTTATCATCAAATTAGCACATACAAAAATTGTTGATTATCATTTAGAAAATATAGTAATACTTTTAAATAAGTAATAATACTTTAATACAATACTTCAAATAACAATAATACTTTTTACTAATAGTTTTTAAGATATAACGATTCAAATAGTTGGAAGACTTGTAATTGTCATAATATGCTCACGTTTCCACACCACTTTTGAGGTAGTGAACTGAGCGCGTTTTTTAAATGTGATTTCTCCGGAAAACGGTAATTATGAATTTTTAAATTTAAAAAAATAGGGATATTTATCCTTCTGATTCATAATTCGCTAATACTTCTGCATCCTTTTTTTTTCCGTGTTCTTGTTCTCCTTGTTCTTATTATTCATCCTGGGTATAATTAAATAGTCCCAATAATAACAAATCTTATGCCTCATCGTCTGCATCAAATGAATCCTAAATTGGTAGTGATTTAGCATTGAAGCACAACTGATCTTGAAAATTTGTACATGCTACAAAACAGTTCAACTTTTTTAGTAACCACATTTATCACTACATACCTTTTCACCTTTGCAAAAAATTATATTTAGTAGTTTTTTCGAAGCAGGTAGAAGCAAAGTTTTAACTGGTTCTAATTTCTAATATTCCAATGTATCGTTGACTAACTTGCAACATAAGTATCAAACTGATAACCAAGCCACACTTGAACTTGGTAATATACCCGAAAAAGATAATGATGAGCAGCCGCTGAATGGAGAAAGAGAATCATTGTTGTGTAAACTATACTTGATCTTTATTTTGAGTATTTTTAACGAAACATGCACATCGAAACTTATTTAGACACGTAGTTTTGGCTTCAGACAAAAAATATATAATAGTCTTCAGATACAAATTTAGTTTCTACTAACTGATGATGGTAACGGGCAAAAAAGGTGAACAACTGGATATGGTGCACCAAATGTTTCCAATGAATGCATTAACTAATTTCTGAAGTTCACTTGTTAAGTTAGAGCGCGCCAAAATGTACGAAGGTTTATTAAAAGACATGTGATATCCTAAATATTATCTTCACAATCTTAAAAGAATTTTAAGTTATTTTACTGATTATTGTGATCCTTACATCGTTCCCGGGACGAAATTGGTAACCCAGAAATATGTTTTCACAATCTCCACTTTCTTCTGAAATTTGGTATTGTACTTAGTACAAATAACAAATGTAAGGAGTTGTTGATTATTTGAATTAATAAATAAGTAAATGTCTTCTCTAACATCAAACATTTGATTCTTTCTTTTTCTTTTTTTAATTTTTTCGCAAAATATGGCGACATGACATGATGGCATATTTGGCGACTGATATTTTTACTTAACTTTCTTTCGATACTTTTTTGACAAATTATTCAAAAGAACATTGCAGAGGAGCTGGTTATGTGAACCATGAACGTGGTGTAACTGATGAGTACCTTGTAGTACCAAACAGTAACTGTCTTATGCTTTCATAAATGTAGACATCAATTTCAATATTCTCTAACATTTATCCCAGAAGGATAATGGAGACATCGCATTGTTCATGTTTCACATAGCCAGCTCTGGTATAAAGTTCTTTTGAATCATTTGTAAAAAAATTATAGAAAGAAAGTTGAAATATACTTTGATATCGAATATCTACATAATATAGCACGAGAACCACCGAATTCTGTTTCTTGTAGTAAATTTCTTTAATGTCTTGAGAAATGACATCGAGCGTTTTTACAACCACAAACTAGATGGCGCATTACTGCATCAAATAAGAAGAAATTGTTTCAAAAAACTAGAGTTGTAAAATGTAGTATCTTAATTGGTAAGGACGTGTGAAACTTTCGGTGTTAGATGTATTCATGTGCTTTTCATTGATTCCTAAGATTTGAGATGTACATTGATGTATGCATTATATATGCATACGACTTACTTTATATTTCTGTCTTACAATTAACACTAGGTTATGTGAGGATTGGAGTCGTTGCCTTTCATTTGTTGAACGTGTCGTAACTGATGAGTACCTTGTAGTACGAAACAGTAACTGTCTTACGCTTTCAATAAATGTAAGCATCGATTTCAATATTCTCTAACATTTATCCCTAGAAGGATAATGGAGACATCGCATTGTTCATGTTTCACATAGCCAGCTCTGCTATAAATAAAGTTCTTTTGAATAATTTGTCGAAAAAATTATCGCAAGAAAGTTAGAGTATAATTTGATATCGAATATCTACAATAGCGATAATATAGCACGAGACTACAGAATTATTTTTCTTGTAGTTAATTTCTTTTATATATATATATATATATATATATATATATATATATATATATATATATATATATATATATCAAAATCAAAAGTGTGTAGGTTTTCGATGGCATGTTTTGCTAGTGCCGTGCATTTGACATTATTTCTTACGGAGTATTTGTGTTCGTAGATCCTCTTGTGTATATACTGTTTTGTGTTTCCGATGTAACTAGCATTGCAATCAGTACATTTAATTTTGTAAATGGAATGTGTGGTGTTTCGTTTATCAACTTTTGGTTTTAACTTAGTGAAAAAATGTTTTGTATAGTTATTCGGTTTATGTGCTACTTTGATGTCATATTTTTCAAGGCAAATTTTAATTTTTTGTGACAAATTTGGTACAAAATTGATTCCAACATATCTTACATCTTCCTTATTCTTTTCATTTTTTCTGTTGTGTTCTGTGTTATAAATTTGATGGATTTTTTTATTTATTATGGGTTTAATAAAATATGGAGGGTAATTATTTTTATTTAATATTTCTTTCACTTTTTTCAGATTTTTAGGTCTATGGGAAGGATGTGACAATTTAATTGCTTGATCTGTTAGGTTATTCACTACATTTTTTTTGTAATTTCTAGGCACTTCTGATAAATAATTTAAGTATCTTTGGGACCACACTGTTTTATTGAACCAATTAGTTTGAATGTAGCCTTTTTCATTATATTGTATTTTTATATTCAAAAAGTTCAAAGAATTTTCTTGCTCAACTTCAATTGTGTATTGTAACGTGGATTGAAGGAGTTAAACTTTTCAAGTATTTCATTTATTTTCTCCTTTGGAATAGACGTTATACAGTCATCAACGTACCTTTTGAAAAATAACGGTTTAAAAGTGAGTTTTGGAATAATGTTGTTTTCTATTTCTTCTAATACAAGATTAGCAATAGTGGATGAGATGGGTGAGCCCATGGGTGTTCCGACTTTAATAACCAATTCTACACACAAGTATTCGGAACACCCATGGGCTCACCCATCTCATCCACTATTGCTAATCTTGTATTAGAAGAAATAGAAAACAACATTATTCCAAAACTCACTTTTAAACCGTTATTTTTCAAAAGGTACGTTGATGACTGTATAACGTCTATTCCAAAGGAGAAAATAAATGAAATACTTGAAAAGTTTAACTCCTTCAATCCACGTTACAATACACAATTGAAGTTGAGCAAGAAAATTCTTTGAACTTTTTGAATATAAAAATACAATATAATGAAAAAGGCTACATTCAAACTAATTGGTTCAATAAAACAGTGTGGTCCCAAAGATACTTAAATTATTTATCAGAAGTGCCTAGAAATTAAAAAAAATGTAGTGAATAACCTAACAGATCAAGCAATTAAATTGTCACATCCTTCCCATAGACCTAAAAATCTGAAAAAGTGAAAGAAATATTAAATAAAAATAATTACCCTCCATATTTTATTAAACCCATAATAAATAAAAAAATCCATCAAATTTATAACACAGAACACAACAGAAAAAATGAAAAGAATAAGGAAGATGTAAGATATGTTGGAATCAATTTTGTACCCAAATTTGTCACAAAAAATTAAAATTTGCCTTGAAAAATATGACATCAAAGTAGCACATAAACCGAATAACTATACAAAACATTTTTTCACTAAGTTAAAACCAAAAGTTGATAAACGAAACACCACACATTCCATTTACAAAATTAAATGTACTGATTGCAATGCTAGTTACATCGGAAACACAAAACAGTATATACACAAGAGGATCTACGAACACAAATACTCCGTAAGAAATAATGTCAAATGCACGGCACTAGCAAAACATGCCATCGAAAACCTACACACTTTTGATTTTGATAATGTAGAAATTGTAGATACTGAATATAATGACCAAAAAAGAAATATAAAAGAAATGATTGCTGTTCAACTTGACAAGAATACCATTAACTCTAAGACATATATAGAAAACTTCAATCAAATATATAATAACATAATTTCAAATTAAACATCATTGCATGAAAAATTTGTATATATATTTCATCTTGTAATCCCGCAACCATGCATTATATATATATATATATATATATATATATATATATATATATATATTTAAAATATATTTAAATATTCATTATGAATTAATGTATACTATATTTTCAAGCTACCGTATACGTTTAAAAAGCAAATATATTGGTAATGTAAATAAACCAACTAACATGGACAAGTTTTTTTTTATCAGTGAATCTGCAGTTTAACGACGGTTCCAAACGGCCAATGGACTTGTAATCAATGTACATTACGCAGGATATATCATTATTATTTATACTACTTAAATCATAGAAAAACGCAAACATCCATGCTTTCAGTTCTACCCGGTTACCTTAGCCCTAGAGAAAATACTTATTTCCAAAGGAGATAATTTATACGATATAAAAATAGTAAAGATTTAAATATGTTTCAAGAAAAAATCCAACTAAAAATGGAGATGTTTTCTTCAATTGGAGATTTTATAACCTTCAAGAATTTATTCGCTCATCAAAAAAAATATTTCGGTTTTTCTGCGTTACAACTATTCCACTTCGACTTACGATGAAAGCGTGAAATTGAGATTTGGGCGACAATAATTACTTTGGTGTGTAATAGGTATAAATTATTATATTGAGAGTTTAATACGCTACTAAATAATGTTTCCAATTTTCTCATGAATAGTGATTGAAATGGACTCGCTATACCACTAGTGCAGGTGAAGTAATTACCGACTAGTAATCGCATTATTTGCAGTCTAAAATTTCAAATTACCGGCTGAATGTGTAAGAAGTAAATTTGTAAAGTTCCGCTTTTTAAACATTGATTATTTCACGGCTCGTGCAATTTTTTCGTGCCTTAAGTGGTCCAAGTGTAATTGTAACAGCTGACGTTTCGCTTTAGGCATCTTCAGAGAATTTAAGCTACAGTAATCTAACGGAATTTCATTTCCAGCGAATCTCATAAATTTCATGGATATTATGCATTATTAATATAATTTCGAACGCTGCAATGAGACATTTTGACATTTGAGATCGGAACAAATACACTGATAAAATACATATATAATGTAGACTGCCAAAGTTACGATCGGCTTTATCGACGTATAGAAATTAGGAATTTTTTGTTGTCTTCATTTCGCTCATATCACTCATTTCTTCATTGAGTGATAATATTGACAAAACAATTAACGTACATTATAAAACGTGATTCTTTAAAGTATTGTGTTTAAAATACAGATGATCTTGAAAGTTTTAGTTAAGTCTTAAAACCTAAAATGTGATTATTGTATGAGAATTGGGGAGAAAAGAAAACTACTTTGAGAAAGTTACTTTAATAGAGATAACTAACTGAAATATTTTAATCTCGTGATCTGTTTTGTGTAAACCATGTTAATCCATATAAATAACGAAATATTTTTATTCCATAAGGAATAATAACAATGTTTTTGTTGATATCCTGTTCAGGTAACCATCAACTGTTCAAGGTATGTTTTCAAATAAACTTTTGAAGATAAATTTCAATAAATGACACGGAGATTTCGCTTATCTCTTGGTGAAACATTATGTTAAAAACAAAATTAAAAATTAAGCCACTTGACTTAAGTTTCACTGAATATATTACAACCTCTACATATGTTTGGAAATGTGATAGTTTTTACATAGGCCAAACTGGAAGTTCTATACAAAAAAGAATCGATGAACATAGAAGATATTGTTGAATAAACCATATACGGGCTTTTCTGAACATTGCATTAAACATAATCATTTCTTGGATCCCAGGAAGACCGAAATAGTACACTCAGGTAGTAAAGGCAAAAGATTAGATACACTTGAATTTGGAAATTTCGATAGCGAAAAAGAAGAATTTACCTACTTGCAATGACCAGGTAGACTTTTCTGTGGAACCAGTGTTGAATTCTGTGGTTTAGGATATGTAAGTTAAAGATGTACATTTTGAAATTCAGTAATATTGTATACTGTTGATAATGGGTTAACCAACCGAAACACATGTAGAGTTTGTAATATATTCAATGAAACTTAAATGAAGTGATAAATTTTATTAACTTTCTTTATTAATTTCTCTTTTTTCATTATTTCTAGCTAGTGTATAATACAAGCAAGGATAATTGCTTTTGATGTTTCAACCGTACTCTCAATTTCTGTCTAAAATATAATTGAATTGCTTTCTTGCTCTGTAGACGGCCATTATTTAATAGGAGGAAAACATTTTCTTCTTCGATTTCATTACAAGAGTAAGAGTGTATCTCACTTCAACTAAACGCACCACGATACCATAACTATACCAGATATCGATTCGATAAACGATTGTTTTCAAATGTTGACGCAAGAGTTACTATGAGTTAGAAAAGGATATAAATGGATAATTACACATTTTTGGCACTTATTTTCCGCCACTGAACTTAACTTTCTCATAACTACCTAAGTCTATCAGAACCATGTAATATTAATGAAAATCTCACATAAACTTTCAATTAGCAACCATTATGTAGCAGCAAACACGTATTTGTCAAGATTGCGTGTTGAAAATCACAAAGGTTTTTTATATTTCAATGCGGTTTTCATTTAGTTTTCTCTCTTCTTTTTTTCATAAAATATGTCGGGTAACTATTAGGTAACCTTCAAAAAATATTTATTAACTTTCAGGTTGTTGTACTACTTGTTTTATCCATAATAACAAACAATGAATACGTCAAAGAGGACGCGGATAACAATGGATCTACTCGACAAGTTACCGGAGAAAATTGTTCGCAAAAATGAAGGGGAAGCGATTTCTCTCCTTCAGTGCGTAGCGTTTAAGAAAAGTGCATACATTATGTCAATCCCGAAGACCATGTAAACCATGAAAAAAATGAAAATCTGACATAAGCTTTCAATTAGCAACCATTATGTAACAGCAAACACGTATTTGTCAAGATTGTGTGTTGAAAATCACACAGGTTCTTTTATATTTCAGTGAGGTTTCCATTTAGTTTTCTCTCCTCTTTTTTTCATGAAATATGTCGAGTAACTATTAGGTAACCTTCAAAAAATATTTATTAACTTTCGGGTTGTTGTACCACTTGTTTTATCTATAATAACAAAAAATGAATACGTCAAAGAGGATAACAATGAAAATACTCGACAAGTTACCGGAGAAAATTGTTCGCAAAATGAAGGGGCAGCGATTTCTCTCCTTCAGTGCGTAGCGTTTAAGAAATGTACATTATGTCAATCCGACCCTGTTCCCTGTTCTACACTGAGGTGCACCCGTGTTCTAATTCAGTCCTTATTCCTGAATCGTATCGTCGAGTATTCGGTGAAGTGCAGTCTGACTATTCCTGCAATTTATTTCGTGTCTATACTGATCTACGGTAGTTGAAGATGGGAAAGAGATTACGTTTGAATCGCTTCATTACTAAATGGATCAAAAGGTTGGTCTTTTTTTGTCACTTGGCTAACACTTAGCCCGCTTCTTTGTTATCTTTGCTCATCCAATTTTGAATATCATTGCGAGGTTCGAAAAAATAATAGCATGACACTGTAGTTGTTGCAATCGTATGAATTTGAGTGTAAGTGTAACATGGCTTTTATCTAAATCGTCGTTTCTTCGCACAAATGTTAATGACACTTGGGAACTGATTTATTTTTAGACACTACTTTATGAAAGACGTGCAAAACATTCCAGTTTTCGAGCATCGTTTTCAGCGTGGTTTTTCGTTTATCAATTTCGTTTAATTCGTGCGAAAATTCAAATAACTAGGGTTCAGATCAGGGGTTCCTGAAGTTTTCCTTGAGCAGGTCAATTTGATTTGGCCGAAATTTTTGGCGGGCCAAAAAAGTAGTCAGTCGTCATGATATTTGTTAAGTAGCGAATATTGCAACTTACTGTTTTTATATAAACTTAACTCATTTGAATTTGATGATAAATTTAAGAAATGTCAATTTATCAAATTTATTAACAAAATTGATGTAGGTAGTTATTTATCATTCTAAAAGTTTATTTCAAACTATTGCAAGAGATAATATTTAGCTTTATACAGGGTGTTTTTTTAGAGGTATTGAACTTTAAATTGCAATAAAACACCGATGGATCATTCGATTGACAAAATTTTTTTTTTATTCGAAAGATAATCTTGTGGCATTACATTTTAAATATGATTTCTGGCATTTGACCGCCACGGCTGGCTCGGATGTAGTCCAATCTGGACGTCCAATTTTCGATGACTTTTTCCAACATTTGTGGCCGTATATCGGCAATAACACGGCGAATATTGTCTTCCAAATGGTCAAGCGTTTGTGGCTTATCCGCATAGACCAATGACTTTACATAGCCCCACAGAAAGTAGTCTAGCGGTGTTAAATCTCAAGATCTTGGAGGCCAATTCACAGGTACAAAACGTGAAATTAGGCGGTCACCAAACGTGTCTTTCAATAAATAGATTGTGGCACGAGCTGTGTGACATGTTGCGCCGTCTTGTTGAAACCACAGCTCCTGGATATCATGGTTGTTCAATTCAGGAATGAAAAAGTTAGTAATCATGGCTCTATACCGATCACCATTGACTGTAATGTTTTGGCCATCATCGTTTTTGAAGAAGTACGGGCCAATGATTCCACCAATCCATAAAGCGCACCAAACAGTCAGTTTTGATATAACGGTTTTTTGACATACACTTGAGGATTATCTTCACTCCAAATGCGGCAGTTTTGTTTGTTGACGTAGCCATTCAACCAGAAGTGCGCTTCATCGCTAAACAAAATTTGCGCGATACGTATTCCGCACAGAACCATTATTTTCGAAATAAAATTGCACTTTTTGCAAGCATTGTTCAGGCGTGAGTCTATTCATGATGAATTGCCAAACCAAACTGAGAATAAATCACTTCTCAGCTGTTAAATCGGTCGTCATCTTCAACATTAAGGTCAATTTAAAATTCTATACCTCTAAAAAAAACACCCGTTATAATAATAATATATAGCTTTATTTCATAGAAAGTAAACATGAAAAAAAATGTAGCCTAAGAGAATATATCGCACACTATGCACAAAAAATTTAGCAGAATCTAAAGACACCCGAACGAAGCTTAAAAATTTATTTTATTATATTTATTATATTATATATATTATATTATATTTATTTTATTCACTGATTTTTTATATTTCGTGTCTAAACATTTCGTGATAATTTCTTCAAAGTTATTAACATAAGTAATGAATTCAAACAAATATTCTGTGGTAACTCTATTATTATTTATTTACGAGGTCGAAATATTAACAAGGTTTTTAGTTATGATTCAGTAAAAGGTGAATTATATATATATATATATATATAAAAGCAAAATCATCGGTACGTGCCGCAATTGGAAGCAGCCGTTGACACCATGTTGCTGTACGAACCTGGAGAAGGAAAAAACAACCACCAAAGGACATTCCTGCAACGGAAGTCACCACTTTCGGGCTTCCAAATTAACTCTCCGGGTTGGGAGATTAAGTCATTGCTTCGACTTTGCGGAGACTGTTTATCCTTTACGGAATCTCTAACCGAGAATGTGAACAATGAATGGAAGAACTTTAACGTGGGAGAAAGTATAAACAAAAGTAATTTTGTTTTGAAACAAATTTTGCATTAAAAAATATTAAGTTTACTTTTGTTTATGCTTTCTCTTACAGAAATACGTTTTCCTGTGTCAAGCCACGTGGAGGAAATATATTCAATCACATTGAAAAATCCTCGGATAAAATAAAAATTTTCTTAAAAAGTACAGAAAAGCTCGTCGCGTACAAAAAATACATTAGGAAAGTTTATAAAAGAAAACAGACATAGATCGAGTAAAGGATCGAATTCGGGCGTCTATAAGTTAACCTGTGAATCTGGGAAATGTTACATTGGACAATCAGGTAGAACATTTTATACAAGAAGAAGAGGACACCTTAGAAGCTACCTTAACAAAAAATCACTAAAGTCTCCGACAATCACGATCTTACATTTATCAGAACAACATTTGATAAGTATACTGTTAAGTCTCTCAAAGAGGACATTACATTAGCTAATGGTTTTGAATTTGCTCTATATCAGCTAACAATTACGATGATAGGGTTGTTACGGTTAATTTGAATGAATTACACTAAGCTTAACAAAATGTGATCTCTCAAAAGCATTCAATGATTTACGACGACAATCTAACTACGGTGCTCCCTCCATGTCTACTATGTTGACGACAAAATTGAGAAACAAATTTATAACCTTCAACCGATAGAGACCGATTTCTTCAATTGATTTCCAATGCTCAACAATGAGTAATATATCTACATCGGTTCCAGCAACTAACAAGTTTAGTTTATCCAATGCAGTGCTAAGGCATTGCACATTTTGCAATACTAACGACAAAGAATTTGCTGGCTTTAGTTCTTTGGATTTTGAGTAGCACCTCCTTGCATTGACGGTGTCCTCTTCTTGAATAAAAAATACCGGGAAACAAGATCTGCTTGGAGCCAGAGTTCATCATTTTTAAAATTTTCTTGATAAATAGAAACAGAGGTTATTTTCAATAACCTCTGGTAAAATTTAGGAACCGTCTTTACTCCTAAACTGGGTGCAGCATATTTTTATTTAGATATTTATTCCGCTTCGTGACTTGTTGCTATTTGGATTCAAATGGCGCATTGACTTTACCATCCGTAGGTGGAGCAATGTCTTGTAATTGTCTCATTAATGATGTTTGTTGAGCGAACGTATAGCCGAATTTACCATTTTTTGTATCAATAATTGGAGCATTTTTATTGCTATTTTCTGAGGTACCATCTTTGTTCTGTTGATCAACAGCAACATTCTGTTTCTGCGTATTGGAAGGTAGTCCCGCCGCATTGTAGTTCCCTGTTAGATTGGAAGGTTTACGATATAAACGTATACAGTAATCATAAGATTAGTAGAGGTAGCAAAAACCAGCAACCCGGTTTGTTCTTCAAATCAAATGAAAATTGAATCAAATTCAATTTGTTTACATTTTTACGCTCTGTATTTTTTTAATCAATTTGGTGGATAACATCTTTAATATGGATGAGAGTTGACTCTCGTAATTTTTAATTAATGATTTCTGCAAACTCACAGTATAATCGCGATTTAGTAGGTAGACTGGGTACAGTTGAAACAGTGGACGGTTGAAACAAACCAAATATCTCGTGAACAGTGCGAGAATGTTGTGTAAGGGAATTACGACGCGGGCGACGAATCGAAACACGAATTTGAGTATTTTGTTGATCTCGTTCAATGTGTTTGTCTACAAGAGGCCCCATTGTGTTTTCTGACGGAAAAGTAAGTATTTCTCTACTTACCTACATTTTTGCAATTATTAAGATTTTGTTTTAAGTTAGAGTATTGAAATTTTTTTCCGTTTTTATTGAAGTTTGCAGAATATCTCAGTATTAGTTTTTATTTAAATTTATTTTCATTCTTACTGTGATCCAGTTTATATCAAGGGGTGGGTTGGGGACGGTTGAAACAGTTCATTCATTTATATTCTTGTTTCTTAGATGCAAAGAGTTCGCCAAAGAAAGACTACGAAATATTGGACGACTTATCAACGTACAAACTAGCTTATGAATATTAATTTAAGGAAATTAACAAATATGGGCCGAAAAACTAGGAAATCTACAATTTACGCAGACACACCTGAAAAAGAAGAGATAAGAAGGAAATATGAAAACAGATTGAAACGAACCAAAACTAAACAAGTTAAGAAAATATTATATGGAGAAAACACTAAAAGAAATGCTATAAACAAGAAAAACAGAACAAAACACTCAAGACTCGTCATCAGAAGAAGAGGAGTGCTACTGTGTTTGTACGTCAGCATATTCAGAAAGCAGACCGGGGAAAAAATGGATACAATGTACAATATGTAAAATGTGGGCGCATAAAGAGTGCACAGAAGGTAGCCTTAGATATGTTTGCCGCAATTGTGACTCCGAATAATTACATAATTGTCCAAATATTTTAGAAAAATATTTGTGATATTCAACTGTGCCATAACGATTCCTAAAATATTATCAAATGTATAAAATAAAACAAGATAATTGATTATATTTCGTTTCATTTGCTTGTATTTCAATTGACCGCAGGCAATGTTTCAACCGACCCTGGCATGGGGACGGTTGAAACAAATTACTGCTTTTTCTCAAATATGATTAAAACAGAACATATTCACAGATATAAACAGAACCATTCAGTGATCTTAAATAATGTTGCCCATTAATAGACAGATATAAGGTTTTTCATTTAATATATTATTGTCATCGCTAACTTCAAAAATCTCGGTGCTATGCACGAAATACGCTAAAATGTTTGAACCGTACCCAGTCTACTAAAGATTTTTCCCCAATTTGAATTTGGCAATTCACCCAAATAAGATATTCCATATCATTGTTCTTAGCAGTAATATCAGCTTTCAAAGTAGAGAGTAACGTTGAGTTTTTTACGGACACATAGACTGAATGATAAATTCTTATTACACGAATTACATTTAATATATTTAAAATTCACGATTAAATTATCGGAGCATTGCCGACACACTTTCGAACTGTTCGATATCGTAACAACTAACTCGAGAGGGATTAAAATGTGTAGACAAAGTCATTCATCAAATTTTTATGAACTAACTTAATTTAAAAAATACAGCAAGTTTTCACTCCATCACCCCTATACGACGATTATAATAATAATAATAATTTATTGATTTTCCAAATATACAGAGTAGAAAGGAAAACAGGTCATTCCAAAACAAAAGAAGACAAGAAAAAAATTCAGATATTGACTACACGGTCAATACATGAACCATAAAATTCTTCAATATATGGCTCAAGCTGTACAAGAAAACGATAAAGAGATAATTGCGACACTCATCTGATCTTATCCCATCGAAAGCGATGATAATAGTTAAACAAAACCCTTTCAATCTACCTACACTGTTGAAATATATGAAAAGGGTGAAATAACTTTTTTTTCGGCAAATAATATACTTGATTATACCAAGTTGTGATTTCGAAGTTCTTAGGTATTATACATATCGTCACGTATGTGACACCTTTATGTCAAATTCGTTCTTGGGATTTTCGTTCACACCGGTATAAGATTATCATTTTCATCGTTATAAGTACACATGGTTCTACTTTCCAGATTTTGAATTATTTTCATATTGTTCACATGTGCGATTTTGTAGTGACATTCAGTGGGATCTTCGAGATTTTTATATTGATCTGTTGTAGATCCTTTTGGAATTCATTTCATTCTGTAGACATAGAACTTTGCTCGTCGTTTTCCAGTTTCTTCCGTTTTTGTATTTGTCTTTTGATACAGTTCATTCTGAGGTCTTTCCATCCAAATGGCGGTTCTATTGATTGACCCGTAAATCTTTCTGAGAATTTTTCTTTTTTGTTCTTCTATTTCTCTAATTCTTGAATAACCGTCAATTACCATTGTTTCAGGTGCGTAGATTGCTTCTGGAAGAATCGTTGTGTTATAATGCCTCAATTTGACACCTCTCGAAATGAACTTTTTGTTATAGTGAGCCCATGTTAGTTTGCAGACCCTTTGGAGCTTGGTAATTCTCTATTCATTAGCCATTCGGTTTAAACCTGAGGACTGTATAACCTCCCCGAGATATTTAAAATGGCCGACTTGCAGAATGTCACTATTTTTTTGTGATAAGAGGGGATTGATTTTTTTGGTTTCTTTCCATGTATTTGGTTTTATCATAAGAAATTTGTAACCCGGTTTTCTACACAATTTCATGTAGTTTTTCTACGGCGAGAATGGCTTCAGTTCAGTTGTCTGTCATGATAGCATATATATATATATATATATATATATATATATATATATATATATATATATATATATATATATTTAGAATACTCAAGTTATTGTTATCCGAAAACTTTAGTCGATTAACAAATTTTTCGTATATGCCTGAGTTATAAAAGTTATTATTTAGGAGTTCCCAAATTTTCATAATTTGGCATTGACTTTTAACAGTTCAACCTTACTAAACGAAAGTTAATGAATGACATTGTTAATATCGCCCTCGCATATTATAACAAGGTTCACTGAACAGGATAAAACCATTTAGCTTAATTTTTTGTAACTCGAATGTTTCTGAGTAACATAAAAATTGTTTAAGATAATATTCATATTTATAGCTATTAATTTTTGAGAACTACAAAAATTTTCTTTTCAAAAAACAGTCTAAAGACGCCCCTATACCTTTTCCGGTTTACTGATGCTAGTGGGTTCGATTCTGTGTTTTTGAATGTTGTATAGTGGATACTGTAGTGGCTTTGCACCTGTTTGTATCCCAAAACTCAAAATAATATTTTAAAAAATATTGACAAGAATGCGGAACTCTGAGTAATATTTAATTTAAGTTATTTTTCCAACAAAACTGTATTTTTTCGACAAAATGTTATGTTTTGTATGAGTGGTTATGTGTGTTGGTGTAAACCTTCCCTTATCTAAAGGGTATTAATTATATTTTAGTGCTTCTACAGTTCTTTCACCTTCCCTTCAAACTAGGTGTAACATGTATATGTTGGTTACTACATTTCAACACTTGTAGCGGGGAACTCAAACTTATTTTAAGATCGAAAGTTTGCTATTTGTTTGTGAGGTCTTTCTCCCTCTGTGTGGCCATAAAGTTCCTACTACTAGGGAGTACTAGTTTTCTAACAAGTTATTGAAAAACTCAACATTAAATTTATTGAATTCAAGAACAAAAAATATGAAGCCTTTAAAAATATAAATGAAATAAATGTATTAATTTAAACACTTGGCTTACTTGAATATAAACTTAAATTCAAACACTTGAACTTATGATTTACACTTTATTGACTACATAGCATGAAGCGTTTCGTCGTTACAAACGACTTCTTCAGATGCTTACAGAACAATGACATTTAATTACATTATTCTGTAAGCATCTGAAGAAGTCGTTTGTAACGACGAAACGCGTCATGCTATGTAGTCAATAAAGAGTAAATCAAAAGTTTTTTTAGTCATAACACTGTTAAATACTTGGCTTACTGTTTCACGAATGTATTAATTAAAAATTAGTAACGCTGAGTCAAATAATTATAATATCACTTTCTTGGTTGGTTTTAAAGCAAGAGATGTGAATGCTCTTTAAGCGTAGATGCTCAAAATTCAAGTTTTTCGTGGTGCTAACTTTGGGAAGCCTTGACTTATGTACTGAGTGCTTTATTTAGAATTCTTTTGGTAGAATAGACGTCCAATATTGAACATTGATAACACCAAAGTGAAATATTTTTCATCGAAATACATTTCAAAGAAAAAGGTTTCAAAAAAATAAAAACGATAAAGTATCTGATTGTTATAAAATTCTTTATATATCAATCCATCAATCAAACAGATTGATTGGTTATTTAAAACACTTCACAATCAATAAACAATATTACTCCTAATTCATCATTGAAACGAAAAAACTCATCGCACTTTATATAAATTATCTGGATTAGTATATTGAAACGTAATGATATATATATATATATATATATATATATATATATATATATATATATATATATATATATATATATATATATATTTATATATATATGTATTCGATAATGAAATATATGTTTCAAGTATCCAATTGATCTGAGTAATGACTTTCTGAGAGCTTTTTTTCTGAAAGTATCAAACGGCTACAGAGTTAAACTTTTGATTATTTAGGTATTATTTTGTTAGTTACTGACCGTTAAAGTTAATGATAATAGAAGATGACCATTTTTGAAAGAGTAATTTAAAATTTCTAAAAATTTTACCAAAACGTCAACTAAAAGGAGTCAAAGTTGAAAGCCTCTTTTTGCTACTGTCAAGATAAGTAACTAGAAATATACCCAGGATCGTTAATTGCGCCATTAATAAATTTAAATACTGATATTTAAAAAACATTTCATGATGAACAATTACTCATAATATATTTTCGTACGAAAGAAAAAAAAAAGAAAATAGAAACGTAAGACGTTTCTATTTTGTTGAGGAAGTAACTGTTGATACTGAATAAACAACCTCCTCCGTATAAATTCGTGAAAAGTGTACGATATAGAAAATTGAAATTACGTTATCTTAATATATTGCTTTGTGTGTTCCTTTATTTCTTTGTTTGCTTCCGCTTTTTTTGCACGATTGTTTTCGCATTAATTTTTCGCACTCGTACATGTTATTTGGTTTCAATTCACCATTGTTCACATCGTTTTGCACGAAATGAGTTTTATAATATGAACTCCCAATCTGATGTAAAAATTTGGTAATAGCGATCTGCCCCAAGATTGTTCGTCTGTGCTGCTCCTAGGAGTGACTAGGATTCCTACGTCACCGCTGCCAGCCCGTCGTCCCTGTTCCTTACCTCTTAGCCCCGCCAGTCTTTCCCAACCCGAGTCACCTCTAGTAAGGCGAAATACTGGAACCAATAGACGCGCCCTGGTGCGTAGAAAATCTTCTCTAAAAAAGAAAGACCAAGACGCAACCTTGACGAATTCCACCAGTACTGGCGTTGGGGACATCAAAGACGAGTCGCCATGTTCTTCTGGTTCTGCTACTCCAACACCTGGCATTGAAATTGCCACCCCTTCGATTCTCTGTAATTCCAATGAGAAGTCTCCAGGCATAATGGACCGTTCTGTGGATTCCATTGGCACTTGCTCGCTCGATTTGGAAACGTCTGTCACTGCACCAGGTAGAGAAAAGTTGATGTGCTTGCTTGCAGAGATTAGATGTTTATTCTCTTTACTTTGATTTTCTATATAAGGTACACTTATGTGGCATGCAGCTTTTGGGAGCATGAGTGGTCCTAACCAATAAGAGTGATCCTAATGGATTTAAGTAAACTGTTTTTCAAATATTCAACGTTTTTTTTACGTTCGGCCTGTTTATCAGCATATATCATTGTTGAGTGGAATATGGAATTTTAAATGTTGAATTGTTATGTTCGCTAATTCAACACATATATGCAAGATTTTACAGAAATGCAGTATAATTTTATAAAATTTGACATTGTCAAATATTTGTTAAATATTGTTGAATATTTTAAAAATCGTCCTCAAGAAGTTTCTACTCTAATATATTTTTGAAATTATGCTTTAAAGTGACATTATGAATGATTTATGAAGAAAAATTCATATCTATTCGAAAAGTTTACATATGTGTAATATTCGTCAAAAATTTTCAAATGTGTAAAAGAAACTGAAATTAATTTTGAACTGTTAAAATTCTTGTTGAAACCTAGGAGTGACCGAAGTGAGTGGACAATGTGGTTTCATCAAAGGTATAGTATGTCGGACTTACATTGTCTATAAATTTGAATACAAATTTCTGAAATGAAAAGTTATGCCTTGAATAGCAAATTTCTGAAATGCCATAATTACGATTTTAGTTTGTTGCAGTTTATTTCATATTTAGACTAATTTAATTTTCGAGTTTCAAAAACTCAGAAATATAAATATATATATATATATATATATATATATATATATATATATATATATATATAATATATATATATAAAGTTTATAACAAATGGCGCCTAACACCATCAGAAATTTCCGATGTCTTCCTTATAGTTAGAAACTATCGTATATATACTTATTGTTCTATTTTGTATTTTGTATCCTTCCTTTTTTCTGTGGTCCAATTTCAATATTTCAGTGCAAATCAATCAATTGATGTGTACTCTATCTTAACTTCGCATTGAATAACCACGTTTTATACGTCTCAATGTTTATTATTTTTATTTTAGCTTGTGCGAATGTGACGGTGTTATTATTGAAGTTGCGTTATTCTTGGAAAATGAAACAACATATGTTTTGACGAACGACCAGAAATAATAGTATTTGAAAGAAATTGCTGGTTTCCATCGGTCGAATCTTCTATTTTTTCCCCACGGAAAAAGTTCAACATTCTTCACTGACTCCGTTCTTTACAGTTATGGATTCACTCGAGTGATTTCCTCATACAAAGCCATTATTTATTGAAGCTTAGATGAGCACGAAGCTGGCGAATTAGATAACATTCTATTTACGGCATCAAATCCTGAGTTTCAATAATCTAAATTTGGAATTGGTGAAGACCAGTCATTTCCGAATTGATATTGATCGAAAATATCGAAAAAATATATAGTAAAACGTATGAAATTTTGAGATGATTAGAAGGAAAAAAATGTCTTTCGTGAAATCCATTGAATTTAGAGACATTAAAAAGTAGAGCCTCTAATAGGCTAATATTGAAAATTCACACACCATTAGTATTGCCAAGGATATTTTTTCCATATATTTATATTTTTCAGTACTACGTATGGACTAAGCATTTATAATAGAGTATTTTTTAACTGAAGCAAAAATCATGCTAAGCTTAAAATATTTTTCACATCAGATTTTCAAAACACATACCTATCTAACATTTATTTTTGTCAAACTATAATTCTAATGAGAAATAAATCCCCGGCCTACCATAGTAATACACATTTTTTGGCAAAATTAGTTTTTTTATTCAACATAATTCCCTTCAAGAGTAATACACTGATTATAGCGACCCTCTAACTTTTCGATGCCATTTTTGTAGTACAATTTGTCCTTTGTTTCAAAATAGGCCTCAGTTTCGACAATCACCTCTTCATTCGACGAAAATTTCTTCCCAGCCATCATTCTTTGAAGATCTGAGAACAGGAAGTAGTCGCTGGGGGGCAGATCTGGAGAATACGGTGGATGAGGAAGCAATTCGAAGCCCAATTCATGGATTTTTGCCATCGTTTTCACTGACTTGTGACACGGTACATTGTCTTGGGAGGCAGCACTTTCTTTTTCTTCAAATGCGGCCATTTTTCGGCGATTTCGTCCTTCAAACAGTCCAATAACACTATGTAATATTCGCTGTTGATGGTCCTTCCTTTATCAAGGTAGTTAATGAAAATTATTTCATGCGCATCCCAAAATACAGACGCCATAACCTTGCCAGCTGACTGGCGTTTTCCCACTCTTTGGAGCGGGTTCATCGTGTGCAGTCCACTCGGATGACTGCCGATTGGACTTCGGAGTGAAATGATGGAGCCATGTTTCATCCATTGTCACATATCGACGCCAAAACTCAAGTTTATTACTTACGTTTGATCATCTTCAAACACTGCTTCGAATCATCAACTCGTCGTTGTTTTTGGTTAAAAGTTAGTTCGCGCGGCACCCACTTTGCACAGAGCTTTCTCATACCCAAATATTAGTGAACCTAATGATGTACACGTTCAGTTAATATCTTTAGAGTGTCTGCTATTTCATTCCATTTCAATTTACGGTCATTCAAAAGCATTTTGTGGATTTTTTAATGTTTTCGTCGGTAACAACCTCTTTTGGGCGTCCACTGCGTTCATTTCACCATGTCTAAACTCAGCATACCAATCCTTGATGATTTATTTTTCTGGGGCGGTGTCCGGAAACTCGGCATCAAGCCAAGTTTTGCTTCAACTGTATTTTTTACCTTCAAAAAGCAATATTTTATCAACAAGCGAAGTTCCTTTTTGTCCATGTTTTTCACAATAACAAAAGTTGCTTCACTCAAAATGCTATAATTCACAAACTAATGATTCGACAGCTGTCAAATTTATACACTCATCTTTTGAGGGCTAGGCTAACTAAAAAACATATGGATTTAATTCTAGTAACGCCATCTATGTGCCAGGCCGGGGGCTTTTCAATTGTTTAAATCGCATATATTTATGTTCAAATGTTAATATTAATATAACGTAATAGTTACATTAAAAACATCACACATAGGTACTGTAAACATTTTCAATTTGTTTTGGTTTAATAATTAATTCATTCAGGAAATTTACATATAAATAAATTATCAAAATGATCGAAAGGATCATTTACGCAGAAATTATTCAAAGTTATACTTCTTCTTACGCTACATGAATGAGCTCACAGATAATATTAGCAGATGTGTAATTTCATCTCCGATTCCAGAAACATTCACGTTATTAACTATGTTTTTGAAAACTTGAAATCAATGAAACTTCCATGTTTATGTTTTTACCTGCCTTGTCCTTAAAAGAAAGTTGAAATGAAGAAATATACGCAGTTAATGTTAGTTTATGCTCTTGTTGTGCCTGGGCGGAAAATCTGGATCTGATTTATTAATCGAAGTGAAAAGTAGGCGTTTTGTTTGAAAATATTACCCAGTAGGTGTTTAAGGTTATCGCATTTTTTTATCAGTACGCTTTCAGTACCTAATTATATAAATATATACGTCATATATTACAAAGTATAGTATAAAACAAAGTTCGCTTTCTCTGTAAATCTGTTATATCTTCGAAAATATTCATTTAAACGATAGGTATGCTGTGAAGGGCCATATAGATCTATATTAAATCAACAATGTATTTAAGGTATTTAATTGGATAAGGATTAATGCTGTATTGGTTGAAATCGCTTCGAAAATTAGCCATTATTTGTCGTAAAAAGTAAATGACAAAAAAATGTTATTGTGGGATAGCCATAAGAGATAGACATATACCATAGCAGAGTTTTCTGTAGACCTTTTTTCAATATGTACAATACTTAGTACATCATTTTGATAAATCTCGTAGGGTTCAGTCTGCGTTTGCAATGTAAGCGGAAAAAATGTAATTGTTTACAACATTTCTCCACTATTTAATGAATGTTATTATACATATAAAACTTTCTCTTCAATCACTCTATCTATTTTTAAAAAACCCATCAAAATCCGTTACGTAGTTTTTAGACTTTGTTTTATACTATGTAGTGATACGTCATTATTAGCTAATTAGAAAATCTAATTGAATCTACTAAAACTAATTTCAAATATTGCCTGTTTGAAGTTTCGTCCTTATATTTTCATGCTATCTGTAGTCATTTTAACTACTTTACCTTGTTTACATTTGAGTATATTTAAAGTAGTATGTACTGCTTTTACAAACATTGTAATTAAATCGATTGATAACTTGCTAAAAAATAATCTTTCTATATTTAGAAATCTATGTAGAAGAAAATAGTGATAAAAATTAAATTTAGACACTCAATAAGAAATACTATTTCTAGATTCTAGAGAAGTTTTTATTAAGCACTGTATAATCTATCTAAAAATTAAATTTAATTATTTTATTTGTATTTATACATTTTGTTTATTTACGAGTATTATTGAAGAAATAATAAATGGTCAAATGGATCGTATAATTAAAAGTAGTTCGGTTGCATTGAAGGATAGTAACGAGAAAGTAGCCCGATATATATTTATAGATAATATTTTGGAATGTATTAACTAATACTGAGTTTCAAAGTATTTTTGCCCGATATATATATATATATAAAAATCTCATACCAACGAATTTTACCTAATATAGGTTTTTCGTTAAATGTCCACAATATATATATATATATATATATATATATAAAGTTTTTTAAAATTTGTTTAGCAATAACAGGCTGTTTCCAGATGTGTTTTTTAAGCGCCTCGCGTGTTTCTTAATTTACTCAACGTTGAGCGATATTTTCAAGATTATTGAAAAGAAATGAATTAATTTAGTGTACTGGGAGTGGATTTTGTGGAGAAGAAGCAATAAGATTTATATATATGTTGCTTAGATTATAATCTATCACAGATAATTATCTGTGTCAGATTTTTTATTAATACAGATTTCTGTCTTTTTGATATGGACCATTTCTAAGAAAAGGCATTTATTGTAATTATTTGTCGTAATACTAACAAGACGAATTCTTATAGAAATATTCGAATACAAAAAAATAGAATAGAAAAATTCGAATAGAAAACATGTTTATTTAAAAACCACAAAAATGATCTGAAAATGTTGGAACAAATGGAATATATCTACAATATATATAGTTTAATACTTTTCCATTTCACTAAATGTTATTGAATCAGTGAAAGTATTCAATAATTATGAAACTTTGCATTTACTGTAGCTTATTTATTATACGCAGTCTCTTTTAACAATATATATCTTGAATATTAATTGGCTGAGAATTTGAAATTCCTGTGATAAATAATTCATAAGACAATTTATGAGAAAGGTTGAAAACTCCCATTTCAACTCCAAGTATTTATGGTCAGGTTGTGTGATATTGCAGAAGGCGAAAATGACAATAGGTCTTAATTTCTTTCAATTGCTTAAAACTCATATTGGAGAATTTTTTAACAAGAGAATTCTAATTTATTCCTTGTCTAGAAATGCAGGATCTCATTATAATTTTGAACACTGATCATTGTTTGCAGAGGTATTGTTGTAATGTTAATCAATCAAATTCGTCCACAATGAGAAATCATTGGAACAGCTTACAAATATTTTACTAAAGTACTCTATCTATGTTGAATATTACGCACACAAATCAAGTTATATATATATATATATATATATATATATATATATATATATATATATATATATATATAAATTATTTTTAATGTTTTCAGCAATAACAGGCTATTTTCAATGTTAAAAACTTTATTTTCGCTGACGTTTCGTTGTATATCACAACTTTAAAAAAAATCAAATTGGCCTTTTTGTTTTTTAGTATTCAGAGGAATATTTCTGGCTTAGCATTCGCTTCGGATTTTTAGTCTTCTTCACCACAAGGAAACCTCTGAAAAACTCATGGCACGCCAGCCGATTCTAATGAGTGTGATTTATTATATATATATATATATATATATATATATATATATATATATATATATATATATATATATATATAAACTAGCGACCCGCCCCGGCTTCGCACGCCGCAAACGCTACGCCCCGCAATTTTTAAATCTGTAATATCTTTCGAAAATATTCACTTAAATCATACGGTGTAAAGGGCCATATATATCTATATTAAATGAACAATGTATTCAAGGTATTTAATTGGTTAAGGATTAATGCTGTATGGGTTAAAATCGCTTCGAAAATTAGCCATTATTTGTCGCAAAAAGTAAATGACAAAAAAAGTTATTGTGGGTTATCCATAAGAGATAGACATATACCATCACGGACTTTTCTGTAGACCTTTTCAATGGGTACAATACTTTAGTACATTATTTTGATAAAACTCGTAGGGTTCAGCCTGCGTTTGCAATGTAAGCGGAAAAAATGTAATTATTTACGACATCACATTAGAAACCTCAAAAATAACAGTACTTCTCCACTATTTAGTGGATGTTATTATACATATAAACCTTCCTCTTGAATCACTCTATCTATTAAAAAAAACCGCATCAAAATCCGTTGCGTAGTTTCAAAGATTAAAGCGTACAAAGGGACAGAAAAAGCGACTTTGCTTTATACTATGTAGTGATATATATATATATATATATATATATATATATATATATATATATATATATATATATATAATTATTTTGAAATTTTTTATCAATTTCAAGAAAATATATATATATATATATATATATATATATATATATGTGTGTGTAATTTCCTGGCATTTTACACAATTTCCTCCAAAGTCGTGATCTATTATAAAAATTTATTTTCTCTTTAGAGAATTTGAAATATAAGCTGATTTTCATAATGCATCAATTTACATAAAAATGTTTTTATGTAAAAATCATGTTACATAAAAATGAATTGGCTCTTTGAATTACTCAAGAATATAGTGTGATCACCAGTAATTTATATTAGTACCTTAGTCAAGGGTTATTCTTTAGTAATTATGATCAATTGAAATTAGTAATTATGATCAATTACCAGCATCTCTGCAACTATTATGTATATAAACTAAGAAAATTACAACATCTAAAAATAACATGCCATAAAATTTGTCAATATCTGAATATCTACATGAGATGCATGACCTGTGAAGGAGAAAAGTTCACTAGAGATACTATTACAACTCGTTTATTTTGTATCCCAATTTGTTATGTAGTTTTCATGAAACAAAGGTTTCTTATACACACTGAATTTTATGCACGTATAATGTTATGAAAGAATGTAGATAATATTTCAGATAAGCGTGTTAACCATTTATTCCAAAAGTATATTTACTTCTCTAATTTCTTCATTAATTTGCAAGGTACCCACCTTGTTGATTCAGTGACGATTTAACTACCTAACACTCAAATTTTTATGTGTTATTTACATAGTTTTATGCATTTACTAAGTGAAAAGTGTAAGCCTCTTCTATGAACTGGGCAGCTTCTGTATTCCACAATCACAAATAAAATTCTTGATAACTTGGTTTTGGTTATTGTTTTTTTCTAGATATTTTACTTTTCGCACAACACTTGCCTAAAATCCTCATAAGTTTTCAATAAAACTACTTTAAAAAGTAACCATTTAACTATTTACAATATTGTATATTATATAAATAATGATAATGACTTTATTTTCCACAATGTACAGTTTTTGTTACTAATTATCAACTTATAATATCTTTACAATTATTGAAAAAATGGATAAGTTCAGTTTTATACCACTGATACAGTAACTGAAACATAATGTTGAATGCATTGAACATTATTTGTGGTATGTAACTAGTGTTAGTAATTATAGATTACCCCTAACAATAAGCCACCAAATATTATTTGAAAGGTCAATTTTTATAGATTTTGTTTTATCATGTATTGACAATATTAAGTATGAAGTTTTCAATTTTTTGAATTGATACAAAGTTTAACTGTGTGTTAAACTGTGTTGAACTTTTGTTACCACATAAATAATTTTAAATCAATGTTTATGGTGCTATTAAAAAGAACATCTTCTCATGGAACCAATAATTTTGATCAGCTATTTGGACCCTTCTTGATCAATTTTCAGCACTTGAAAAGGAAATTTAAAGAAGTATAATTTTCAACTTTGTTCAATCTAACTTGGTCAAACAAATCATTTTGTTTTGTCAACCTCAAAAATTATCGCTTACATAATTTGAAAAAAATTAATTGATTAGAATATATATTTATAATACATGGTGATCTCAATATTTTTGATTTCACTAGAGGTTGTTGAATCAGAGAAACTATTTCACAATTATAATACTTGTGCATATTGATAATATTAAACAATTTTTTGGAATGTCAATGTTTAGCCAAGTGTAATTATATTATATTTTTCGTTTACAAATTTCGTGTTTCTATTGTTAGTTATAGAAGAGAGACACATTTAAGTGAACAAAGTTTTCAATATACTTTTTTAATGGTAATTAATAGTATAAAATTCATACAAACACTTCATGAAGCGCAAGACATGAATGATGCATGAAGTGGATTGTTCTCGACGGTAGATACTTCTTTCAATCCTTTACTTGGTTAATAATAAGGCTTCGCTCGACTGTCTTCAAAGAAAATGAGCCTGTTGCTGCATCATGTTTCCTACGCGAAATTATTTCTTAATTTGATGATAATGAAAATTTGTCAATAACAATATAATCTTTCCAATTTTGCTTATGAAAGTATATTCAAGAACATTTGGACAATTCACACAGAAATAATTTGATTGACTTGACGTATTCTCTGGGCTGCTCACTCAGTGGCTAGAATTGATACAATTAAATTAAAACGAAGAACAATCTATCTATTTACAGTAGTACCTTGATGAGTTTGGAAATCACAAATTAATGTGAATATTTGCACAGAATTTTTTCATCAGGTGATGCAAAGGGATTTCTTTCAATTAATTGTTTGAATTAGAGAAAATGAAGGGCTGATATTATAGAGGTATTTCTGCTATTTTTGGAAGTATAAAACTACCAATGCAGCTCGATTCACTTCCATAATTCCAAATATTTCAAACAATTTATGTATCAAATATTAAAATTTGTATACTGATCAAAGTAGAGAAATAGCAGTAGAAATTTTGAAATTAGGAATGAATTTCAGGCAAATGAAAAATATTGAAGTAAGTTTAATTTTTGGCATGTCACCACTAGTTACATATATTGTGTGTAGAACATAATTAGTTATTTTAAAATGTTTTTGCTAGATTAATGTTTTATATCATAGTGTTTATGACAAATTGTAACTGTTAATAATATCCTGATTGAATTTCTAATTACAGAGTGGTCCGAGAAATCCTCTACTGGAACACTGCTCAGTGCAAGTATCACATCCAACTCACCAGAACCACACCTACCTTCGTATCTGAGTCTTGCTTGCACTGTCAACGGTTACTCTACAATTACAAATTACGATCCCGTCCGTTTGTCAAAATCCAGAGATGCTTCACCCCATCGACCTAATTCAGAACATTTGACTCAAAATTACACATTAAATAATCTACTCTCACCTCCTAATTTAGTTCCTCTTCCTACTCACGCGAAACAGACGAGCGAAAACATGACTGATCAACAGTTTTACACGACAAGTAACAGGATAGAATCATACTGTATGAAGGAAACTAGGTTTTCCAATAATTTTATTTCAAAAGACAGTGTAGATGCATGCTTTGTAAGTAATCATGAAAAGGCACATGACACCTTCATTAGCTCATTTGAGAATGAAGTAAAGAATGTCAGTCAGAAACACACTTATAGCTCTACAGTTACTTCTGAGCTATGCAAAAACCAAGAGACGAAATCCTTCATTCAACAAAGGGTGGAAAGATTGTATGGTCCTGGTGCCTTGGCACAGGGATTTTTTGTAATGAAGCGACAAAAAAGTCGGTTATCTGAATCTGTATCTGAAAGAAAGGTAAATGGTAGCTCAATCCATGACAATCATTCAAAATCTATGTCTGACAAATTGCTCTACGATTCAGAAGAATCGCACAGTATGAAGCAAAGTGCAAGTTCTCCTGTTTTACCAGTCTTGAGGCATTTAAGGCCAGAATTTCGTGCGCAATTGCCCATAATTTCCCCTAGAAGAAGTACTGAATCATCGATACAGAAAAGTATAACTGTTCCTATTTTGAAAGAGGAACTTAATGTCAACGGACTTTCTAAAGATAATGGAAATACGAGCGGCATACAAATTCAAATTGAACCAGTTCCAGAAGAATTAGGTGAGATATGTTTTTTTCATTTTCTCTAATATTGATCCTTTGTATCAAACTATTATTGAACATATCTTGGAAACAAATTATCTTAGCGAATTTACAAAAATTTCTAGTTGAAAGATTATATATATATATATATATATATATATATATATATATATATATATATATATATATATATATATATATATATAATCATCATCATGATCAACCTCTGTCCGTCCATTATAAAGCGAAGGCCTTCACCTATCTTTGTCAAAATTCTCTATCGGCAGTCTCTCTCTTCCAGGCAACGCCCTGCCAATCGACAAGCTTCTTATCCCATCGATCGCAAGGGCGCTTTCTTGGTGTTACCCTGTCTCTGGGCTCCTAATCACCAACCATAGCTGACCAACCCTCATCTTTTGTTCGGGTTAGATGACCTGCCCCTTTCCACTTTGACCTTTTTACACACTCCACATCCTTCACCTTTGTTTGACCTCTCATCCAGCTACAGCGTATTCTATCTCGTATGGTTAGGCCCATCATGCATCTTTCTATACTCCGCTGGGTTGTTCCAAGCTTCTGGATATGAGCAGATTTCAGGGTCCAAGTTTCGCCGGCGTAGGTCATCGGTGGTAATACGCATTGGTCAAACACTTTGCTCTTTAAGGATAGTGGCATATCTGACTTGAAGATGTGTTTCAGTCGACCAACTAGACCCCAAGCTGTTCTTGTTCTTTGCATGATCTCCGGAGTAATATATCCGTCTTCCGTGAGAGTCCTCACGGATATATATATATATATATATATATATATATATATATATATATATATATATATATATATATATATATATATATATATATATATATATATATATATATATATATATATATATATATATCATATGATGATGGAGACCTTAATGCTCATCTTCGAAATTCTTTTGTTTAATGTTGTTTCAAATGAATATTGTAGTGTTTTATTATATAACAATTTATTTGTGATGTTCTTATATTTCATATAAGAATGTGTCTAAGAAATTAGAATATTTAGAACACTTACAGGTAAAATACACTTTAGGTGTAATATATATATATATATATATATATATATATATATATATATATATATATATATATATATATATATATACATATATATAAATATAAATATCAATAAAATTTTAGTTTATTATCAATCTCGAGCACCACTTTATCAACTTGTTGTGTAGGATACCTCATTTAGCAGTTTATGAAAATTGTTATAAAACGAACGTTAAAGATGAACTAAATTGATGAATAAATCAATTAATTTATCTCACAAACTAGTATTTTCAAATTTTTTTTACCAATATTCACCCCAAAGTCACCAATATTTAAGTAATATTGTTGGCTTTTCAAAGATTCATAAACTTATACATGTTAATTTATTGATGACATATAATATCACCACAGTGAATTAGAGGAATTTGCATATCGGCATTTGGTAGAAAATCATAGCTTTCCTTTCTATAAAAGTTTTGTTTTTCTTAAAGTAAATGTTTTAATATATGCAATTATTATTGTGGAAATAACTTGAAATTATTATTCATAGATGATCAGTTGGAAAGTTGTCAAAAATATAGAAAGTGTCATTATTTTGAATGTCATTATTTTAGTACTTGGTGTTTGTAATGTATAAAAGGCAAAACTTTTTTGTTCAATGTGGTTATATAAGGAAATCTGCATATTATGCTAGATCAAAATTTCAAATTGACGTGAAAGATTTATAGAATGAACCTCAAAACAGAGTATTTGACTTTAACTGGTTTTCTTAAAACCTTATTTAGAGTAGTGGCCCCAAAAATCTTATATATTGTGTTAGAAAACATTAAGAAAATTTTTTTTTTCAATTTAGAGGTGAAAGATGGACATTATTTTCTGAAGATTCTTGATAATGAAACTAATAGATTACTTAAATTGGCCGATGAATGTGAAAATCTACTCACTATTGTTCCCGATTTGCCAGAAGATGCTATTGGAAAAATAAGATCAACTTTTGGGAAAGCAAGATTGTTGGTATCTCAGAAGATGCAGCAATTTAAAGGATTGTGCACTAATAACATTACTCAGGTAAAAAGTATTTTTAAGAATAAAAGATTCCATTTCAATTATATTAGTTATAAAGGCAATTATAGCCTCGGCCCAGATAAAATTAGATGCTTTGCTTGTTTGCTTATTTATCAATAATTTAGTCTCATTCTTTTCAAATCTGCATTAATTATGCTTTTGTTCAAAAGGCAAAAATCAATTTTTTTTCTATTTTACATAATTCAGAAGTTCATTTAATAAATCCTAAAATATTAATTTTAGAAGAATTCCTGGAAATTTTGCACTAGTTATAAAAATGTATATGTACAAACGATGTGAACACAATTTAGTAAACTATTTTGTAGTTTGCTGAAAAAATATTCAATGTTTTTAAATACTTTCAGATTGAAGGAGAAGCATTTCCAACAACAAATGAAGATCTGCAAGGATTTTGGGATATGGTTATGTTACAAGTAAACCAGGTGGATGATTTATTTCACCAAATTGAGAAATTAAAAGCAAATAACTGGAAAGAGGTATGTGTAGAATATAAGTATTAAAAGAAAATATTATTGAATTGTGCCCTCGTAGCATCTTAAAATCTTAAAACGTGTGTATGTTTATAAATATTGCATGTAATCCTGTATACTCAAGATTTCAGCTTTTATATACAAATATTGTCAAATCACTTGCTTCAACTACTGTACTCGTATATTGTATTCCACTTAGCCTAGTTATTATACGGTTGAAAAAATTAAATCAAAATAGCATAACATCCCTTAGATTACAACACCGTTCAAGTCGAAAATTAGCGATTTTGACATTTTGATGTGTTTGGATAGATCTGCTCATTGTCCCTCTAACCAATCGTAACATTATGTAGATTTCAGTTATGCAGAAGTTGTAATTAGAAAAGTAGTGACAGTTTTTTGGGTGTCCTGTAATATTGGTAAAAATTACTTATGCGCTGTTGTAAGCTAAGGGACGATAATGCTTAAATAATTTCGAAAATAGTAGATTATCCTGTTAATTCTCCTACTTTTCTGAATTATGCATTTTTTAAATCTTTAATTTGAGGTCAATATAATTTAAATTTTATTACAGATCGAGCAAGAGAAACTCACTAAGACAACGATGAATGGAAATAAATCCAAAAGAGTAGTAAATCGCTCAACAAAGAATACAGCAAACAATGTTGAAGCCCAAAAACAGCGAGAAGCAAGAGAAATGGAGAGGAAACGACTGATAGAGGAAAGAAGGAAGGCAATGAAAGCTAAAAATAGTCAACAAAATATTGAAATATTTGTGCCTGAATCTAGCTGAAATTTGCAATTTGTCATAGGTCCATAATCAAAATGTTAAGAAATTGTATGTATACTATATTGGGCAATATAATCGTAATAATGCCGTTTATTTTCAATTTACATAGAAAAAGAAGTTTTACGATTAATTTTTTTTACTATTTGAGAGTTGTATTATGTATCAATGCTGTGAAGTTTTAAATGTTTTTAAGGTGTCAGTCTAAG